>QCXZ01000086.1:2354921-2736227 GCA_025024175.1 Rhyzopertha dominica | reverse complement strand
TCCAGTTATACAGGATGTTACACGAAATGATAATGACCCTGACGAAATTAAAAATGCAACCCAAAATACATTTGCCGAGGTAACAACTGATAATTGTTCATCGTCTTAAAAAATATAAAACGTAAGAGAGTTGGCTAAATTTCGTAAATTTTGACTTAAACTTCAATCATTTGCTTTAAGCAAATTCGGTATTGTAAAACAAATTTTATTCTTTGAAAAATGTTCATTCAATAACATTAATTGTAATAAATGCTCAAAATGTCGCCCTCCGCTGTTTTCACAAGCTTGAATTCGTGCCCAAAACGATCTTTTAACATGCAATAACATTTCTGGAGTGATGGATCTACATGCATCACGTATTTTATTTTCTAAATGTTCTACACTTTCAATTGGTGTTTGCTATACTTGCCTCTTTTACCATTCCCACAGAAAAAAATCCAAAAGAGTAAGGTCCGGGCTTCTCGGTGGCCAAGGATTAATTGAACCTCTTCCTATCCATCGGTTAGGCAAAACCAAGTCAAGAAGATTGCGCACTATTCTATGATAATGCGCAGGTGCCCCCATCTTGTTGGAACCATAGATCTTGTCGTACTTGTGAATTTACATTTTGGAGAAAAACCGGTAAAAAGTATTGCCGTTTAAATTATCGCGAAAAAAATAAGGCCCAAGAATTTGATTCCCCAATATTCCGCACCAGACATTCGTCGAGTAGATAGTTTGAAAATGTCATTTTCACCATTATTATAAAAGCTTGCTTAATCTGAGAAGCAAATGTTGTCATAAAATCTCAGATTCAAATTTTGGTGTTCCCGAAAGAAGTTACAAAAAGCCAGTCTTTTAGGATAATCTGTCTCCTTTAAGGCTTGAACCAATTGCAAGTGATAAGGATGAAATTGATTGCCTTTAATTATTCGATGTACTGAAGACAGACTAATACCGGTTGCTCTTGAGACTACCCTTTGACTAATATGAGGATGTTCGTCAATCATTTCCAATACTCTAATTTCATTGTCAGGGCCTGCTGCTGTTCTATCTCTTGACTTTTTTAGTGGTGGCCAGTCCTTAAAGTTAATTCAAGTCTCTTGAAAATTGTATCGCCAGAAGCTCTTCTATTTGGAAAACGTTGTGTGTATAAACGGGCAGCAACGGAAGCATTTTTCTTGCATTCACCATAAATCAGAATCACATCTGTTTTTTTCAGCATTTGAATACATTTTGACTTTTAATAAATACAGTGACAGGAACCATAGCGCATAAGCCGTCATTGATTCCCAATTTATTTTTAAAATAATACCATTATGTAAGATAATTACATTGGCTATGAGAATGTATTTTAAGTTGCATTTTTAATTTCTCCAAGGTCATTATCATTCGTGAAACATCTTGTATATCTTCTATTTCCATGGCTGCTATAGACCAAATAGTGTGGAGCCCCCACAATATTGGCCCAGTGATAATAAGCTGTTCCCCAAATTAAAAGAAAACTTTTCCGCCGCAGTAGTAATTTAACTTATAAAGAAATTTAAGGCTACAGCTCCGCTTACCGCCGCAATGTTGGCGTACATTGCTATTCAGGAAAAGCGAGTCACTCTTCCTGCTGTTCTTGCTGCAACCCCCTAATATCGAAGGTAACAAAACTGCATCGACACGATGGTTGAAATTTCTGCAGGTTATCCGTGTATTCCGGTGGAAATGAAAGTCGCGCTGGTTCATTAGTTCAGTTTAGAGGATCGAGGTAGGCAGCAAGTCGGCCCTGGCGGCAGTAAATAAAGGGTGGGGTGTGTATCGCGTCAACAATTGCCTGCAAATTTGGTGTGGAACTGCTGGTGCTGGGCGGGCGTGTCCCCGAGCGGGGTTGTGGAGGGTGTACTTGTACAACGCGTCATATGCCACACATATCAATGAGGCATTGTAATTCTAGCTTGACGAGAGGGCATATTTCCTTTCTGGCGGTTGTAAGGTCGTGACAAGTGCAGGAACAGAGAATCACGGGAATTATGAAACACACCGGCAGCCGGAAGCCGGGGAGGCTGTTCGGGAGTTCCGGGAGCGGCATGAATATGCAATATCTCGCGTTACGGCCAATCTGATTCCACATATTAAGTATTAAAACACATGACGCCCTACACGCACAGAGATTTATTTGTATCGCACCTATTGCTGACTAATAACACGCCGCCCCCTTTCAAAGGGGATGATATTCCACCCACGAAGAAAACCTCGCGTTCCCTGAACTTTAATGAATTACACGTAGAAGCGCCATGCCAACTTATGAACGGAAGTATCAAAACAGCTTGCGCTAAATGTTACGAGTACACGTGGAAGGAAAAGGTCTGTTTGCGCAATAATAGCAGAATCAACAACAATAACCTGCTATAGGTTCCAGTTTATTTTATTTAGAAGTTAGCTGCCCGACTTGCTGCGGATGTTTTGAAATAGCGCTTCAGAAGCCCTCTGGCCTGTACACAAGAATGGGCCAATCTGAACATCTCTAATGGAAGTAGGTGAAAACATTCTCAAAGTACTTTTTTGCTTAGATTTCAATGACGTTTTCAAAACTAGTATGCAGGGCAACGTAAAAGATTGGAATTTGTGTTTTTTTAATATTCTGAATGGAATCGCCCAGGACTAGCGAATGGAGAATGAAGGAAATAAAAATGTTTTAGACCAATGCAGCCTGAAAAATAATCTGGACAAAATGTGGTTTAATTTGTATTAAAATGTTAAAAAAAAGGTTGGGCAGATGATTAAGAAAAGTGTGAATTAGATGTGCCAGTGGACAAGGGGCACCATATTATCATCAAAAGTACAAAAAATATAAAACATTCGTCAATTGACCATGATGGGAGAGATGTCAAAATCAGTTCATTTTGAAGACCCAATTCGCGTAAGCTAGTTCCTACAAAGGAATCGTCCGTTTTAACAGTTCGCGACCGACTCAACTCAAAGGGCTACCCTTTTATCCGGTGCCGGCCCTGTCTGCTCGTATGCCATTGACACACGCACCCCGTTTCATTGTTAAAAAACATCGCTGATGAACCTTTTGTGTTTCTTTCTTACCCCACGGTCGAGGCTATTGGAGGGCCTTTAACGTAATAAACACGTTTTCCTGCTGCGGTATATTGAATCCTGTCGGGGAAAAATACGAAAGGTCCATGTAAACACATCGGAACTGACGTGTCGGGATTGGGAGGCGCGCCGTCTTATGAAACCGTCAAGCGGGGTATTCCCCCATGAAATAACAAATACGAAATTTGCAAGCCAACGAGATCGTTCATTTACTTACTTACTAATTGAATGGACTATGTCGCGAAATTCTGCATTGGTAGACATACCTGTAATAAAAAAACAAATGCGTTAAAGTTTGGACTATTTTATGCAGCTGGGGTGATTTAATTAAAACTGCCAGTGCATATCAATTAACTGCATGCCTAAATGATGACAGATACTCCCCGCGCTCCAAAATATTTTGCAGGTTTGACATGCACTTTAATAACCACCGACTGGTGAAGTAGCGTTTGATTTAATTACTGTTGCGGTGGTAGTTTACAAGCTATGCTTAGCGAACGATTTCCTGTTCTTATTAAATACTTGAGCTGCAGAACTTGGAAATTTGTTTCGTAAACATGAGGCACTGAAGCTTTGTTAATAATATTTAATATACTCTCCTAAATATTAAGGATACCGAAATGAATGCATTTATCTAAAAAAAATCCTTTATACTTTTGTACCACTGAATTGCAGGATAATAAAAAATAATAATTACATTTGTAAGATAGAAAGAAGTTAAGTATTTTTTCTTTGAACTACGTAAATATATAACAATACTATATGTTACTGTACGTGTCTCTTTAGCAATGTATAAAGCTCCAAAATACAGTACTGATAATTTTCGCTGTACAGAATTAATCAAATTCTCAGAAACGGCAGATTTTCGAATGATTTAAGGAAAAAAAAGAACCTTTAGTATTGTCATCCAAAGCTCATGCTCATTTTTTACAATCTGTCGTTTGATAGTTGATAGAGTCCTTTCCAATTATTGGAGACTGTTCATTTTAATCATCCCCCTAACTACTTATCTGTTCATTACAAATTTTATACGTACACCTAACGGGTTTCCAAAGCTCTCGTTTAATACGTACAGAGTCGGTGAACTGTCGCCTCTAAAGTTACTAATTCCAGTTTCAAAGCTTTATCGGCAAATGCACGAACAATAATTTGCGAATCGGAAGTAGACCAGTGAACAAGCATAACGCATATTCGCAATATAACTACCAAACAATAACACAATTCCCTTACAGCATAATAGGCATTCAAACCAAACTGTATTATTTCTGAAACCCACCAGTTTACAAGGTCTGTTAGCAGGCAATGCATTAGTTCCAGGCACAATATGCTTTTTCAGGAATTAATGGTTCGATGGCTCGTTTAGGCTGCGGAGGAAACTGAATTAGAGCGAAATTGAAACAGTAAAATTTAGTAGCTTAAACTTCACGTACGATGAACCAAACGTGAAGTTAACGAACTTAAAAAGAGTATTAGTCACAGGCCTCAGGTAATTCACAACGTGTGAGTGAATGAACTGCTTAAAATAGGTAGCAATAGAATACATTAATGGACTCCCGATAAACGTATCTGTTTAGCAGCGACGACTGGCCTATTAATGCTTACTGTTTGCGATTGAAATTAGAGTTGTTTGAATATTAGGGCTAATGAAGCTAAGGAGTTGCCCAAAAAAGGTTTCCACACAAACCCACACGTACGCAAAACGTATGGGAGCCAATTATATCATACTCATTGAATATCAATCACATTTGTTACTTGTAGAAGGTGTCTCGAATTCGAAGATTTTGCAGGGTATTTTGGCAATCACTAAAACTGCGGATTGGACTACTTTTTTATTGTGATTTCAATGCCGTTTCTGATCAAATTTAGACGAACCGTAAGAGAAGCTTTATATAAACTTCAACACCTACTAGCTTCTGGGTAGCTCTTTCCTGCGAACTTCCCATTGCGCTTCGAAACTTCGGAACCTTCAAAACTCTCATTGTGCCTGCGGCACAGGTAATCGTTCTTGCAGCTAAGCCCTGCGTTTGACAAAGCACCTAAGTTATCGGCGATCGAGCAATTCGGGGATGCATTTTGAACTTGCGAAACACCATAAACGTGTAGGCGGCAACAGGGGAATGTATACGAAGCTTCGAGAGGCCTTCATCTACTAAGCAGCGTTAACGGCCGTTTATACTTACAATTGTTGCTAGAATGCATTTAAGCGCTAAACTTTCGCTAACGTATTAAACATAAACGTTCCAACTCCAGTCATTACGGAAAGTACGCCCAGCTATCTAAAAAGAGGGCTTCCAGCTTCGGCTTGCGCTTATCAGCGCCAATACGGGGTAGAACTACACTATCTGTTTTGGTTGTTTGCCTTAGAGACTAAGGTAAAGCTAGTTCTTATAGTTGGGTGAATGCTTTCAGCGTCCATAATAAGATAATATATTTTCGGAAAACCGCAAAATTTGCCTGACACAAGTTCAAATAAAATTTTGAAAGTAAATAAACAATTCACCAAGGATGCGAGATATCATAGAAACAACATGCCAACCTGATAGAAAAGAACCTAACGATGAAAAAGGAACTACCTACCTATTAGATATACACGAACTATATATAACTATAGAAGAGTTGGGTAGGTTTCTAAATCATTTGAACAGTCAAAATCCCGACATAAAATTTACTATGGAATTAGAAAGCAATGGTAGCTTACCTTTCTTGGATGTCCAAATTTATAGAACAAACACTGGACAGTTAGGACACAAGGTTTACAGAAAACCAACACACACAGACAGATATTTACATGCCACATCTCACCACCCTCCCTCTCAAAAGAATAGTCTTATAAGGACGTTATTTGTTAGAGCACAAAGGATATCAGACGAAAGTTCTTTACAAAAAGAAATATATAATCTTAAATCAGCGCTAGTGAGAAATGGTTATAGCAATAAGAATATTTGGTCAGTTTTTAATAATAAAAGTGCTCATCCAAATCAAGTAAATTCTCAGCCAGGACAAAGTAAATTGACGTTGAGTTTGCCTTATGTACAAGGCCTTTCGGATAAATTAAAGAGGATGCTTAGAAAACACGATATTTTAGTTGTTGATAGTACATATAATAATTTAGATAGAATTAAATTCTACTAAAGACAAAGTACATTTAGAGAATGAAGGCGTTTACAAAATTACTTGTTCTTGCCGGAAGTGTTACATAGGTCAAACTATAAAAGAAAAGTAGGTACGCGTTTGAAAGAACACATACTTGCTACTAGGTTGCAACAGATGGATAAATCTTCCGTAGCTGAACACTCATATTTGACTAAACACATGATTGACTTTGATAAAACAAAAATTTTACATACAGCAAAATATTATCACAAACGTCTAATAAAAGAAGCTATAGAAATTTGTAGAAATACTAATAATTTTAATATGGATTGTGAAAATTATGAGTTAGGTGACATTTGGAAGGCTATTTTGTAGTTATCTTTTATCAAATAGTTCGTATATATCTAGTAGGTTCCTTTTTCGTCGTTAGGTTCTTTTCTATCAGGGTGGCACGTTGTTTCTATGACATCTCGCTTCCTTGGTGAATTGTTTATTTACTTTCAAAATTTTGTTTGAACTTGTGGGAGGCAAATTTTGAGGTTCTTCGTCTTTGACAAAGATAACAGGTGTATTCGAAACGTCAGACTTATAATTTTTTGTCAGTGTCTTCAAGAGACAGCTATTTTCCGACAATATATTAGCTTACTTCATATAGTTGTTCTTTACAAATATAATAGGAATGCACTCAAAAAGCTGAATACTAGAAACAGCATAATGATTATCAAGGCCTATGAGCTAAGAAAAGTAGTGTCTGCTCTTTATAGCAATTAATGTTTCTCGGTCCACGTGACAATGGCAATTTTTTTTCGAAACAAACTATTCGCACAAACTTGGCCTAATTGAGGCAGTAAAAACTTCCCGCCTAACGCCGCGAGTTGGGCAATAAAGGTGGCGTTGCAATGCAATACTTTAATATTAGGTTCGTTATGGCCATGTAGGGGACTTTCGGGGACCCGCTTCCAATTTCAGTTACCGTAAATTGCCCTGTTTAGAAAAAAGGAACCGGAATTGGGTATAACCTGCACTTGCGGCGCACACCTTCACCCCTCGTCGGTACGCGCCCCCACCTTGGATTTACGATTATAGTAAGTCGTCATGTAATTTTTCTTGGCGGTATCTCATCAAAACGCGAAACGGCGCTGCATTCCGCACTGAACCCAGTTTATTAAAGCTGGGGAGGCGTTCGAAACCGATGATGCAGGTGATGGAAACAGAGTTTAGTGCCACAAAAATCCAAAACATGAAAATGCGGGCTCGAATGTCGGTTATGATTTGATTCGGAACTGTATCTATTGTGTAGGACGGAAATATATTATCTAAAACGAAAGCTACTTCTTAAATTGAATCGATGTGCTTCTTAGTGTCCATAATATTAGATTGATCGCCCACATTTAATTTAGTTTCACATTTCAAGACCTAATATCAGAATAAATTAATTTTCTTATGTACCTGTTAGGAACAATTAAGTCAACTCCATTACCTTGGCTTCCGATTCTTTCAAACATTGCTCCTCCGAAGATTCGCAGACAGTTTGCTACATACAAAGCTTGGCAAAAATATCAATCAGCTCCTGATGAGTTTCTGATTTCCCGAGATCTGCAAGAGCTACCTACAACTCGGCTAACTTCTAGAAAACCTCTGTGGACAGAAGATTTCCTTCATATATTCAATCAGCAGCTTATAGATGATCCTACGGAAGAGGTAACAGGAACTGACCTCCCAAGATGGTCTTGGGTCACTCTGAATCGCCTTCGCATTGGTCATGGGAAATGCAAGTTTTTTCTTAATAAATGGGATTCATCTATCAACCCTTCTTGTGAATGTGGAGATCCCCTCCAAACAATTGAACATATGGTCAACAGATGCCCCCGTACAGCATGGCCTGGTGGTTTTTCGTCTATCCATCATGTTGATGAAGGTGTTAAAGACTGGCTTAAGACAATAGAGATCTGATTGGAGTTTTCTGCGGTTTTCTTCAATACTCTATCCAGAACAAATACATACATGTATGTATCTATTATGGATAAAGCGCAAATGCGAGATCACTTTTCGTTGAATGAAAATATTTGTTTTCTTTCAACGCTTTTATAAAAGTCGACCATAGTCGCATGAAATTACCAGTACTGTGGAATGTATTAATGATTTTCATAAGAATATATATATATAGGATTAATGTTTTAACGAAATCACCAATGTACAAAACCTCTTGCGATATTGTCTAAGATAACAAGAAAAAAACATGTATTTAGGACAGAAATGCCATTATTTATAGCCAATTTTATGTAATTAACCCTTAATTAGAATACATCTGTTTGGCAAAAAAATAATTTTAATAATAAAAAACGCTTCCTCTTTTGCTCACTGGGGAAATGACGCCATACCATTGCCTAGCAGGTGCTGGTCATATTTAAGCAGCTCAAAAATTTTAACTAACGCTGATGGTTATCACGTGTGTTAGCAAGCTGCAAAATTTAAACCGATAGATAAAAAAGTCGCAGAAGTTTTTTATATGAAGCGTACTAGTCTAAAAGCTTTTTCAACTATTTCGTATATGGCAAATTTGTCATAAAAATGATACTAAAATATAATGTCATATTGTCAACGCTGATGATGCGGGAGTAAGAAATCGAAACACATCTGCTAATGATCACCATTGAGATTGAAGAGGAGTTTTCGACATTTTAAAACATTATCAATTATTGAGGAACCTCAAAAAGTCATTTAAACTTGATATGTAAATGCAAATGCAAATGTTTCAAGCTTACCTAAGTAGAGGGGCAGTATCAAATGCTTTTTGAAAGCTAGGAAACACTACTCAAGAAATTYGCTGTGAAGCAAACAAGATTTTAATTYTTGATCTCGTTTCTACWAAATCTTCCTTTTTTAAACATGGGGCAAATGGAAGAAAACTAGCTGTTTTAAGAATCAAGCAATCCGGATGGGAAAAGCAAATAAAGCAGCACAGTTTTTGACGATAAAGTTCGAAATTTCATCCACTCCTAAGGAGCCATGGAGGATGTGAAAAATGATTATCTTTAACCTTATGAATTGTGAGGTCAAAAATGTTTTAAATCTAATGTAGGTGAGGATGAGAACTAAAAAATAAAAGTTAGTTTTTCAGAAATTAAGGCAATAGCTTTAGAAAGATTCTCAACAAAGTCGATCAAGATATCAATAACTTGATGCATTGATGTT
This sequence comes from Rhyzopertha dominica, assembly GCA_025024175.1. Taxonomy (NCBI): domain Eukaryota; kingdom Metazoa; phylum Arthropoda; class Insecta; order Coleoptera; family Bostrichidae; genus Rhyzopertha; species Rhyzopertha dominica. Next base: position 2,726,870 of record QCXZ01000086.1, on the reverse strand, counting down.
TCCTTTTCGAAGCTAGCAGTTCTTAGTAACCAAAAAAAAACAAGCATATTTCTTGCTGAAGGTCCATTGCTTAACACGACAAAGAGGAAATCCGCGAAAGCAGTTTTAATAATTCTTCCTCCAGCTCAGCGGCCTAATGAGCTTATGAAACACCGGAATAGAAACAAATCGTTTTTCGTTCGTTCGCAATTACGACAGCACACCGCCGCATATTACGACGGAAACAAAGGCGGCTCAGTTTCGGACGAACGAGGGGGGTGAAGGGTTGAACGTGGGCAAATCACTTGTTTCCAACACAGAATCAGAAGTTGGAGCACGTTGGTGAATTTAATAACGTCAATTGCTTACCAGAGCGTTAATGATAAGGATCAAATCTAGCCATGGAGGCAATAAAGAATGGAAGCACTGCCCGTGAGGGCAATGGGCCTCGAGCGGGGTCTGCTTTCGAAGATAAAGTTTAATCGCTTTTTTCATTTCACCGCTCGTACTCGCAATTAACGACGGTATATTACAATCTCGATTGCGTTGATTCAAGAAATTTAAGGAACAACTTCAAAAGGCTTTTACTCGACTGCAAGTCTTACCCTCAGGTGTCGTCGCTTTATATTTTAACTGCACTGCAGTTGTCAGCAGTAATGGCCTTAACTGGAATATCAGAAAACACTTTCAAACAGATATTACCTGTGCCTCGTCGATACGACTCTCTTGTTATGGAAGAATGCTGATTTTACTGCCCATAAATATCGAACTGGAGTTTATGACACGGCACTACAAAAACTAATACAAGTAATTACCTTACGCAGGCACAAGCACGGTGCAGCAACTGTGCACAGCACTTACGACCTTAATAAAATGTTATATCACACCGATCTGTATATGAACGATAGAAAATATGGTTTACGTGTTCGATCAAGCACGAATTTGTGTTTCTTACAGGCTGGGCAGCCTCCGACGTTTTGTTCTACAGTCGTAGTCCACTGTATCAAGAAAGATCAGTATTATTGAAGACTTATCGGCTTCAATATTGCCCGGGGAGCAATTAAAATCGCAAGCCAAAGACATGATGTTGAAACTTTTACAATATCTCGAATATGAAAAACTGCATGGTGGTCACTGAGAAGGAGGTAGCAGGTCGCAGAAATATAAAGCTTCAACATAAAGAAACAGGATATGTGTTCTCGCCCAAGAAGCAAAAACAACGAATGAAGTCTAAAACAACCGACTGGATAAATCCATCAAAAGTTAGCAATTCATTATACGACATGTACTGTAACAGTACGTAATATTGTACATTATGCTACAAATAATAATTACAAAATATAAATTACATATCTATAGCAGATTTCCAAAAAGCGATCTAACTCTAATTCTTCAAGGCAAAAGTAGGAAAGGAAGAAATATTTATATTTTATTAAATTGCATATTAATAGGTAGCATCTAATCCACAAAACAGCTGTGACAGCTTATAAATTCGAAAAAATTTAATATTAAAACTGTGAATATTTAAAGGGACCGCCAAAACGCGAACATATTGGCCGTGATGTCAGGTGTCTTGTAAATGGCCGCTTGTTTACATATCGGGTCAGCGCGTCACGCGTCAGCCTCAGCCTGTCAATTTATCAGTTTGTTGTTTGCGTTCATTTTGTGACAAGCAAATTAAAATACGCCAAGAAAAAGTGGAATACTTATGACTTCTGAAGGCATGTTCATTGTTATGGAATTTGTGTACAGCGATGAGCGGTTCAACGCGGCGGAGATGAGGAACGTAAAAGCAACAGCATAAGTGAACTTTTTATCAAATAAACGCAGCATTGATAATTTGATCACAGTGGGTTGCTGGAAACATACTATTTGTAATCATAAAAATGTAAGAATCAAAAACGTACCCTAAACTTGACATTTATTCTAGAGGTCAGAATAAATATAAATTGCCATTTATTTTCTGGGCTCTTGCGGCTCGTTTCCGGTCTGGCTAACAGTCGAATATATGGGGAACAACGTCGTTCTTTATTATAATATTTCCCTCTATCAACTTAAAACGCATATAATTTTTCATATCCTTCTAAAGCTATAACAAAATGAAAACTGAATGGTAAACGCTTATAAACCCAAAAAGAATAATAAAACTTACAGTAAGAATTAAGATGATCTTCACAACAGAAAAACAAACTGCGATTTCGGCCTTAAACAACTTTTTCATACGTTGATTATCTCGAGGAACGGTTACAAAAATTTTTTAGCTGACCCGACTGAAGTACTTTTATAACCATGTACAAAACGACACTTGTTTTGTTTTCTATACATAATGGATGCTTGTAAAACTACATAAATCACTTTTTGGTGCGATCTCTTACACCGTCCTTTCAATAAACACCACACAAAAGTTTTTCCAATAGAAGAATGATGCTACACCATTAAACAGCACGCTCCTCGGTAATGTTTACATGACACTTGACGTCACGAGTTGAATAAACTTGGATAGAAGCGTTTTGACTCCTAATATTCGAATTTCAGACCTGAAATTCTCTACCTACAAATATTTTTTTGTTTTTTATTAACATGGCGTATGATATATATGCACTTCAAAATTCATTTTACGTAATTTTCAAAAAAAAGTGATAATACCCAATTGTTAAATTATGGGTACATACATTAATACCAAAGTCTCGAAAAACAGCCTTGAAGTTCTTGACAAAAAAATTAAAAACGTCACGATTGAAATTTGATTCATATAACCCTAGAATTTGGCGACGTGATTTTCACTACATGTACTTCCATTTCAGCCAGTTTTGGCTTTATGGTTACTGTTCCCCCTTTTCCAAACGTTCTACTTTAGTTCATCCCCAAATTTCCTGAATGGATAGCCCATATTGCTGGTGTTTAATATAACGGAATTGAAATAAAACTTGCAACGCCCATGAATTACCGACCCCAAATGAAATTCTGCCTTTGCAATCCCCCCGCTGAGTCACCGTTAACAATGTTAGGTAAAAAGCGCTGGCTTGTAGGTTTTTGTTTTGAATGTTAAAGTTGGTACTGAATTTATTTTCAAGCACCAGACATATGTAGAGTAGATGGTTTGAAAATGTCCTCGAATTTTTAATTCCACCATTACTAAGAAAAGCTTAAACTAACTGCATGTAATACGAAATACAGATTCTCTCGAGATTATCATTTGATTGATATGAGAATTTCTTCCAAAACTAGCTACCAACTACTAGCTATGTGATTTAACACAAAATAATTGCCCGACAAAAAAAATATTTCAGTTATAGGCCTGAAAATGTAATATCTACATGAAAACGCAGAAGAATATATATATATATATATATATATATATATGTCGTAGGCATATTGTAAACACAGGCTTAGACTTTTTAAAAATGACTGGACTAAACGTAAAATGAAGCAATAAGCAGCATGATTTGACGTTGCGCCTGCTACATTTTAGGCGTATTTTAAAACAATGCCAATGGCGTTTTATAAAAAGAGCGTAAACATAATTCTGATAATTTATCGAAAATTTATCTGTTGACACGAAAATACATTATGTGAATGCAAAATAGGAAATATACGTTCCAAAAAAATGTCCTCATTCTGATAATGAAAAATTTGGGCATCTGTTTAGGTACCTACCTATATTTAAACACAATAAAAATACATAGGTAATTATATGTAAAAAAAATATTTTTCTAAACAAATGCAAAATGTTATTCTCATAAACGCGATCAAATATTTAGGAATCCGTTTAGATAAGTTTCAATTTAAACATACAATAGAAAGTGTAAAACAGAATATAAAATGTCTATGTCTCAAAAACATGCAAAACGTAAGGATGGGAACTTCTTCAAAATTTAACACTTGACCGTCAACATTTTCTGGGGTAGATATAGTGACAGTTGAAAGCCCTATGTCATCAATTTCAGTAAAATTAGATACATCCATTTCTTCATTCTCTAGTGGAAACGTAGATTGTGTCTATAGTATTACTTTTTCTAATTTTTCTTCTATAATTAKATCTTTAATAGAATCTTTCGGCAACGTGACATTGTATCAAAATATGCCGAAATACGCATACGCGTTCTATAAAACGCCGAAATGTATCAGGCGCAACGTCAAATCATGCTCCTTATTGCTTCATTTTACACTTAGCCCAGTCATTTTCGAAGAGCCCAGGCATTTCATAAAACGCCTACTTTTGCAATATGCCTACGCCATGTATACAGTCGCCTCCTCTGCTTTATTTATTTGACGCTCAAGAGTTATCTACGGATGACGGGACATTTGAGAGACGACGATTGGATTTTACCTCAGACGTGAAATAATGTTCTTTAACAGATGTTTATTTCTTTTGCTCGCGCGAGGCAAGGGACACGAGGATGCTGTCAACAATGGGACAGATTATTTGGTCGAGCGCGCAGGATTGATACGTTCCTTCTTTAATTTTCCTCTCGGCTGTGTATATTTCATTTCTGGGAGAAAATTTCTTGCACGGACGGTTCTAACTTTGAGTCATTTAGGAAAAACCATTTTAAATCGAAAGTGACGGATTGTGTGGATACTAGAAATAATTCACTAATGTTCCAAAGCTGAAGGGTCGATAAAAGTATGAAGAATTGATAATTACTGAAGAAAATTTCTTGATTCGTGACGTATTGCACAACAACACAGCAAGATAGCGAGATGACTGTCAATAGACGACAATAGATTGAGAAATAGGCAAGGTTTAAAGAATTGCAATTATCTTTGAAATTTATCGAATATTACCCTTAGGAAACAAACATAAGTGAATCTCCGATTATTATTATTATGCCTAAAAAATTCACTGGAGTATATTTGCATTTTCTGGCTATGTTTTAGAAATTCTCACCGATTTTAACAAACTGTCCTTCAGTTTTAATTCGATAGATAATTTACTTCCAACTTTGCAACTCACATTTTAGGGTAACATAACAATAATTATGTTAATGAACTGTTGTCCTGATTTGGTTCTAAAGGCCGTCGTCGGTTGGAATTGCTTGCTAACGTTTCGCTAGCACGAGTGGCAAGCTTCTTCAGGGGTCCTTCCATCTACAGTGTTGGATGTAGACTGTCTAAGGACCTCTGAAGAAGCTTACCACTCGTGCTAGCGAAACGTTAGGAAGCAATTCCAACCGACGACGGCCTTTAGACCCGAATCAGTACAATTATATTTATACTAGTCAGCAATACTGCAGATTGAGAAATTTTTGAACAACACCGTGCGAGCCATGCTTTACTGCACCACGGAGTACAATTTCGTGATAGCATTTTATAGTTCTGTATTTATTCGAGGCACTTTGCGTTTCGGTCTTGATTGCGTGCTATGCAGTTGTGCTCGTCGAATAAACCGTTTAATGTTCAATATTTGATACCCGGAAGTGGCGCGTTACATAAGGGCGGATGTAACCAGGGTGAAGTGCTTTATGCGGGCATAAAATCGCGTTATGACCAGGAAAAATAGAATATGCCGAATGCGTTCGAAAAGCTTGTAGAATTTTAGCAGCTTCATAAAACTCACGCTTGTATTATAGATTTTTAGTCGTCTGGCGCTAAGATATAAAAGCTGTAAACTGTCACTTCTCAATTTAGAGGATGCGTCGGGAAGCTCTTAAACGCCAGCAATTCGCAATTTGACGTAATGCAGTTCAAAAAGAAAGACTAAATCGTGCCATCCTTTTGAGCGCGTCGAGTATCACGTTTAATTTTTCGCGAGCCCCCGGACGCTTTAATCGGATTGTGGTGGCCCGAAGACCGCTCAAGTCCGTCTTATAAGTCTATTTAAATTTACCCTTCCCGGTTTAGGGACCACCTGCTACAACCACAACGGTGGCATTAAGCCCCCAAAAGTGCGTAACTGGAGCCTGAAAGGCTCATTGGTATTCAAGCGATGATTCCTGCATATACATATGGTAATCTGTAGCGAGGATGTTGAGATAGCGAAGATGTACTAGTTTGTTTGCCGCCATTTTTTGGCTGCTGCACTAACAATGTGGAGCGATATGGACGGTCAAAATTTTTTTTGTTGCATTCGTAGAATTCTTAGTATGTTTATTGTCATCGAAAAATATCAAACGGAATCCCAAAAGTCAGTTTCTGTTCGCTCGGAGACATTTACGTAAACAATGAACTTGGCCCTGAAGATGCTCACCACAGCAGTGGACGAAACGTCAGCGATTAGGAAATCGCCAAGGCCAACTAAGTACGGACTCCGGCCATGAAAGCCTTAATCATAAGTTTGTGTTGAATATACAGGGTCCGCCACCTAAAACACCCCAGGCTCGTATTTTCTTTATTCTTTAGGTACAACCTTAAGTTATATGTCAAATTGTAGGTCTTTTAAAACTTTTTAAAAATAGAATATTGGGTGTCCAAAAATTTGTTTTGCAGATTATCATATTTTGCAAATAAAGTTAATTTTTGTAAATATTTCTTAACCTTGCCCCGTATAATAAATATTGCTTTATAGTTGGATGACGGCTTTTATTTTCTTCAATTTGTGTCTTTACCATGTATGCGTAATTTTTACTCCTTCTTAGCGAAAAAAAATAAAAACTAGTCGTCGCCATTTTTGTTAATAGGGTTGTTCAGAATTTTTTAAGTGTGACTTTAGTAACTTATTACGGTAAAAATTATGCCTACATACCCATCGTTACACACAAAACCCCAAAATTTGGAGTAGCTTTTAAATAAATAAAGTACAAAGTTCTTTCTACAGAGAGAGAGAGAGGCTAGGAAACGAAACCCTGCGATGAGGCTAGTGCGTGATGTAGAAAACCAAACTAGCCTCATCGCAGGATATCGTTTTCTAGCCTCTCTCTGTAGAACGAACTTTATACTTTATTTATTAAAAATTACTCCAAATTTTGGGGTTTTGTGTGCAGTGATGGGTATGTAGGCATAATTTGTACCGTAATAAGCTACTAAAATAGCATTTAAAACATTATGAACAACCCTATTAACAAAAATGGCGGCGAATAGTTTTTCTTGTTTTTCACTAAGAAGGAGTAAAAATTACGCATACATGGTAAAGACACAAATTGAAGAAAATAAAAGGCGGCATCCAACTATAAAGCAGCAATATTTATTATACGGGGTAAGGTTAAAAATATTTACAAAAATGAACTTTGTTTGCAAAATATGATAATTCTATTTTTAAAGAGTTTAAAAAGACCTACAATTTCATATATAACTTAAGGTTGTACCTAAAAAAAAAATAGCGAAAATACGAGCTTGGGGAGTTTTAAGTGGCGGACCCTGTATATATATTCACGTATTCGCTTAAATGTAGTTTACATAAATATTTCTGAAAATGTTTTGGTCAAACGGGTTAGTCTCGCGTTAAAAGAGTAATTTGGCCAAGAAAAGGGGATCGCGGTGGATAGATCCGCTTGATATTAATTCTGATCTGCGGGCAGTCATGATAATAATTTCAGGAATCAAAATGGCTTCCAACTCTTCGTAATAAGCTCCAACAAGCCGATCATGGCTGAGGCTTAGAGAGGGCGGTTTACCGGCAGAACGACAGGCCGGTGCAGATTGACAGCTTGCATTTCTTGTCTGCAAGACACGTTGATCTCTCCTCGATAACGTCCATGGAGTGACATCTGCGGAATTTCGGTTAGCAGCGCCGCCACGCCGCGTTGACAAGTGGCTCCGCGAACCCCGGCAGCTGAGCCACTAACAGCGTTTTAATTCATCGGCGATTAATTATTTGGGGAGGAAAAGATTACGCCGGCCTGAAAAGGCTAACGTCGCGACGCACCGGCAAAATGAAGTCCCCGAGGGGTCACTGAAAAGCGGATCGAACCGAATAGATCTGCGAACGATATTGGCCCCGCACTGAGAAATCCCAAACGTGATTGAAACTAATTAGAGGTCGGGCTGCACAGAGCATCGCAGGCAACCGATATCATTTAGGAATCGTCCTGACAAAATATCAGCTACTCGTTTAGCTTCAATTACGGAATGCCATTTTGGATTCCTCGGAGACACAAAGACCAAAGTAATCAACTGAATCCGGCCCCTGCAGTTTCATGGGATGTGAATCGCGCCTCAAAGTATGTGATTTCGTGCTTCTAAACAAACAATGTATCATAAACAAAAATATGTCAGCGTACCAAAACTACTGCATGGCAAAATTGTATTTGATTGGGCTGTATTCGTTTCACACTTCAATTCTTGAGTAAATACATCTGTATCTCGATTTTGAGAATTCTATACGGTCTGGGGAGTTGCCAGAATGTATGTTTATCCCATATTTTCGTATAATAAATGTTTAACACTTTTTTTTAATATCCAAGAACCTACATACAGGGTMGSTACAAAGTATGGAACCAGCAGGATATTTCAGGTTCTGTTCTACCGATTTTTCTAAAATTTATTGGTCCTGAGTTAAGAAAAGTGTGATAGCAAACTTGGGTCTTGCAAAAAACTTGGGGATAAAAACCATATCCGTTATCGCTAAGTAACCCCTTTCCATTAAAAAAATGCAACTCGCGCCCATATCACACAAACGAGAGCTGACACGGAGTTGAAAAAAAATATCCAGAAAATGAATTTTAATTACCCATAGACTCATGCGCAATTTCAGAAAAACCGATCGAGCAGAACCTGAAATATCCTGCTCCATATTTTGTAGCAACCCTGTATTATACTTCTTCTGATATGCTATGGCTTTTGGGCGACTGATTTTAACTGCCAGTGACTTGAAAACGAGGATCATATTCGTTTCAATCAGTTGATGTCGATAATTTTAGCTTTTTCTAGCAGTTGGTACAAAATATGCAGCAACAGCAAACCGGTATATATTAGTATTCTGATGGTTCTACGTCAAGTATATCTCATTATTTCTAATTTTGCAGTACTGAAGCAAAAAGGTCTTATTAATTTTTAAATAACAGACACATCATGTGATGTGTGAACTGTATATGCATCATTAAAAACACAATGCTAATTCTTTTCTGTAGTAAACCTTCAGTATTGTAATCACTAAACCTTATTCGACTTACTTGCACTCTTTGAATGTTAGAGATGTGGAACTAGATGACTTAAGACACATACCTGCAACAAAAATACATAATTGTATAAAAATGTAGAAACGTCAAAGGGGATATAAAAAATATGAGGTTTAAGCATTATTTTTAACACAAAGGGTGAAGCACAAAACATTGCTCAAACTTAAAAGTTATGAAGAAAAACTTTGATACAGCGCTACTATTATAAATTTGTCTAAAATCCAAAGTATCGTTTTTGACATGTTATACGTATTCAAATTACTTTTGAAGCTGTAATTTCGAGTCTTCTAGTTGAAGCTCACAGATGTGAAAAAGTGCCCAATCTTGCTGAATTAATACGGTCCTAAAATCAACTAACACCAGTGTATATTTATGCTTTTAAAGTTTTTGAAAAGATGAAACCTAACATGCTGTACAAGAGAGCGTCAGTCTTAGTGAGATATTAGGTGCAGGACTACTGGAGCTGCTATTATCAACAAAGTGGTTTGGCAACCAGCCCGCTATCAGTGTGCTCGCCGGATGTAACATCCGGGGAGCCTACAACCCCTGTTGGAGCAACAAAGGTGTCGTTCTCTCAATGATAATAACGCTCTTGTACAATGCACTCGCGGAGCATTTGTTTATATGCCGTTTATTGAAATTCTCATTATCGCCGCCGTAATTATTACCTTTGTAGCCTTAGGTAGAGGATTCGTTGCAAACCCTCCAGGATTGCCTGGGATAAGCCGTTAATAATACTACGTCAGTATCGCATGTGCACGATTAATGAGATTAATATAGACCGCCACATACGCCATTCAAGATTCCATTGAGTTTGAAGTGTACATGGATATTGTTAATATCTAATTAGAGCGCACAAATGTTCGCACATAAACTGGCTGCAGGGAGGATTTACACAATACACCGCATTCAGGCTGATAACCTGTCGGGATGGCAGTGGAATTAGGCATTCATAACACAAACAGGATGATGCCAAAAACAAAACACGCTTTAAGATCCTTGCTCAAATGAAAACTTTTTTTATTATCTAATAAGAAACGATAAAATGTTCGAACTTCGGCAAATACAACTCTATATTGGTATAAAAGTCTTTTCCAGCGACAAAAAAGAGCTACTCCTTCTATTAGATGTCAAATTCAACTTCAACTCTCGAATTTTAATACTTTATATCGGAACGTAGAGGCTTAAAAGCTTACTACTTAGCTTATTAGTTCTACCTTTAAAACCTTAAAATATTCAACGACGGAGACCACGTTACTCTAGCCATACATGCTGGACAAAAATCAATGTCTTTATGCATACTAAATCAGGCAACATAGTAAACCGCTCACGCTAAAAGTTGTATGGTAAGTAAGAACTGCAGCTCTAGAGGGAATGGGGTAGTATAGTACTGCAATTGGAAATCAACTCACATTACAGTTTTATGCTCAACGTCATCTTAAGACAGCAGACCGATGGATTGTTTAGTGACATGCATGCCATCTAAATTGTGATGTGTTGTCTATCGGTAATGTCTATTGTCAGCAGTATCTCGATATTTCGGATGCGTTTAACTTACATCATTTGGTTGGCTACGCGAGTCACTGATACTACACCCACCATTTTGGATCATATCATAACATCGGATTTAAACTTTCCGTTTCCGACCACATTAAATTTCAATCACTTGGCTTTTTGCAAGATATTTCTAGCGTTCCGTTTCATTTTATATACGAAATGGGTGACGTTGATAACAAGATTCCTTTTCTCATTAAACATCTTCTGAACATGGAGAAGAGGGTATACTTAAGGCACCGACTAGCATTGTGAATGAAGCCGAGTTGTATTTACAGGAAGCTTAGAACTTGGGCACGAGCCCAGGCCTTGTAAAACGCCTGGCCATCTTGCTCGTCCTAGTGAATTAAATAATTATTTTTGGTTGCAAATGGAGATTTTCAGCCTGATCCTGAGTGGATGGCTAAGTATTTCGATGGCAAACTGGGCGAGGTTAGGATGGGTTTTTGTTTGTGTCAATTAAAATAATAAATTCATTGATATGCCAGTAATTGCACCCTATCTAATACACACAATGTTAATTACGAGATCCGCCATTACGTATTTCCGGAGCTCTGGGAGACATCTTTAGTAAACCCCATACTAAACCCGAAAATTTTGCCGATATTAGGCCTATAAGCAAGCATACACCCTGTGTTGTCGCAAGTCTTGGAGAGGATTTTGGCTCAGCAGCTGATGTCAACTGGGACAATACCAGAAAATTGATCTGGGTTCAAGAGGATTTAATTTTTAGCGCTGATGAACGTTACAGATTCCATCATTATTGTATTGGATCGGAATAAATTTGTGTTATTGCTGCTGGTGGACTTCTCCAAGGCTTTCGATACTTTAAATCACGACCTTTTGTTGTGGGTTTGGGTCATCTCCTGTAAGGTTGCTGGATAGCTGACAATTCATGCGGATTAGCAATGAAATGCATGAGGCTGGGTTTCCCGTATATAGTGTGCCGCAAGACTTGGATTGGGGGCCTTGTTGCTAAGTATTTATACGTCGTCTATGATTCTGGGTGGCATTCAGTATTGTCAATGTCAGTTTTGCGCTGATGATACCCAAATGTACTTTCAGTTTGATGGACATCGGACCATTTACAGGATAAACCTGGATTTGCGCATGCACTTACATTAAAGATCCTTAAGATTTGATTGAGTTCGGACCTGTTTCGTTAGATTTGTACCACATCCTTATTCCTGTTCTGATGAAGCCATTTACAAGTGCGAACGAAACGTCGACCTTCTTAAAAAATGACACGCGATCTAACCCAAAAAGACTAAGACTTCAATTTACATTGTTTGCTAGGGTAGAAAAAAGTTTTTGAGCTTGCACGCACCCCTGACTGGCCCTGTATGTTAGGATTTTTTTACATCATCATCAGATCTGATCCCAAAGCGAAACTTAGCCTGACGTGGATTTTCTTGAAATTTTTGGAACCACTTCTCGCAAGGGCCGTATCCCCATCCTTTCACCTTGATGAGCAGCAATTGCAAGCAAAGAGACGTTTTAAAACGCTCCCGTGCTCTTAGGGCGAACGTGACCACTAAATTCGTCCGTTTGGGTCATCAAGAATGCCCGGGCTACCGGTAACGTCAGAAACCGTCGTCTTGTAAAGCGGCCAGCAAAAATGTAATTACAATCAGCAATTTATCATCGGGCTGTTTAATGGCATTTTACTACTTCGAATTAAGAACGCCGTGCAATATGAACGCGCAGGGAACCGCGCCATCTGCGGCTGGTTGCATCACGAACGAAAATTATGAGCGGCTTTAGTTTAGTTCTCCGCCACTGTGCATTTGGGTACGTGATGCTGAAAATTTAGAATACGTACTCCTAACAGTATCATTTATCACATCTTTTAAATTCCCGTATCTTTTCCTGTAGTTAGGGGCGGGAAGCGGGCAGGAAGCATCTCGTTCTGGAATGAAAACCATAATTTAAGAGCGGCGCCTACGTTTCTCTCGTAATAAACGTGGGCATGACTGACAAAGCCGCATTAAGCAACAAGAAGAGAGCTGAAAGACATCCACGGGTGTACATGGATTCAACGATCTCGCCAACAAAAATGTATTATTGGTTTAGTTATTGCTGAGTGTTTAATTAACTGTATCAATTATACAATTAATTTAGTATCATCTAGGAAGGAACACCTTCGTGAGACAATCTTGGTCTCACACATAAAGGAAGAAACAGCGAATACCGACCGTCTGGATGTCTAAACAAACTCATATTACCAAGGTGAAACAGGGATCCAGCCCCGAGAACCTTGCTTCGTCGTTTAAGATTATATATTTGAGTTTTCAACGGACCCAGCCCGAGGAGGAGAACCCTTCGGATTGAAATATATACCCCGGCAACGCAGCTAAATCTCGGCAAAATAAGAACAGTACACCGGCGTGAATGGCTGCCGTAGCAATGAAACTACCCTACCCTCACACGGCGCGATATAAGCAATATCATCCCCCTGCGTTCTGTCCCTCTGCGGCATAGAAAAGTCCGGGTAAAAACTTGAAAATAAGAGGGGACCACTCCCCTGCCCTAACAATGTCACATTAATCGAAACAAAGTAATATCGATGGGCTACGGAACACCTAACAGAATGTTAGGGGCACTAGAGGGATCGTGTAGTATTATAGAGGCTCACATGCGTCTCTCGAAACAACCACCAACTTAAATGGACCGCCGACATTGTAGAAATCGTTACTGGTTCGCTCACGCTACACGCATTTATTGGAGGCTAGATGTTTAAGCCTTTGTTTAGATAAACATAACTGTCAGTACACTGACATGATGACAAAGCCACCTAGAACCTAGCTGCCTTAAAGGCATTGCCATTCAATTTTCTACTAACATTACCTCAAGCTTTTGGTATATAAACAAAACCAGTTCTACGCTATGCTCTCTGCAACTACAGTGACGAGCTGTAACAACAGCTAAAAAGATCTGTCTGTAGTAAGTTGCGGTGCAGACAGCATATTCAGACAGACAGGTATTCCATGGAACATGTGCTCATCCCTAGCCTACCGATAGAACTATAGCCATGACACTTATCCCCACCTACATTGCGACCACACAACTACAGCCCAATGGGATACCAACTGTTTGTTGAGGTTCAAATCTCGCCCGCGCTATTTTTTTTTAATTTTATTAAACAACTGATCTAATTTGAAACCTAAAAATTAATAATTGCATAAAAAAATAACAGAGAAGATTTAATGTTAAAACTCTTCTGCGAGGTACTTTGGTCCAGTTGCAGTAATTACTTTTGAAAGTAGGCAGGATTTTAATGTCGTTTATATCATCTGGCTATTTGTTAAATAAATCACAGCTCATTTGCTTGGTTTACTACATTGTTTCTCGCGATACTTCCGTCCACGGATCCTTCATTCCAAGAAGGCATTAGCAAAGGACCGCGGCATGCAAGAACTTTGCGTTCCAGCCCTAAGAGCGGCCGTTTCGCATCCTTCGTTAGCCATAAATCGCATTTAACGGCGTTATCCCAAAATTAATCTCTTGCCGAAAAGTACGAGCATTTTGAGTCTCCGTTCCTTTAAATGTCATATAATTAGGTTGCCCGAAATGAAAAACGGGTGGCCGTATCGACGGGGGTTTTGTAAGTATTTATTCGAGATTATCGCCAAGAGAGGCAAATTACTGTAAATCCCCTCTTCCGGCCCACGTGACCAGAAAATGAGCATTATCACGTCCCGCAGTTTTCCACGTCCCTCTGCAGTTAAACAGTTTCGGACGTTTTTATGCATCACGTCACACCGTACACTATCCTCTGGTTTTTTATGTTCGCATCTATGCATACAGGGTCCGCATAAAGTGAGGGTTTTACATACACACGTAACGTGCTGCCTGCCACAAAAAACCTTAAACATGCAATTACTATATTGCATACTTATTGTAACCCTACAAAATCGTTAAAGGACCAAAATTAGCCATTGGATTCATAAAATTATTTAAAGAAAATAAATACAGGGTCGCTAAAAGTATGGAATGACCTGGATATTTCAGGTTCTGTTCGACAGATTTTTCTAAAATTGTGCATAGGCTATGGGGAATGATTTCAAAAATGTATCATACTTGTACAACTTATACTTCTGAGTTGAGCAAAGTGTAAATAAAGTAATTGAGCCTGACAACTAATGAAGACAATTTTCTTTATCGCTAAAGTGGACAAAAAGCCAGGTATTACCATTTATCGTTGACTGGTGATAATTTTCGTTTAGTTTGATCAATTTATTGCGTATTTTTTTCAGACTTACATTACAGAAGATGCTTAAAATGTTCCCCATTTGCTTGCAGCCTTGAGTAAAAGTTTTCTAATGTTCTTTGTAGCATATTTAAAGGTAAATTCTGAATTTCTGCCCTGATTCGTCCTTTTAAATCTTCTGCATTATGTGGCCGATCAGCATAAATACGATTTTTCATATGCCCCCACAGGAAAAAAATCAAGTGGCGTCAGATCAGGGGAACGTGCTGGGTATTGTATCGCTCCGCACCTATCAATCCATCTGTCTGTAAATATCGCATTCAAATATCCACGAACCTTGACTGCAAAATGGGGCGGTGCACCATCTTGCTGAAACCATATCTGTTCAGAAGGACGCGCAGCATCTTCACGATTGGGAAACAGGCAAATAAGTGCTGGTATAATACTTGAACATTCAAATTTCCATCGATGAAAAAAGGGCCAATAATGTGCTCACCGATAACACCACACCAGACATTCACTTTCTGAGGGTGTTGTGTGTGAACTTGTTCCATCCAATGTGGATTTGTGTCAGACTAATATTTGTAATTATGTCTATTCACATTACCATTGAGCCGAAAAGTCGCTTCATCAGAAAACATATTCCAATTTAAAATGTTTCTATCTTCATCTATCATGTTGATGGCAGTTTCGCAAAATTCTATCCTACGATCGAAATCATCTTCGCTCAGTTCTTGTAATAAGTTAATTTTGTATGGATGAAACTTTCCTTTTTTCAAAAGTCTCTGAACAAATCTTCTGCTAATATGGTGAGTGAGAGCACACTGTTATACGGAACACTTGGGATTCTCTTGCACATCTAAAAGGACATTCAAGCTACTTTCCTCACTCGTAGCAACCTTTGGACGTCCTGGTTTTTTGACGATTTTTAACACCGCCGGTTTCGCGCAACTACTTCCGAATAACTTCGCCCTCTATCTCCATAACCAATCATCATCAAAATTTCGATGCGAAACAACAAAGTGAATGAAAATTATCACCAGTCAGGAGGAAAATGGAGACACCTGGAATTTTTGTTCGTATGGTTTTTATCTCGAAGTTTTTCTGCAAGACCCAAGTTTGTTATCATACTTTTCTCAACTCAGAAGCAATAAATTGTACAAATATCATACATTTTTGAAATCGGGAAAAATATCCTTTTTAAATGCAACTTGCGCCCATATATTGGAAAAGAGAGATGACACGGTATTGAAAAAGTTCCAGAAAATGCATTTTAGTTATCCATAAGCCAATGCACAATTTCATAAAAATCGGTGGAACAGGACCTGAAATATCGTGCTGGTTCCATACTTTGTAACAACCCCGTATAGCAACCCTTCCTATCGTAAAATGTAAAGGATAAAAACGAATTTCAGCCAATTGTTAAGTATTTACGCTGGAAGACCACTCCGAAAATAATACATTATATCCATGATGATTGCAACGAAATTTGCCATCTTCGTGTCTTATTCGATTAGCGCATATTGTTCAAAAGACAAGACACGTACACGAAAACTAATAGGGTTTGGGCTGGAGAAGTTAGCGGCCCTTTACAGCTTAGTCCACTGCTCGCGTTGGATATTCGTATTGCAGAACGGTGTGATTTAATTACACGAATGAGTTACGCGGGTGATGAAGGCACAATCAATGCAAATGGGGATTCCGTTCAGTCCGAAACAGCTGCACTGGCCACCATAATATCATTATAAACGGAATCGCGCACCCTTGTTAAGTAGGGTTTATTTAAAAAAAAAAAACACCACACACATCAGTTCAAGCATTTAAACCCTGAATCGTTTGAAGCTGTGAGAATTTGTCTTTCTATAAACGTGCCTCAAAGTTAGCGATATCCTTTAGTATTACTCTCGTTACAGTCCCATTCGAAAAGGATTAAACACCAATGACATTCAAAATAGCATAAATTTATTCAATACATTAGTCTTCGTTTCCGAATAAAAGAAATGCGAATATCGTTTTACTGTATTCGGATAACTGTGTGTCATCTTGGTCTCGAAATCGATGTCTGAACAAGTTCTCCATCGAGTAACCTGCTGTTCAGTGGAGTGTTCTTACACGACATAAAACTACAAGATGTGTGCTCCCAAGGATGCAGCGCGCCATCCCCGTGGCAGTTTTTACGTCAAATCGATGCGTCGAACGAATGATTGCCGCGACGCTCTCCGGCACAGTTCAGATTAAACCACCTTAAGACGAGGATTCGGAACGAATTTGCCGCTTAAACAGCTCGAACGCAATCTATTAGCTCGGGCTTTGTATGTTCCTGAAGCGAAATATGCCAGCGAGACACATGTCAGTCGGTGACACCTTCAATTTTCGGAGATCTATTGCTTCAAGCATCGATCTGCGGCCCGGTCGCGCTCTGTCGCCGTGAACCTCGGGACAAAACAAAGGTTTGTGACACCTATCAGCCGGATAGACAACGACGAGAAATACCACTGGGATATGGGGACGGTTTTGTTAACGGGGACGTGAATTGGTGGCCCCGGCTCAAATACATACAGCTCAGTGTTAAATAATTTTTCACTCCTTTCGAGGTATTGTCCGATATTTACACATTTTAGAACAAGTCTCTCTTGTAAACGCTAAATTTATCAACAGATATATAAAAAGTACCATCTGTAATGGGCCTGTTGCCCCCTTTTTTATTGCAGAATATGAATCTACATAAAAAAATAATAGACCCCTGTTTTTTTTTAATTTTTCGCAAAGAGCTTAGATAATGCTTAAAAAAAGATTGTTTATGTTTAAAGTTTGAATATCTGACGTCACCGTTCCCTGGCGCGCTTAGTGCGGTGTAACTGCGTGATGTTGCCACGCCATTTTCTGATCCTGGCATTCCTGTCGGCCAAGATGAGGTATCTGAAACCGAAGTCGCAGCAGCGTTGCCATTTTATTCCAAACTCGCAACCGTAATTATGAATTATAAAAACCTACACGCGAATGGATGTGTTAAACGCGATTCGTTGTTAGTCGTTTTCACTGTAAATATTAAAACGTAAAATATATTAAATTAAAGTATTAACTTGTAGCGGATATATCGCAAACAGAATTCATTTTATGGCAGCCGCAGGATAAGTCCACATTTCAAGTGATATTAAATTGGAACAACTAGTTATTAAGTTGGCAAACTCGTTTAAAGCTGAGTTACAGCGTGTATAGCTGCCATTACATCATTTTATTCAAGTCGCAACCTTTAAACAGCAAAATCGCCTAATTTGCGTAAATTTGAACGATCTGGCCACACCAGTTTCCATTCATGTAAAATTCGTCTATCATGTGTAAGTCAATTTTTGGTAAATTGTTCGAAGATCCCTTTACATAATCTTGCTCCATAATTGCACAATATATGTTTGAACAACAACGTACCAAGTAAATATAAACAAAACTTTAACGCGTCCTCCGTTCTCAAACCAAAACGTAAACAAAGGCACAGAACCACAGAACATACGCGTGTTCAACAGCGACAAAGGTGTCAAGCATGCAACAGGGCATCCGGCGCATCGGCGCAATAGCGGAGTGCGTCTCCAGGAACGGTGACGTATCACGAAATATTTGAATTTGGCGGAAAACCTTTAAAGGTAAAAATAGGACACTAAAACATTACAAACATGTTTTCTATTGCCAGCTTCTAACTCCATTAGGTCTAGGCAAAGTCGCACATGTGTTTATAATAACAACTTACTGTCAAGGGCAACAACTCCATTCTAGCTAAAGTTAGCWATATCCGATATTGGCAGTGACAATTTTCTTGTTCAATTACAACGATACGTGAATGAATTATGACGGAGTCATCAAGAAGTTTGCCAGTTGTTTGAGATGGAACACTAAAACAGACCGTCTACTGCATAATCTAGTGTTCTTGGCGATATGTGGCTGGAAGAGCAACTACACGACATGTAGACATCGACACAATTTCGAAAATCTTTTCGAAAATGGCTTCTTTTCTTGGGCTCTCTGATCCATAAAGTTATATTCAGACTTGGAAGGATTACGGTAGCGGAAAGTTATACTGAAGAATCACGGTCCAGCAAGACTGCTGAAAGTTCATTCCAGCCGTTCCTTATCGAGTGAATTTGAATAATTCCGGTGAAAATGACAAGATCGTTCTTGCGAAATATGTTAATGTTAATATAAGGCCTCTATTGCAGAAAATAAATTGATGCTGGTGAGCTGGTGCCATCGAACCAAGAGGATCCAGTTTCAAGACGAAGCCGCAACGGATGAGAGCACCCACAAATTTCGAAGTCGTTTCGTATTCAGACCAATTCAGCTCGTGTTTAAAGAGCGTATAACAATACACGTTCTATTAGCCTCTTCGGAGAGTACCGACAGTAAGAGTTAGCTGTCAATGGCCATGCACACTAGGAATGCAATACGATGCGCTGGCTGGGCGCTCACTAATTGGTATGTAACACGAAATACACATAAATAACACAACTTTACGAGTAACTCTAAAACGACCAGTAAAATGCGGACAACCTGTACAAATTAAAAGAACGACGGGTAAGTCAGGGTTGCCAGCAATTTTTCGTACGATAGCGGAATAAAGATTTGAAGTTCATTAAAAACTCCAAACATTCAACACCGGATTGGGGGTGATAGCGCGAAACGCACGCGGGCGGGTAGTAAAGGAGGGCAGTAAAATGAGAAGCAATCGTTTAAGCGATTTTGTGGAAAAATAAGTAAGATATTACTCAGTTTTTAATAATGAAATATATTGTTTTATAGCCCATTCGAAGTTGGAAAAACAGCCCTCGTATTAAAGTTTGCAGTTTAAAGATTGCTCTTATGTGACTGGCGCAATACCCTTCGGATAGTTCACATAAAATCAGAACATTTACGGGTAGAGATGCAAGGCACCTCCGTTCCAACGCTATTATGTACAGCTTGGCGATCGGAATGTAACCGTAAACAACCTGGCTGACCCCCCGTTCGCGGGAGTCAAGCGATCGTTCCGTTTTAGACTCGTGAGCAATTAGAGCGGAAGAAAAAACGCAATTCCGCGAGCACTATTGGCCTTCTGCAGGTGGAGTTCGGCCCATCCGCGCTTGCCAGTTACTGGAGCCAGGCAACCACGGCATCGTTACTTTTTATTTTGCGGTGTCCGAAAAAAAAAGCCCGCGGAATGATCTCTAGTGGGAAGCTGTCCACAAATTGCTGGATTGTAAAAATAAACGACGTCATCGTCGCTGGTAATCTCAAAAGGACTGCTTGAGCGTATTACGACGCGGGGCCATATGTTTCTTTTAATTGCCTGGGGTTTCGCTGGTCCTCGGAAGTGGACTCGAAACTGCCTCCCTCTCTATTTGAATGTCGCCTGTCTGGATGAAGTGTTTTTAAGGAGTAATCGTTAACACGTCAGGACGCACATAAACGTCACTCAGGGCCAAACACTAAACGATTTGTACCTTAAAAACACCTATTTCCGTCGTTACTTCCACTATTCTTCTTCCTTTTTACGTTTTATGCTACTAAACCGTAGGACATCTACCAATCTACTGAAAACTATTGGAGCTAGCCTGGAATGTTTCTATAGTCCTGTCCTGAAAGTGCCCCTTATAAGAGCGGACGAAAGCTCACGTTCTTACAAACAAGACAAATTCATTCTGACTTCTTCCAAATTTTTCTTAATAAGTCGATAACGTAACACCAGTTGTAGGAACTGCCACATTTGCTCTATTTTAAACAAACCCGTTAATATATTAAGGATGAGTATAAATCTGGTTAGACGTGCTTGAAACTGTAAAGCTCATAAATACTTAACACTATACTCATCCCCATTGATTTAGCTAAAAAAGCAGCCCGTTAAGTAGCCAGCCTCTGGATATTACTAACTTTGCTAAAGAAAAAAGGCTCGAAACTTTATGTTTATCCTCGGTTTTGTTCTTTGCCACGCCGGGGTTCTTTCCATTAATGCATCATACAATACAGTACGGGACAATCTTCTTTGAGCGAAGGATCTGTTTTATTAACCTTCACTGATGTATACAAGTGTTTACCTCTTTTAGTGCACACGTAAAAGGATTTACAATCGATCATACACAGGTACAAGTACCATATAAGGACGTGACATTTAATCTATGTTTGGGTATTATATTGAATTCGTTACGTAATCGTGAGAAGCGTGTTCCAGCGACACAATTACGCAAACGAAAATCCAACCAAGCATTTACCTAGATAACCGGTAAAAGAGGGCACATCTTCCAATTGGAAGCATGTTTTCTGTTTCTGGGTATGTCCAAAAACTATCCCATACTTATCGCTTTAGAAATTTTATAATAATAACTGTTTGAATATGTTGTCTGTATCGAAAGGAATCTACAAACGCCTTAAATCCCCTGAAAATCTGGAGGAAACATGGCGTAACCAATAGAAACGTTGACCACCACCAGGCGGCTGCATCATGGCGAGCGCGGGAAATATTGACTTCGCGGCATGTCCCGGAAGAGGTGAGCGTTTTTGGGCTATCCGTCTTTCGTGAAAAATCGCTCGCAGTGGTGGATATATTTTTGCTCGTGTTACAGAAAATAATTCCGTTAAATTCGGGCGTTATAAATAAGGTTAGCGGGATCGAACGATGTAGCGCGACTCGTACAGCTCATGACGTAATGTAATTTACGGCGGAAGCGGAGTGCAGGTTTGATTGTATGTTTTAAAGCCGCAAATGGCGCGCCGGCTAAAGTGAAATAAATGAAAATTGGGCATAAATTACGCTTTTTTCCCGTCGCCGGTTCGCGAAACTGATCGAGGGAGCGGTGCTCACTTGAAAGGCGAAATGAGATCGTATTTTCTGGCTTCACAAGACCGAGATAAATACTTCCGATGGCCAAAGGTATTCCTCGCAAAAATTTTCAGCTTCAATTCAGGAATACAAGCCGATGCCGCTGTAAAGGAGCCCCTGCTTCTAATATATACTGTGGCTGCAAGAAAAAAAACGCCTTAAAGTTTAAACTAGCTTACAATGAACTGAGACCTGTTTGGTCAAAACTACCCCAACTCGTGGATATTCCGAATCTGAAATTGAGATACCACGTGATATGACAACGACTTCGACACCTATAATAATATTCGTACTTCGCATCCCGAGGAGACTGAACAATCGAATCAATCATTTCTAACTAACTATGGCCGAATCTAACATAATTTGAGAGGTTCCGCGTGCTAACGATCGTAATTTTTAGCTCGCATACCCCAATCACAAAAGAGCCATAAGCTGCAACGGCTGTATCCTTCTAGGAATAGGACCGACTTTCTCCATCAAATATCTCGACCGAACTACAAAAACAAAACCTTTAACAATGCACTACGCCTGAAAATTTTATGAGTAGTACTCCAAAATGAACAGAATTAACAAAATAATGTTAAAAATTTATCTATGTATGCGTTAAAACCAATCATTTTGTTACACTATGGTGCCAATGTCTATAAGACGTAGAAGCACAAGAAACGGGAAACTTTTGAGAAACTCGAAAACTACGCGGTTCTCGAAACAAATTATTTTAAAATACAAGCGAAAAAGTTGATAGTAATGCCATCTATCAGCAACAAACTGATTTGATGACAAAGCCATCTAAATGCCTTAAAGGGGACTATTTCTTTAAAGGGAAACTTTTGAGAAACTCAAAAACTACGTGTTTCTTGAAACAAATTATTTTAAAATACAAGTGAAAAAGTTGATAGTAATGCCATCTATCAGCAACAAACTAATTTGATGACAAAGCCACCTAAATGCCCTAAAGGGGATTATTCTTTAAAGGGAAAGTTTGGAGAAACTCAAAAACTACGTCTTTCTTGAAGCAAATTATTTTAAAATAGAAGCGAAAAAGTTTAATACACTGCCATCTATCAGCAACAAACTGATTTGATGACAATTCACCTAAATGTCTTAAAAAGCACTATTTCTTTAAAGGGAATCTTTTAAGAAACTCAAAAAGTACGTGTTTCTTGAAACAAATTATTTTAAAATACAAGTGAAAAAGTTGTAAGCAATGCCATCTATCAGCAACAAACTGATTTGATGACAAAGACATCTAAATGCCTTAAAGGGGACTATTTCTTTAAAGGAAAACTTTTGAGAAACTCAAAAACGACGTGTTTCTTGAAACAAATTATTTTAAAATACAAGTAAAAAGTTGATAGTAATGCCATCTATCAGCAACAAACTGATTTGATGACAAAGCCATCTAAATGCCTTAAAGGGGACTATTTCTTTAAAGCTTCGATATTATGTGACACTTTAGCACAAGTTAGTAAAACAATTCTCGTCCACGATTGGATCGAATAAATACCATACGTTATTATCGTTGAACGTGGTGGTTCCTGTGATATGAATCCGTCGAAATGAGAAAGGTGGCGCGGAGCACGTACGGTCGCAAAAATAAGTTGCACCCTCGCCCCTACTCTATCGACTCTGGGAAAAGTAATCGGGCGCCCGGACAAGGGATAATCACGAACGGCGCTGTTACAAAACAGGCTAACGATTCTGTCTGTTCGTGTGTTTAAACGTGATAAAATCGTGAATTTCGAAGTATGTCCACGAGAAACGATAATTAATAACCGTTATAGTTACGTGATTCCGCTGTGTACTCGCCGAACGAAGCGGGGCTTCGAAACTCGGGCCACGTTCCTTGTATAAAAGATAAAGAGAAATTGCCAGGGCGTGAACGGGACGTAAATATTTTTCTTGTTCGCTTGAAAATGAACAGCGCGAGAATCTCGGATGGCCTTTTTTATATTTGTGCATGCGTTGCGAGAACAGCGCATACAAGGGATTAGCCAGGCGGACGGCGCTTGCAATTTTGGAAAGTATGTCCACAATTTTTGTTCGAAATTTTGTCCTCGTTGCTTCAAGAAGGCGTCATAATTCACCGCAGAACAACAAATCCTGCGGATCACGACTGAGCGGAATTTCAAAGGGAACAAACTTTATTAAAAATATGCACAGTTCACGAATTCTCCGCGGAACAACAAACAAACGCGCCCGGCGAAAAAGAAATTCGCCGGGGCGCAGACTGCAGCGGATTTCTTCAGACAACTCCGGTAAATTGAATACAGAATTCATCTGCCATTGCGGCGCTTTTACTTTATCAACGTAAGGGGTGCGAATATCTGCAGATGGCTGCGTGGGACGCCAGCCCGACGGTGAATATGAATGTTTCAATTTCACAGTCTGTTGGTCCTCTAAGTTCGGAAGCCCCCCAATCTCTAGACATATGGGGGATCTCAGGCAGCGCTTACCTGAGCCCTGCGTCACGCGCTGCCACTGGGTTCCGGCATTATTGCTAATTACGTGAAGCGATTCATGATCAAAGCTGAGACCATGAAGGCATAATTTTGAACGTTTTATCTAAATATTTCGCGAATGCAAGAAACGTAATCAAAGAAGACAACAAGAAATTGATACAAAGACTTATGGAACGAAAAGAAAGACAAAAGTAAGAGCATTTATAGGGAGACAATAATTTGGAAGATTTTGAACATTTCTACAAGAGAAGAGACTGGAAACTTCTATCAGGGATTAAAGAATAGGCAAGCATAGAGTTGCAAAGAGTAATAACAAAATTGTAAGCCAAAGCAAGAACATACTATTAGAAAAAAGTACAAATAAGAGAAACTACATGCAAATAAAAACGGGAGACGGTATTTCGCTTTCTTTTTAATGGTGGTGAAAACACGATAAAATAAAAAAAATCTCCTTAAATTCTGAAAAAGCTGAACATAACAACAAACCTTTTCACTTTATTTTGTAGGCCACTATTCACGAAAAACTACGGTAAAAACCTGAGATTGATATCTTTCTCGTTTTGTAGTTATTTTCAAAATACTACACCCAATACACAAAATCTTCTTGAATTCTCAAGAACTAAACATAAGACATGCTTTTTTCAACTATGGTTTAAGAAAAATTGTTGTAAAAGCTTGAAAACAAAGTGAAATAAAGCATGTCGTCCCATCTAGTTTTTCTTAAAAAATCGGGGAGAAAATTATTTTATTATTTTGTGGTTTGTGTGTACTTTTTTGATAATATTTTCAAAACGAAAAATGGCACTTGTCTCGGGTTTTCACCACTCTCTTTCTTATATAATAATGTACAAAGCGAAGAAATTTTTTGAGAAATCGAGTAAAGTACTGCAAAACAGACGAATGATGGCGAGCGGTGGGGGCTGCGCACAAACGCATTTGCAACTCTGAATCAGTGCCGGCGTAACGGTAAGTAATTACTGAAAATTGTGCACGATGTCGGACTGCGAAAAAAAACTGCGAAGTCAAACGAGGGAAGTAATGTACCGTGTGTTTTATTATTTTAAAAATGAAAGCGGTGCCTCAGATACTCTTGATTGCAGTGCATCGGAAAATAATGGAAAACCACAATTCAGTACTCCTGGAAAAAAGAGTCCGAGGAAGAGTAGTCTGACTGCCGATTTTCCGGAATACAAGAAGACTGATTTGCGTCATATTGTGCAAGAATTTCACAAGACCGAAGGAAATCGTGTGACAGTAGCACAATTAAACCACAAGATACGAACTGACTTGGATTATCATGAATCGAACGAGACTTTGAGGGTTTTATTGCACAACATGGGAATCAGGTGGAGGAGAACTCAAAATAATCGGAAAGTGGTAATCGAAAGGCACGACATCAGTTCACTTCGAATTTCTTATTTGTGTTTATTGGTAAGGTAATGTCAAATACGCCCCCTAGCGGGAAATTTAGGAATACTGTAGTGAATTTCTCTGGTACGTTTCTATCCAAAAACTTGGCACTTGGCAAAAAATGAGCTAGCGCCGCCCCTGACAATTTTTTAAATGTACGATCTAGAAATACAGACATAAACTCACCTTGATAAGATGTCCCGTGGCGGTGCCGATGAAGACGACGGTGAAGTCGCCGGTGGAGGTGGCGGCCACCGCCGTCAGCAGCGAGTTGATCGGCAAGACGGGTACTGCAGAGATGGGTTGTTCGCCTCCCAGAGGCGTATTAACGTCCATCCCGCAGAAGTCCTCCGCGATGGTCTGCAGCTTCTGCAAACAAAACGTGGGTGTCAAGAATCCACTCTGGAGCGTTTTAAATAAAATGAGGGCACGAAGGGCCCGCACGTCTGCCCGTTAATATTTTAGCAGTCCCACATAAACAGTTGCCCGCGTCGAACTATCAAAATTCCCCGGGCGCCAACGTGGTGCACGAAAATTCGAATTTATGTCGGTTACACACGCGGGTTACCTCAAGAAAACGTCAATGAGTTCAGTAAGTCTTCCTGCACGGAAGTGCACCAATTTGGGAACTTCAAGAAGTCGGAATCTAAAATCGCATCCCTCTGCAAATGAACAATTTTAGACCAAAATTTTTATCGGAAACCTCGTATAAGCGGCTGAAAAAACATGAGTAAATGCTAGGAACGCGAAGCGCATTTTGTACAATAATTCTCTGTATCGAGAGGAAAATAGACCGCTGACAAAATTAATTACCGCTGAACTGATCTCCAGCGAATTGGCAGCAGATAAGGTTTACAAATTACAAATTTCGAGCTCAAGCTAATCCGGCATTAACGGGCTTAACGAACATGCAGCGGTTGCAAATTGTCAGTGATTAAAACAGCGCACTCATTGCCAATCAGTTTGTGTGTTATGCCGCCTATAACGGCCCAGTTTTGGTTTTTCCGTTTAGTATCACACAGCACGAATGTTTGTCAAATGATTTTGTTCTCTATTGTGGGCCAATCGCTTTCACCAAAATACATTTATTCAGCTAAGCGTAACGAACAAAACATTAGCTACGAAATTATTATGTGCGGTGTTTCCACGGAGACGTATTTCCCGATGTTCCCCCCAAAACAAAAGTAGTGGTGTCTTGATAGCTATCAAAAAAGAACTTGCATCTCCATCGTTTGTCCCTGGATGGAAAAAAAAACCAACTCTCGGTCTTATAAGAGAGAGACCTTAGACAAGTCGTTGATGACGTTTTCTTGGAAATAGCTTAGAAAAGCTTCATTCTTCTCTTGAGCTTTGGAAATCAATTCAAACAAAAGATATTACACAAACATTTCTGATTATAATATCTACCGCAGTAAAACAGCGATCGGTAACCTCAAAATGCTATGATCCCAAAAGATATTGGAAATTTGTTTCGCTGACGTTTCGCCCACTAATGTGGTGAGCATTTTCAGAATTCATAGTCGATGTAATTGTCTATGAACGCACACAGACTCACACTCACATACAGACTCCGTCTGTGTTCGCTCGGAGACAATAATTACATCCACGATGAACTCCGCTCTGAAGATGCTCGCTACAGCAGTGAACGAAACGTTAGCGACAACGACCACGGCCAACTAACCCGAAAGTATCTACAACTATTAGCTGTCTAGCCAATTATAGGTTTATGCTTTACCTAGCACATTTATCAATGTGATTACTTTTACTCAAAACATTACCGGTGCGTTTGAAAAAGTCTATTTACAAAAGGCTTTTGATACAGTCAATCTATCGAATGCAGATGCTGAAATGTTTATTGTACCTGGATGATATTTTTATAAAAATCAATTACTATACTGTTTAAACGCTTAAAGACGGGTAATTTTCACAAGCAAAAAGTTTAGTACTACAAAACATAACTTACGTTTCTCAAACATAATACTATTCGGTTTTTGTTCCACTTCACAAAACTCGAAAGTTAATTTTGAAAACGCATCGTTTTACCCCGACCGCACACACACAAGTCATCCGTTATACTAACAGAACCTCGCCCGTGACAAAAGAGTACTGGGCCTGTTTTTGCCGTAGCTATGCAAAAAAGGCCAATTATATAACGACACCGTCGCTATAAGACGCAAAAAAGTGGTCAGAATGAGCAATGTGATTATAATCAAGGTTATAATAGTGGTAATATTTGTACGGGTATCTGCTTTACCTGCTAAATAATTAGTGCATACAAGGGTGAACGAAAGAGTCGCAATCCAATGGCAAGTACAATGTATCGTTTTTCTCACGGTTTCTACATTTTGATACAGCTTTTCGTGATAAAAATATTAACTTAGCTGTGTTTTTATACCAAAGTATGGGTGAAGTGTGTAAAATCAAGAGAATACGCAAAAATTCGACTCGGAAAATAATGGCTACTGTTTTCTGGGATGATAAAGGGTTCTTTTGGTCGAATTCATGGAACAATTACAATTTCTACGTACTCTTCCACGACCCCACACCACTGCCACAGCCAAAGAAGAAGATTCAATATGAACTGTAGAGGGGTTAAAGACACTGGTGCGGCTCCTTTAATTATTGATCAGGGCTACATCTTGATCGTTGCAGCCTCGCACTGGCCAGGTCAACTTGACAACAACGTAGTGAAGCTTCCATGAAATGAGCGTATTCTCACGATCCCAACACCGCATTACAATATTTTAATAGATACGCCCGGTGTGACTGCAACACGACTTGTAATTACTCTTTTGCCTAGCATGCCCGCCTGCGAGACACGGGGTCAAAGGTATTACCGCAAGAGGTTCCTTATATATACCTAACCGGGCACCTCTACGTGCTCTGCACACCACGGACAGCTGCCCGCGTATCGACGTCCTTACAGCTTCATTTTTCTGTTGGTATATTCCGCTTTTTTTAAACTACTCTCGAAAGAGTAGCTTCTTTTATTAATGCTGTAATGTAAGATCATTCATGAATGGAAAGGCACGGCTTTTGATGTCATCAATACAGCCAAGATTTGGTGGTAGTTGTTTGTCACTGCTGGAGCGCCGCGATTTGCATTGCGCTGCGAATGTGCAGTAATTCCTTAACAATGTAATTTAGACCTTATTCATACCATGCAGCAATGCAACGTGATCCAATTTCTGATATTGGCGGATACACAAGCTGATACCATCACGGAACACGTGTATCTCTATTGTTCTGTTTCCTTAATTATCGTTGGCATTAATCTGTTTTTGATAGCGATCAATCGAATTGCGAAGGACAGAAAGGCGAATAAAGACGTATGGACTACATAAACAACGTAGCGATGAAGTTGCAATGGGTACATAAAAAATCTGATTGGTGAGGACGTGTCAAACAATGAGAATCGTACGCTCCATCATGACGTCACAATGCACGATTCAACTACTAACCAGTTCTTTTGCGAAGTTCTTCTAGAGCGTTGCCTTTATGTTAATTATTAATTACGTATAAGATTTGAAAACTGAAACAACTATGCAATTGTAGACACAAGACTGATTAGTACAATTCCATGCATTATGACATCACAGCCATTTCGTTCGCAAATTGACATGCTCACATAACCTTGTAGTTTGGAATCGACTTTTGATGCCAACGAAACCCAAAGCAATAAAAAAGATCATGAAAATTCCTGACTAAAATATATGAAATAGGCAAGGACATGGATAAATGAGTGCTACAACAATAATGCCTTTTTACGAAAGCTATAAGACACGGCGATTACGATACGCCTTTTTTGCATTAATAATAAAACTACCGGTACCGACGTTACAGTTACACGACGGTCGTGAGGACATGATCTGTTGAACAAAACGGAAATGAATTACAGACAAGCGAAACATTGGATGAAACGGAAGTGTCACTTATAACCAATGGATTCTGTCGGGCTCCGATTCTGTTAAGTCACTCCTCACAATACGGAAAAAAGGGGTAATCCGTTGGATTTCGTATTTCGAAATTCATCAGTTATGAGACATGCTCTTTTTCTGTTTTCAAAAAACATTGCAGACGTCAAGGTGAATTACCACGACGATGGTTTACAACAAAAGTACTTCCAAAATCACCAAATAATAGTGTTATAGTTTAGAGCGTTGGTCGAAGTATACCACCAAAATTTCAGATTTGACCATTGGATTTCGTAATTTATTTGAGTATTTGTCATTCAGCATGCATGAAATTTGTAGAGCAATATGCATAATCCACATAAACATGATACAAGTATTTTAAAGTTATTTGCAGCCAAGACTCTTATTAGCAGGCAAACAGCTGTGTTGGAGCTAACTGTATTGCAAACCCCTCCCGAGAATACTTTACCTGCTAATTTGGGATATAAATAACACTGTCTTGATAATGAAATAGGGAGAGAGTAAAGTTATGTTCGTAAACTTATGCGCTGTTGTAACTTTAAATACGACTGAAGTTATGGTATTAAAAGCCCAAACTTTGGCGTAGTCTCTCGGAGAGATTTACGAAATCGTTGATAAATATTAAATCTAAGTTAATCTCGAAGTTAACGTCAAAATACGTAATGAATATCCACGCAACTTTCTGATTACCGTTAAGTGTTTTAACAAAGCGCGATTTTCGAAGCGACATACCGGCACGCCGGATATATCAAGAGGAAGTCGATTCGAAATCGGATTGGTGTTACATAATAACGCGCCATTTTGACGGCTAACACATTTGCGTCAAGCAATTACCCCAGAGGAAACTCCCGCATATTTTCATACCGGGGAAATTCTGTCAACGTTTCCAGCTTATCTCGTAATGCGGAGACGGCAAATTCTGCGCCGAAAATCGTGGGCTTTCTACGACAGGCAAAGCCCGACGTGGCCGTGTGTTCACTTAAGAGTTCAGTTTAGAATGATGGGTATGACAGTACCAAGCCTGAAAAATCTCTTAACACAATAATCTTTTTGCCATAACTTGTCATACAGACGGATTTTCGATAATCTTAAAGTCTTAAAGAACCATCCAAATAAACAAAAATGGTATTTTTTTCTTATATATCTAAAGTTTACCGTTTCCTCAGGAAATGAGAACAAAGATTATACTACCATGAAGGGAATGTAGGCTTTCGCCTTTTTGGGTTACACCGCGTCTGCCGACGTTTCGTCCGCACTTGTAAGGGGCATCATCAGGGCAGGAATAAGCAATATAGAATATGGTGCAAACCCAATGCGAGAAACACGTCCGAAGTGAACCAAATCCCAAGGAGTGTGATGGCGAATATTTTCTACAGTACACAGGAACTTAATGGAGACAGGATCTTTTAAAAGACTGTGTGGTCAAGGAAGGCTACAAACTTTAATTCGGAAAATGCTTTAAATCATTTCGATAGCGATCCTAGAGCGAGTCTGGGAGCAGTAGAATGAGTTAACTAACATAGCAAAGACAAAAGTAATGAGAATTTCCGATATTTATTTCTTGAAAATTAACTGGTGTTCATATGACAGCTTTGAAGAAGAAGAAGCAGTTCGGGGGCTTCATCCGTATCACCATCAAAGAGTGTAGGATTTACCTCATTGTTGGAGTTAAAATATTTTACCGTGGCAATATAATCTTAGAAGATTGGGAGATTCGGCAGCTAACCTGTCATTTTCGGTGGAAGTGTAAAGTAAGCGACCGTTTGAAACCTTTGGTTTGGATATTCTCCCTATCCAAATGCACAACACAAACTCTTACTAACGCAGACGCGACTTATAAAGCATTTCAGAACCTAAAAATATTGAACTGACCTAAGAGCCAACCCAATGCGAATTCTTATTTCGCCAGCTACAGATGAGGATCGCAACATCAAGTTTGACCGTACTAACAGGGCGGCCGTCCGGCAGGGCACGAAAGTCCGCTCTCCTCTTGGACGCAGCGCGCTCATTAGGTTAGTCCTGATTAACCCGCGTTTGCATAACAAAGTGGATGTTAAAGTACAGAGAATGAAATGCCCCCGACCACAGGGCGCCTCGTTAGAACCCGCTTCCCGAAGAAACACTGGCTGAAATTTTCATTTGCGGCCACATCGGATGGACGTATTCAAATGGGTCGCCGGGACAGAAACGCAAAACAGGGACCGGCCAATAAACACAAAACATCCACCGGCCACCTCTGTTTGTCCTGGACGGAAGCGATCAGTCCAAGCGTGAGCGGGGAACACGATCCGGGAGAGGATAGATGCATATCGGGAGACGTTTTGAAATGAAACTGTACGCTGTCCCCGCTGGAAATCTATAATTTAAAGGATACTGAACATTGAAAACCCCCATGAAGCCTTGGAGAAAAGGAAGGATGGTACACTTGGGTTTAGTGCGTGGGAATTTTATTTTTTATTCGCGATGGCACTCAGAGAACCGCTTGTTGATGAACTGCTGTTTATAAACGGTTAGGCCTTGTACATAGGTGTAGAAGTATGAAACAGGAATTTTTTTGTAACAATTACACGTCCGTCCGTCAGTCACGACCTTGTGTTGCCTTTTTCTATATTGCGGTCGGTTTTCACGTAATGCTCGATTTAATCGATCATTTTCTGTTGGTAGTGATGAGTGTTAACGGTTTCACCAGGTTTTAGCAGGTCATAATAGATTATACCCTTCGGATCCCATCAAACACAAAGCATTACCTTCTTTCCAAAGCGATTTGGTCTTGCTGGATGGTTCGCTTGGATTCACCATGATTTACGAAGCTTATGATTCTCAAAATATATCCACCTGTCGCGATCCGATGGAGAAATGACTTTTTTGTGTCTGTTGAGCAGCATTTTACAAGAGGTTTTTCGATTTTCTTGCTGTCTTTCATTCAGTTCATGCGGAACCCATTTTCACACCTTCTGAATCTTCCCCATACCATTCAAACAAATAGGGACCGTTTTCTGCGTTACATTCAATAATTGATCCACGAGTTCTTATTGAGCTTGAATATCATCTTAATTCAATAAGGCTAGCAATTCGTTGTCTGTGTTGTCCTCAGTGGTTTTCCCACGCTCTTAGTTTCTCATGTCAAAATCACCAATCTTGAATTTTTTGAACCACTCGAAACACTGTGAATTACCAAGAGCACTCACCGTAAGCTTCGACAAGCATTCGATGCGATTCTGCAGCAGTTTTCTTTAAATGGCAACAGAAAACCAATGATGTCCGCAAATCGTAGTTCGTAGACATAAAACTTGACATGCTTAGGGTTCTAGAAAAATATACCGGTATATGGAACTTGGGTTGTTGCGTGTTGAAAATCTTAGTCAGCTGTTTGGGAGTAATTATGCCGCTGCAGAAGGGGTCTTGCGGTCCCTAAACGGATGGTTAGTGCCATCTATAGAGTAATTTGGTATTATCACTTTTTTTGAAAATTACGTAAAATGAATCTTGAAGCGCATATATATCGTACGCCATATCAAACAAAAACAAAAAAATATTTGTAGGTAGAGAATTTCAGGTCTGAAATTCGAATCTTAAGAGTCACCGCCAAAACGCTTCTATCCAAGGTTATTTCAACTCGTGACGTCAAGTGTCATGTAAACATTACCGAGGAGCGTGCTGTTTAATGGTGTAGTGTCATTCTTGTATTGGAAAAGCTTTTGTGTGGTGTTTATTGAAAGGACGGTGTAAGAGGTGGCACCAAAAAGTGATTTTTGTAGTTTTACAAGCATCTATTATGTATGGAAAATAAAACAAGTGTTGTTTTGTACATGGTTATAAAAGTACTACAGTCAGTACAGCTAACAAAATATTTTTGTAACCGTTCCTCGATGTTATCAACATATGAAAAAGTTGTTTAAGGCCCCTAGACGTGATATGCCGAAATCGCAAAGTTTGTTTTTCTGTTGTGAAGATCATCTTAATTCTTAATGTAAGTTTTATTATTCTTTTTGGGGTTATACGTGTTTACCGTTCAGTTTCCATTTTGTTATAGCTTAAAGAGGATATGGAAAAATTATATGCGTTTTAAGTTGATAGAGGGAAATGTTATAATAAAGAAAGACGTTTGTTTCCCATATATTCGACTGTTAGCCAGACCGGAAAAGAGCCGCAACAGCCCCGAAAATAAATGGCAATTTATATTTATTCTGACCTCTAAAATAAATGTCAAGTTTAGGGTACATTATTGATTCTTACATTTTTATGTTTACAAATAGTATGTTTCCAACAACCCACTGTGATCAAATTATCAATGCTACGTTAATTTGATAAAAAGTTCACTTATGCTGTTGTTTTTACGTTCCTCATCTCCGTCGCGTTGAACCCCGCTCGTCGTTGTACACAAATTCCATAACAATGAACATGACTTCAGAAGTCATAACGCATAAGTATTTCACTTTTTCTTAGCGTATTTTAATTCGCTAGTCACAAAATGAACGCAAACAACAAACTGATAAATTGACGGGCTGAGGCTGACGCGTGACGCGCTGACCCCAGATGTAAACAAGCCGCCATTTACAAGACACCTGACGTCACGGCCAATATGTTCGCGTTTTGGCGGTCCCTTTAAATATTCACATTTTTAATTTTTCGAATTTATAAGCTGTCACAGCTGTTTTGTGTATTAGATGCTACCTATTAATATGCAATTTAATAAAATATAAATACATGGCGAATACCCAATTCCGGTTTCATACTTCTGCACCCGGTATATTAAACAAATTAAAATTTGGACCGATAATTTTTTGACGTGATCCCATATACTAATTTTGAAAACGGCATTGAAATCTACTCTACACGAAAGCAAATACGCGTATTTTATAAAAGAAACCACCCCGCATATCTATTTTCCATATCTTCTATTCGAACAATTTGGTTTAATTACAAATAATTAACTATTGTTTGGGAGTTAACACGGGATCATGTTCGTGTACGATGTAATTAATGATAATGAAATCCTGATGTATCCTGATGGTGAATTATACCCAATAAAACCGCATATATCCAGTGAACAACACGTGCACTCGATATTGTTTAATCAAATTGGTACCGTGTTGTTTCAAGGGACTAATTAAGTGTTCACATTTGCAGCTGTTTGCTCCCAGTAGCAAATAGGCGTTTCAAAGGATACCGGCAAATAAATCCCAGAGCCAAATCATGAATGAATAATTAGGGAATAACTTGACTAGTTATCAAGCCTCAAAAATCTAAACCTAGGAAGCGGAGATGCAGCTAAAGGCAAAATACGACGAACACAAATTGGGGTGTCGTATCTCATAAGGCGAAGATTAGTTCTCAGTTGGGCAACATTGTCGCCCGCTCACAATTGCAATGACACCACTTTTCATGCAAAGCGATCCTAGACTGAAGAACCAGCTAGCGCCCTGTCGGCATAATAGAATCCAATTTAGTGGCGATGTGCACAGGTCTGTAACTCTCGAGACGTAAAGGTCTAATTACAGCACCTCAGTGAGTACCAGCACGTTTGAAAGATCATTCTCTTCTTATATTATTAGCAAAGTTTATAATGAGATTCCAGCGAATTTACGCAATTTGGAAGCTGTGCCGCTACCTCGTCCTTCACAGGTGCCTCTGGATTTTGCAGCGCTTTTAAAGATAAGGGAGGGAGGTTGTTCTGATTACCGGCATGTGCATTATTGGAACGGTATATAACCGCTCCAAACGTGGATTCGCACTGTTCTTTTATGAACCTTGCAGTTACACTGGCTCTTTCGGGTTATGTTATACGTGGCTGCTGAGTTGGTGACCAAAAAAATGGTCAATTCCAGTACACATCAACTTATTCGAAACTTGAACGGCTGAAAAATTTCTCTCAAAACTCGTTTTATTTCGTATCGCACTGTTAGTAATACAGCRCGATAACTCCGCAAGTAGGTAAGACTCTATATTCATTCTCTGATTTTTTTTAATTCTTTTGATGCGTGGGCTATTTGTTGCAAAAAATGAAAAGAAAGAGTCATACCTACTTTCGGAGTTACTCGCTCTGGAATCAAAGGAATCACGTTCTATTCGTATCGCACTATTAGTCAAGTATAGCTCAATAACTCCTAAAGGAGGTAACACTCTTTTATCATTTTTTGACTTTATATTTATTATGTTGTGTGGGCCGTTATGGCAAAAAACGAAAAAATAATCAAGACTACTTTCGGAGTTATTCGTTCTGGAACCAAAGCAATCACGTTCTTTTCGTATCGCGCTGTTAGTAAGAACAGCTCAATAACTCCTAAAGTAGACAACACTTTTTTTTTCAATCTTTGACTTTTTATTTCTTCTGATGTGTAGGCAGTTATGATAAAAAAATGAAAAAAGAGTCGTATTTACTTTCGGAGTTATTCGCTCCGGAATCAAAGGAATCACGTTCTATTCGCTTCGCACTGTTAGTAAATACAGCTCAATAACTAACTCCTAATGTAGGTACGATTCTTTTTTCATTCTTTGCTTTTTGTTTCCTTTGATGTACAGTCCATCATGGAAAAAAATAAAAAAAGAGTCGCATCCACTTTCGGAGTTATTTGCTTGAAACCTTGAAAGTCCCAAAATTATTGGCAACATTCTTCTATTTTAAAAATAAAATTGTTCTATTAGTGCAACTTTTTGTACTCCCGATTTAAAATATCTGCAGTAATGGCTCCATCCAAGTTACACCAAATGCCCATGTGCGTACCGAAGGGGGGCAAGAAGGGGGGCGCTCCTGCCCTGGACCTGGACTGCCAAATCTGGGCCTTTTCCACCTTTCATACATTTAGCTGATTAATTAAGTACGTATTTACGAAATTATTAATGAAGTAAAATTTATAGACAAGCGTATTTCACAATTTTCATCCAGAACTCATATTTTTTGACCTATGAAAATGACATTCAATAAGTCGTTGTCAAAGGTTGTTTTGGCCAGGAGTCATAATACGATTTCTATTTTGCTCAGCTTTTCAAATAAAATGTATCTACTCATCTTTTGTTAAACGTGACAGACATGCAACTTAATGTGCTAGATATCGCCTAACTGAGATCATCAATAATTGAATTAGGAATAAACGAGCTTTTGAAGATCAGTATATATAAGAAAACTTGGGTCTTCACAGAAGATGTTTTAAGTCACCTTGCAGAAAATACTTCGTTAATTACTTAGGTACATAATCTGATAAAGGCACATTTTTACTTATGTTGAATTATTCAGTAAGGGAAATCCCTGCTTTGCCCCCCTTTAGACTTGTAAGTAACATTAAATTACGTTTGAATTTGACCATGAACAACTGATTACTCAAGGTGGGACTATAATTATGCTCTCCAGTGTATGTTAGCCGTGCAAATTTTTAGAACCCWCGATTTAAAACATTACAGCAATGGCTCCATATTTCGCTAAAAAGAGTACTCGACTGTCAGAGCACTTTCTGGCCCAAAAGAATATTTGTCTTTGCTATTTGCTGATTCACTGAACGCATCATTTTAATTAACCAAAAGCAGTGATGCCGTTTGCCTTTTCAATTACATCGGTTCTAGCCCAAAGCACTCCAAAATATGCGTATGGCGACTGCTGTTGTACTTAATATGCATTCTACTAGTTTTTGTGACATCCAAGTGCCTGTTTGTACATTTCGAAAGGCTCTTTTACCTTCAATGCCGGAATGAAAAGCGAACACATCACCGATCGTGTACACCAGCGTCTCTCAACTTTTTCTTGCCGTTTTATGAAACCAACCAGTTGAATAAATAATGTAAATGTAATGAAAACGCATGCGATAGTATAAGTAACTCTAACTGGAAGTTTAGTCAGATTACTCGATCGTTTGGTAGTATCTGTCATTTACCTAGCAACCCTGATCTGACCTGACCTTACAAATGGGCATAAAAGAGCATTGGATAATAATAACGGCGTACTTGTCGTGACGTCATTCCGTATACAAATATGGCGCGGTTATCGGCGTAAATAGTAGTTTGTTTTGTTCTAGATGGGGGAGCGGGAAAGTACTTTMSATTTAGCCTATAACAAAAGAACAAKTAGTCAAGCCTCCCCCCGTAAGTTGAGAAACCCTGGTGTACAGTTGTATTTCCGCTCCACAATACTCTTATTAGCGAGTTTGTTCCACTACA
The DNA here is from genome assembly GCA_025024175.1 of Rhyzopertha dominica. Classification (NCBI taxonomy): domain Eukaryota; kingdom Metazoa; phylum Arthropoda; class Insecta; order Coleoptera; family Bostrichidae; genus Rhyzopertha; species Rhyzopertha dominica. The sequence goes on along the minus strand of QCXZ01000086.1, from coordinate 2,689,275 downwards.
CTGAAATCTCGACTAATTAATACAGAAATTTAACGTCAGTATTATTACGGATTCCGCTTGTGAAATATCCCTTCTTGCCCTTGGCTGGTTTGAACATTATTCGCATCTAGACAGAAGCAATAATGCAGCGTTTTCGGAACGATACTTTGAATACTTCTGACACTTCGATAGTTTGGATACTTCGATATTTTTGAGTACTTTCGATGCTTACGACAAGGTGGTTGGTATTCGATACCGGCAAAGGTATCGATACTTTGAGTAAGTGCCGAACCCCGATCACAAATACAGGGTCCGCCAATCCTCTGGCATTCTTATGTGGGTATCTAAGAGATATTTATTTTCGTTTCAAAGATCAATTCAGTAAAAAATGTTCGTGATGTAAGCCACGCCGTCTCATCTTCGAGGCAGGCTCAGCACAGCATCCACAGGAGAAAATCAGAACCTAATTAGAAAACTGCACGAGGCGAGCCTGCTAWCAGACTAGGCTGGCTGAACGMGAACGAAAAATAACWAAGGCGTGCTCTTAATGAGCGAGCAGAATTTTCAACGTAATAGCAGCAAACAAGCGGCGGTTCACAATATTGGGAACACAAAAAGGACGGGGGCTGTGCCTTAAGCCGGTCGACTTATGTCGCATTCCGGGTAAGATTGTGCAAAATACGAGCGCGCCATGCCGTTCTAAAATGTGGAAGACGGCTTGCTGAGACCTTGCCCAATTAAATGCAGCCGGTCCTCCGTGCGCCTTGCTATCCAAACGCTCCTAAATTGTGTGGATGTACAGTTTTACCACGGCTGTTATGGCCCGGGAAATATCCGGAACGAAAACGTTATCAAAACGACAAACACTTGCCCCAAATAATGGGCACTGCCGAAAACGCTCAGATATTTTATATTGCACGGACCCTTTAAAAAGGAACGCCATCTATCGACTAATAGAACGAATTCAAGTCCATCTACCAGATGTTCGAAGTACGCTTTGTATGCAAAACAGCTATAAAGGCGTAATGCATTCAAGTCATTGAGATTTGATGTACATACCTCAGGGCTAGCATTGTGGTCCAATATTATTTAATATTTTTGTCAACGAATTGCTGCTTTTTGTCGATTGCCATTAAATGATCTTTCGAACTTTAGAGAAACTTGACGTAAAAGTGCAGCCTTTATTCTGCAAACCCTTAAAGAGAACGAATCATAATGACCTGTTCATAAAAAAATTTTTGTACATACCGTAGTACTCGTTTCATTAACACCGCATTACTATTGCTTGCACATACCTGAAAAGAAAATCTACATTAGTTTTATGAAATTAACATAGTGTTCATTTAAAAAAGTCATCAAGTCTTATCACATAAGATTACAAAAATATTAATACATGCAAGTGTGCGTTAGAAATGCTATTTTTTCGAAAACGCTTCATTTTTGGATACACCTAATCGACATATTATCGAGAAATTTTTGACTTGCTCCAATACTTCTGTCCGCTAGTGCACCATGTACAACATGTGTAACCGTAGTTTTTGCGTCATCCCACATCCCGGCGTGGGGTCCACAACGATCTCGGCAAGGCTGGCAAAAGGTTGTCCCACGGAGCGCTAACGCGATGCCCGACTGGTTCTGCATGTACACAAACCAGGAAGCGTGCAATAAAACATGCGGCATCTTGACAAACCGTGCTAGATCGGTGCACGCGTTCCGATCAATCTGTGCAGAAAACGCGGAAGAAATATCGCACGGAGCATCCATTAACAGCACACGCTTGTGTAGTGCTTTGTCTGGTCGAGGAGCGGTAATTAACAATTTCGCAACGGAACACTTTTGTGGGTAGGCTGTTTGGATGAAGAAAAAAGAGATTTTGTGTTATAGTGAGCTGTAGAGCATCGCATTCAAATATCCACGAACATTGACTGCAAAATACTTGACCGCATTCAAATTTCCATCGATGAAAAAAAAGCCCAATAATGTGCTCACCGATAATACTACACCAGACATTCACTTTCTGAGGGTGTTGTGTGTGGACTTGTTCCATCTCTTGTGGATTTGGGTCCGACCAATATCTACAATTATGTCTATTCATATTACCACTGAGGCAAAATGTCGCTTCATCGGAAAATATAATCCAATTTAAGTAAGAATTAAGATGGCAATGCCATCTGTCAGCATTACATTGACATGATGACAAAGCCACCTAGCTGTCTTAACGGGTACTACTTCCTAAAGGAAGTGACCTGTAGCCTGACCAATTGGCATGCAACTGCATACTTCAATTTGACAGCAGGCCCCCACAGCACTTTCTGCTAGCGGGCAAGAACCGACATACATTAAAATGCATGTCTATGCTGTGCTGTCTGCACCTCAACCAACTGCAGATAGATCTATTTCGCTGCCATTCAGCATGCCAATTTGTCAGGCTACAGGTCACTTCCTTTAGGAAGTAGTACCCTTTAAGGCAGCTAGGTGGGTTTATCATCATGTCAGCGTAATGCTGTGGCATTGCCATCTAAACTCTTACTTACATTATACCATTGCTTTGGTATATAGGCAAAACCAGTTCTACGCCGTACTGTCTGCACTAGACCTAAACTGCACTGATAAGCTGTAATGAGAGCGAAATAGATCTATCTGCAGTTGGTTGAGGTGCAGACAGCACAGCATGGACATGCATTTTAATCCAATTTAAAATGTTTTATCTTCATCTATCATGTTTATAGCAGTTTCGCAAAATTATATGCTACGAAAGAAATCATCTTCGCTCAGTTCTTGTAATAAGTGAATTTTGTATGGATGAAACTTCTCTTGTTTTCAAATTTTTCTGAACAGATCTTCTGCTAATATGGTGCGTGAGAGCACGCTGTTGTACGGAACGCTTGGGATTCTCTTGCACATCTAATAGGACATTCAAGCTACTTTTCCTCACTCGTAGCAACCTTTGGACGTCCTGGTTTTTTGACGATTTTTAACATGAATTGCATTGTAGAGTGCAAACTACTTCCGAATAACTTTGCCTTCTATCTCCATAACCAATCATCATCAAAATTTCGATGCGATCAGTTTTTTGCAAGACACAAGTTTGTTATCACACTTTTTTCAACTCAGAAGCAATAAATTGTACAAGTGTGATACATTTTTGAAATCAGGAAAAAATATCCTTTTGAATGATGTGCCCATATCTTGGAAACGAGAGCTGACACGGAGTTGAAAAAATTCCAGAAAATGCATAGGCACAATTACTGAAAAACCGGTCGACAGAACCTCAAATATCCTGCTGGTTCCATACTTTGTAGCGACCCTTTATATTTTAATATACTTGATATTCGCGCTGTGACATTTTGAAACCCGTACATTAAAGGCGCCACATACAAAAGACTTTAATATTTCAGTCTCGAATTTCATAACCATTGCAAGGGCGAAAAATGCAATCGGTATTCAAACCCCGCGAGTTCCGCTGGTCTTCCTGAATAATTAAGGCATATTAATAATTCTGGGCATTAATTAAACCCTATCAGATGACTGCAACGATCTTTTCTCGTTTCGAGTCGTTTCCACGTCTGCAAATTTACGGGCTTGCCTAATTAAAATTACGAACGTGTCTTAATTACACTGTGGATCTGTAAATAAGATCAAAAACCTGCACGCACTCCTGCTCTTAGCGCGGACTACATTCATCACCGAATAAAGAAGCTGCAGTGAAGAGAAATGAAGAGTTGTTGCACGTTCCCAAATGAAGTCGTTAGAGCGCTGGGGTGACTCCCATCAACGAGTAATGACCTAAGAAAATATAATGAAGCAATCTGACCTATATTTTATACCACGTTGTGCGCTGAAAACCCCCTTTTTAGTATTTGATGCGTCCAAGTGTGGTAGGAAGCCGTCCACACGATCAATTTATCTGCAGCCGCGAGAGGGAGAATAAAAAGGAGTTAACTTAGAGCGATTTTAATTAGTACAAAACCGCTCGACGAAATTAAACAAGACACGATTACCGCTGTAGGAGATTAAGTTAAGTCCATCTAGGTCCTGGGATTTTTATACCTCGAGATCAAAGACGCGTCCCGACGTTGATAATTAACTGGGAGCTCGATTTTACTTGGAAAATCTGGTAAAAAGCACAGGAATTCGGCAACGCCGTAATCCTACTTGTCTTCAAACATGCGACTCTAGAGTATCGGCAGTAACAGAGAGTGCCTTGCAATTCAGCTGAAACCCCACCCTCTGATTATTTTCCCTCGTCGGTTTGCCGTTTTATTACTGGAAGCGGCGGTCTTTCGCATTTTCCGGATTTCCCTTTTTCCTTGGCGGAGCACCAGGAATTGCTGAACTTCGATTGCTCGGGTGGGACGTAATAAGTTTATGCCTGTGCTATTAGAAAGCGCGGAAGTGTCTTTACTGGAATCATCACTTGTGGCTACGGTTTATCTATAAGGCGCKAAAATGATTTTTAAGGCWTTGGTAGATGATTTGCTATTTTTTAAGCTMTCGGGATATATATAACTCGCTTAAGAAATTTAAAGAATTTGCTGAGAAATTCAGAGTTTTCCGTTCTTCAAATGGAAATGGGAAACTACGAGAAACATGTATTTTGATTTCTAGAAATAAGATTCCCGAATTTTCAGAAAATGGATTGTAACTTACAACAATTTGTCAGTTTTCTGAAGTCAAGGCTAACGCAATATTCAAAATCAAACTCGGAAGTAGATGAAGCTGGGATTTTGGCATCAGTTCATTTTTTTTATGGAAAAAGGTTAGATAAACAGACATGTTGGCCCAAAAAATAGATATAAGGAGGCAAAAAAAAGTATGTGGCGACACATGCAAGTAGCAGTCAATACATCAACATATTTGAATTCCTTAAGCAAAAACTCCATAATACAAAACTTTCTTTAAATACTTCATTGTCTGCATAAGTTATTGAAGAATATCAACAACAAAATTTAGAAACACCCTATTGTAGGTAAACATTAACAGTAACACTTTCCTTAAATGCAAAATGTCATCCTTCTAAACTAAACTTCTACTGAATATAAATAATGAGATATTTAACAAACACCATCATCGAGCGAAAATTGTTAGCGGCTATGGTAGGAATTTCTTGAAATACGAATTTTAAGTTTATTTGTATTTTTACTGCCATGTAAATAATGATTTCGTAGTTTGTCCTTGGATTTCCAACATTTTTACACATATGCGTGTACTCAAACGTTATAAAAGAGTACGCAGGAATGATTTTAGGTGGGTTTCATCGTTGATATCAATATTTTTTTCGCTATGGAGTTTTCGTACTGGAATGGCCTGTATTACATGATCCGGTAGTAATTAATCGGTTTTGTCAAAGCGGGACCTTCTGGTCCACGTGAGCACGCTCATTATACCGATAGAGTTTTAAAAAACATGTCATTGTGATTAACCGCGATTTTCACTATGTTCAGATAATGCTGCTTCAGCGAATCATTCTTTTTTTGAAATCAAATTGAGCCAATCGTTCGTAAAGTAATTTTAAACACGAAAATGTTTATAGTTTCGCGGTTTCTGCAAGCTGAATTTGCAGAAATCTTATTTCTATTTTAGGTATCGATAAGCAGAGTTTCGACAGAATTTTTACAATGGGCCTTAAGAACATGAGCAGATTCGCCAAGAACTTGACAACTCTATAAGTAGGCGTGTAGCCTCCCTTTTAACACTAAGAAGTAATTGAGATTTGTAAATATCCGAATAACCTGAATCGTGAAGTATTTGGAATCCAATCATACAACGGTTATTTCCATCCTCGTTTGGAACATTCAATACAACATTTTTATATTCGACGCAACAACATACAAAGACAATATGCGCAACAAAATGGTAAAATTATATAGAATTTATTAAAAACTGATGGATTCTCTATAAAAACCTTCAACGTTGGGGGAAGTCGCGAGAATACTAATTGCCACACTGATGGACTTCGCGCCTCTGATCATACTGTACTGTCTCATCCTGCGGGGTAATCTGCTTAAGATTCCACGATTCACATGCTCCGTTATGATATGCACTCTGTTAACTTCTCCGACTTCCACACAGAAAATACGGCGTAAAACTCGAGACGTGCTCCGTAACACTAAAAGTTTTTACCGCCGTACACCCAGATTATGTTACAGTCGTGGGGGAAGCATGTTCGCAGCAGGAGCAGTTAAGTTTTCATTTCAGTTTGTCGGAGAAGCGGTCACGAGCCATTTTCAGATCATGTATGAATTTTTTTCGCGAAGAATACAATGGAGTACATTGTAGATGGGGCGAATAGTCATTACAAAAAAAAAGCAAACTTGTCACCACTACGACGATGATTGATCAAGGAAGTTTATTGATTGAATAAGGGACCTTTTTAATTAATTACTTATAAATATTGACACAACCTCCTTCCATTGGAGCGCAGGAAGTAAAGCCGTACACAATGCTGCCCCCCCCATACTTCACATTGCTGTGTAAACTTTTCTTGTAAATTAATCATTAATATTAAATTTCCCGTGGAGCACCGGGCAGTTTTGATAAATGCAGGCTAATGGAGCAAAACAAGATAATTTGATATTGTTTAGTGGAAATTTTGTGTTGTGCAGCAGCCAGCATAAAAAGTTATCACTATCATCGGAATCAGTTGCGGCTCATTGATTTTAACTGTATAGATTAGCGATGGTTTAATTTTTCGATAAACTTACAACACCTAGTTGCGGTTTTTATAATACGCAGCAGTCACAATGCGCGACACTAGCTCAGAAGCCGATTAACTTGACTATTCGTGCAGAAAGCAACTTCTGTCCCCCTATTTCATAACGGAATACTTGGTACCGGACTTTTGAATGAAACGATAGCTCTAGTATATAAAAGGTATTTAAAAAATTACCATCTAATTTACTACGAAATCTACTCCAAATGATTCAAAAAATACAAGCTACCATCTGGTATAAACAGAAAAAATCCAAACAGTTCATCTTTATCTGCCCTATATATTCGTGGCGGAGATAGGTAGATTGCAAAATTAAGCGACATGGCGCACGCTTTAACCGTGTCACAAATTTAATTGAAACGCAATTGATAAACCTAATACAGCCAATTACGCATTCATTGACCTACACGGCCGTCAGCACTCGACAACAATTCAAGTGTTGTAACTGCGATGGACGCTTAGTTTCAACACTTTAAATAACGTAAAACTAACCATTGAAAAAGTGTTTAGTTGTTCGATATTAAAGAAGAAGCCAGCTGTTCTTTAACCGGATATTTTAACGACGAACTATCGTTCCTGATCCGTAAAAATTTCAGATGTTTTCTCTTCAAAATGTAATGGTTTCCGTTCCAAACATTTTGGTGCAGAAAATCTCGAGTCATTACTCAACAAGAACTCAAAAACCGTGCAAGGAAAATAAGACGAGAACCTGAAGAAGAAATCATAGTTCCAAGAAGAGAAAGAAGCAGTAACTAATAAAGCACTATGACAGTGGTAAATAGTTGTATAGAACCAGGAAAATATGGGAAGAAGCCCAGCCACAAAAAATTGGGATAGTCTTAAAGCTCCAATGCACAAAAAATTAATACACAAGACGAGTGATATCACCCCATCTAAAGATCCAGCAAGTAACTGGATCAGCACATACGAAATCACTCAATGCTTCCATACCACCAATAAACAGCTTCAAAAACAGGAATCGAACAATTATTTTAAACTCTAAGATTTGAAGTTCATAATGTGTTCTAGTGCTATGTTCTTGCGTTTACATTGTTATTGTGATTGTCGTTACAGAAAAAGACAAGTGTATTCAACAAATCACGTAATCGTGGTACAAAAAATCTAGCAAGATGTAAGCTACCAAATATAGGTTGAGAACATTACCAACAGCAACACAAACACCCTGTAAATCGACAACAAGAGACAGGAGTGAGAAACCACTACAACGACACAATAATACTGTGCAGAAACCAAGAAGACACACTTACAAAAAAAGTAATGAATTGTTGAAAGACAAAAACAACGTCACCTAATCTACAGCCCTGGAAAACGAACGTATACGCCCATACCGAAGTAACCAAGTATGCAACGGTAACATTGCAAGTATGCTGCTGTTGTAGTCTTCTTTTTTAAAATATTTATGTCATTTTCTTAACTATGTTCTCGCATTCTTTGATTAGCTGTATCCACGCAGCAATAGTTATACGCGATGCTTAAAAGTGTGATGTTAGAGCCTTGATGTATGAACTAATATTTTCTCTCGTGCTGGGCAAACATCTGGTAAAAGAAAKACCAAGATTWTTGCACCAAACCATTGAACTATATAGCTGAGTTGCCTCCCGCATGGGACCTGAGTACCTGCTGACCATAGTCGGCCATGCTAATAAAAATCTCTTCAGTTTTGAATCTGAGAGTGAAAGTGATATCGAACACAGACCTAGAATTGGCAGTTCATTCATGGTTTTAAATAACAATTTTCAGCAGCATTGCTATAATTTCTTAGCCCTCCAAATTTTATCTTGTTTAGTAATAAATTAGTTGTGTTGGGATTGTTTCGTATTATTTATGATTACATCAAATCCGCTTCATCAAACACGGAACTGGCTGAATGCATCCTCCGTCTCATTCCAATCCTCAGCTTCCCGTAACAAGCGCTGAGTGGAAGCCCACTAGCAACAAGCGAGTCACCCCTCCAACCCAGCGTACACGTAACCGGCCCGGGAGTGGCAGAAATACCTACCGTACGCTGGTTCAATCAATCAAAAATTGTGGCATTTTATATCGTAGGCTAGATAATATGTGCACTGGCCACTAACGCGGAAAGTTTGTACAAAGTTTGGAGTGCTGGTAATCTTACTAGCCGCAAGTGCGAATGCTGGCCAGTGTAGTGTTTTAGAAACCGGGTGTATGCTACCGACAACTACAAGTTCGTCTCATGGGAGTAATGCCCTGTAACACTTGCTCGAGCATCTATAAAATGGTTATTTTGCTGAGTAATCGGATGCCTGTAAGACGATACCTTTTGGATCGTAATGCGGTATAATTGGCAGTCGGTTTGAAGAAAAGTAGATGCCCTGGTAAAGTGGTTTGCTCCAGCTCCAGCTCGCTGGAAGATGTCGTAAATTCTCTTGGCAAATAGGAGGTGCATTGAGTTTTGTAGGCGCGCGAGTCGTTCACGGGCCTAAGAACAATTGTGGGGTACTTGCTGGCATTTAAAGAGGGGAATGTGCGGTATTTCACCGACAAAGAGCTCTTTTTAAAGGTTTTACGTACCTTGCGAGTTCGTTAAATAACGGAATCAAAAACGTGCCTCCGCGCCTGGTTTTCTTTCTGAGAATTTTACGAATGTCCAGCGCAGTTCTATCACGTTGCGGCTTTATTATGATCCTAAATTGAGGCATTTTTGCCAGCAATATGAAAACGTCGGGCGTTTCACGTTTTACCTGGAGCAGCAATAAATATGTCTACCTGAAATTAAACGCAGCCCCTGAGAGACGATGTGCAGGTATGAGCCACTCAAAGGAATATTATAATATTGCAAAATATTTTCTTCCCCTCTGACAGAACACAATTTTCCGACAGGCAATATTTCTACCTTTGATACGAACATCGGGAGGAATTAGAGAACGCAGTTCGGAAGCCCCATGCTACTTTAATATTCAGCCCAACGGAAGCACTCAACGGAAATAGTTCTGCGATACAAATTACTTTGATTACATTCTTTGAGCCGATTTTAACGAGCATTTGGCCACGCTCTCGCACAAATAACGGTTCGTTACTGGCTCCCGACGATATTCATTTTATTACGCATTGATTTGAAACAGTTTTTGCATCGGCTCAATTCCTTGTCGGGCATTACGATTATGGCTGTTGCATTATTTTCTAAAGAACGGAGTGTGTCTCGACTGTTCGATATCAAGATTCGAAAAATCGCGCGAGAATTGACGGGAGAATGAAATCGTCTTCGGGGTCTTAATAAAAAAGAGTCCTTGGGAAGTCTTCCGAAGGGCAATTTACAAACTTCCGTTGAATGGGCGGAATATTTAGAACGTGATTAAAAGGGTCGCCCCTAAAGAAACGGAGGCCCAAAATCAGCGTCAAGCCGAATTAGAAAGAAAACAAAAGGTAAGTGATTGCGCTGGCGTAACGAAGCAATGGGGATCTTCTTGGGGGGTAGGTCGGCAAATTGCAAAAATTTTAAGCAAGCAAGGCGCCCGGGCAGAACAAAGAACAATAATAAAGCTCGCGAGCCTCGACGACACACTTTAGATACTACCACCCCTCGAAGAAAATTCTCGAAGGGCATAAAAAATTCCGAACATGGCGATGCAAAAACTCTGTCTCGTTATGAAGTAATTTTCGCTTAAAAGATGCGTTTCTCAAATATGCGCGACAGAATGTTACTTATATATCATTCCAGCTGGTGACATGTTGAGAAAAGAGGCAATTACAGCGTCCAATGTCGGGTAAAAGTATAAAAGGGCACTATCAATGTCTTTACTGCAGGCAATATAAATGATTCAAATTTAATGAAAGTCGAGGCTTATACACATTTTAACAAATTTTCTGAATCCGATATTGAAAAGTCTATTCAAATTAAAAAACGGAATGACCTGTGGAGATGATCAGATACCTAGCTTTCTAATTAAAGATTGTTCGAGGGTTCTTATCTCACCTTATGATGTCTACAGCTTCATTTCCCGATATTTGGAAAGTTACAAGAGTGTGTCCTGTTTGAAAGACCTAAAAATTTATCGCCCCATTGCAATTTTATCAAATTTTGCGAAGTTATTGCACAATATAATTTTTAATGAAGTTAAGCATTGCATTTCACCTAAGCAACATGGATTCTATCCAAAACGTTCTACTGTAACTAACTTAACGCAGTTTATGCAGTCTACTGCAAATATTATTGATAATAAAGGTCAAGTTGATGAAGTGTATACTGACTTTTCGAAGGGCTTCGACAGGGTGGACCATTGTGTTCTACTTAATAAACTAGAGCAACTTGGATTGAGTGATTATCTCGTTCAACTAGTAAAATCATATCTCACACGTAAATTATATGTTACATATAACGGTTTTAAATCATACAACTGTTTAGCAACCTCCGGAGATCCTCAGGGGTCTAACTTGGGGCCATTGCTGTTTGTTTTGTTTATAAATGATCTATCACTTTCGTTAGTCTAATCGTCTGTTTTTTGCGGATGACCTGAAATTATTTTCTAAGGAATCCGGCGAGAATGACTGTTTAGTATTGCAAGGAAGTTTAACCGTGTAGCTAGATGGTGTGCTGTGAATAGATTGCCTCTTAATATTGACAAGTGTAAGGTTTGCACTTTTACCCTTAGAAGGCAAGCTTTAATATTTAATTATACAATTGAAGGAGCCGAGATGATGCGCTGCTACAGCGTTAAAGATCTTGGGGTGACTTATGATTGCAAACTATCTTTTACTGGTCACATAGACTCAACGGTAAAAGCTGCTTATAAAGCTCTAGGTTTTATTGTTCGCAACTCAGCATCGTTTAATAATATTAGTGTACTGAAATCTTTATATTTTACTTTTGTTCTTTCCAAGTTGGAGTACTGCAGTTTGATATGGTATCCTCATTATCAAATACATATAAACTAAATTGAGGAAATTCAGAGACGATTTCTTAAGTTTTTATCGTATCGAGTAGACAATTATTATCCGCATAGAGGATATATTCATACACTCTTGTTGCAAAGGTTTGACATTAGTTCTCTGGAAGCTAGAAGGATACMCACTAGTTTAACATTTTTATTTAAAGTATTTAATGCCGATGTTGACTGTCTTTCTTTGCTGGCATTATTTAATACAAGAGTACCTAGGCTTGGTTCCCGGGATGGTGGCACTTTTTATTGTTCAAATGCTAGAACAAATATGGCTGTTAACTCCCCTGTTTTTGTCGAATAACTTTAATACGATATCTGGACATTGTGACAGTCATTGTGATAGTCAGAAAAAGCTGTTGTCGATTGTAGTAACTGAGCAGTAGTATATTATATTATAGTGTGTGCTGTGTATTTACTAAAATTGTTGATTTTCTATTTTATCCTGTAAAAGGAAATTTCTGTTGGGTAATAAATGAATTATTATTATTATTATTATTATTATATAAGCCCTAGAAGTCCATATATATCGTCGATCTTCGCAAATGTCATTTAGCAAGATGTGGTATTTTCGACATATCGACTATAGGCAAATAACTATCCATAAGTCTCTTCAGCGGTTTATCTGAATTTGTTCGTAGAACACAACTCATTTTAAACATTTAAAAATTAGATGGCGGAGTCGGGCTGAACAGCATTTGAATGCGCTAAAATGCTATTGCCCCGTCTGTAACGTGTGAATCGGGTGGCTGTTGTACTTGGAAGAGTGAACATCTCGAAACGACGTGTTGCAATGGCGGAGGTGTGTCGGCGTCGTACAGATAATGGCACTCCTTGTGGTTTTCACTTTCGGACAAATAAAGAAACTGAAGGAGGGACAGCCAGTAACGGCACAGGCTCATTATTTATTCCGCCAGCGTAGGGAAAACATGTGGAGTGTTAACGATACATGGGAATTTCGACGGGCGTCTGGTCGTAGCAGTCCGCTGAAGAGGGTTAATTATGTTGTCTTTCTTATATGCACGCGAGCTAATAGAAAAAAGCGGAGCAAACGCGAAGCCGAGCAATTTGAGATACAAATCGATTCAGTTCGTTCTGGAAGTGCGGCAGGATGGGTTCTTTCACTAACTGAGCCAGTTAATAAGGATGTCGTAGGACGATTGGCCAACAAAAGGGCATGCATTGACGCTAATATCCTGTCTGGTTATAAATGGTACCAGAGGACAACGCAACAGTATGCTAAGATTAAATGGGTTTTACATTACAGCGTGTTAAATGCAGATACCGACCGAGTTACAACGCAGTTCTCGGAACCAACGTCCCCATTCAAGTTTACAAAATATAAAAACACTTCCGCCAGAGTGACCTCTCATACGACGCTTCTGAGCTGCCATCGGTTAGAATCATTTATTTTTTGTATAATTTACACTTCTATCTGTAAATTTACACTTTATTACAGTGTACATTTACTACGACTTAATGTACAGGTTGTCTGTAAAATACACTGGCGGGAGTGTTCTGTCATCTGTRAGTCAGTTTTTTTATATTTGCAACGGGGGATGATGCTTTTCCAWATTTAGGATTTCAAGTAACGCCAAAAATTTCGTTTCTCACAGAAAACGCAGTCTTTCCCACAGTGAGCACATGTGCAATTGAGCTTAGGTTACCTACCTTACATGTAACTTATGATGAATTTAAGGGTAATATGGACTTTGCAATTCTAAATTCAACAGAATTTGGTTCTGCATGAATTTGTGCAAATACTATTATCCAACTTTTGGTCAACATTTGTTTTTTGTTTTAATTTTCGGATTTTTATAATTTTGTATTTGTCTCGGTTAAGTGAATAGTCTCTCTTAAATGTACTAAGTTGGTACCTTTATTATAACAGTTTATTTATAAACAATACAATTTGTTTTTTATTTATTTATTTTCAGTTAAAAAATGCTTAAGTTGTGTATGTATAATAAAGCCTTACGAATAGGCATTTTTATCTTAATATTCCAAGCATGTCTTGCATTATCACTCAGTCGTAAATGTAGTTCCCTAGCTGTAATAACATCTTGCGGTGCATTCCTTCCATTGTCTTTCCTCTAGTACCATCGATAGTAGATCATATACGTCCCTGTCGGATGTGATTTGTGGAGTAGGGATCAACGAGATCCATCGATTAATATCTGCTCCGGAAACACTGTGAACGTAGTCCTTCGTGTGAAACTGTTGTGGGTTGTGAAATAGTAAAAACGGGCGGCCATGTGGAGAAATCGAATTACGAGACTGTTATTTTATGTAGATTCCATTCTAAAGCTACCGCATCGAGATCCTTCTATAAATAAGTAAATAGGTAACTAATCCATCTGATCAAAGAAACAATTTTCAATACGGTTTTTACTACTGATGTATTACGTTAGACGTTGTTCAAAGATCCATAAAAAACTGACCTTAAAAATAAATTACCTGTATTAGGTCTAAGAAACAAAACTGAATTAAGGCCTTGTCCAAAAAGTCGCCCGAAAAGTGCCCAGAGTCCTTTACCTCATGGAAAACATTAATCCAGAATCGTGAACTTTGTCGACGCAACGTTGACCACCAGGACTCAATCCTTTAATTTGCAGTACTTCTACCATACAAAAATGGTGGTAAAGAAGTCTGCATTCTTATGCCGCTGTTTGTTAAATCTGTGCCCAGGTCTGCCCTTAATGTTTGGAGACAACCATTCTGCATCGCAACGGTTTCGAGAAAGTGGTATGCTATAATCGCTCGATCACTGGTATTGGGACCCGCCTTTAACCACAATATATAGGAAGAATATCCATCAGTACATCCTGTTATACATATACCTAATGGTTTTAATTTATCGTAGCAGTCTGTGTGCCACATATAATTAGGTGGTTTATTAAAATATCTTCTTCTTCTTAACCTTCTTCGGCGACGGGTTGCAACTCCTTCAGGGTCCAGTATTTGCAGCAATTGCCTAATTGTCTTCTGTGTAACTACAAATACATTTTGTAGGCATTTGAGATGCATCCAGCGATACCCGTGCGCAATTGACCACTCTCAGTGAGCTGTGCCTCCAAGAAGCGAATCAAGGATGGGATACCAGAAAAACGCTTTCTTCTAAACATACCTAATTGTCGAAGTACCCTTCGTAATTGCCTTAAGCTTATAGTTATTCCTTCATTCACCTGATGAATAGCGACAATCTCGAAGTGATTTAAACCCAACAAAAAGTATGTTTGAATAAGCCTATTCCTTTCCCTCATAATATGTCATTCCATTTTAATAATTTATTTTCAGCACAGGAACACTCACTTCTCACTGTATGACACACAATTAATGCTATAAACATGATGTGCTAAAGCAAACTTATCGGCTCAATACTTAAATCTACAAAGCGTAAATTTACAGATAAAGTGTAAATTTACAGATAAACTGTAAATTTACAGATAAAGTAAAATTTACAGATAAACTGTAAATTTACAGATAAAGTGTAAATTTACAGATAGAGTGTAAATTTACAGATAAAGTGTAAATTTACTGATAGAAGTGTAAATTATACAAAAAATAAATGAATCTAACCGATGGTAGCTCAGAAGCATCGTACTCTCATTCTACAGCTAACTTCAATTATTTTTCCACATTTTCACGCAATTTTGACCTTCAATCAAGTGACTTTAAGGGCCATTTGCGGAACTTCAACGAGCGTGGGCGTTATGCCACCTATCGCTGAAATTCCGGTTTGTTTTTCCTCTAAAGCGCAAACCTGATCCGCCGGATTTAAATCCTCGTACATGGTTCAATTACGTCCCGATTCTCTAGCAGGTTTACTAATCCGCTTTAATGAATTGTGTTTGTGTTTTCGTTACATCAATGTACGGTGCGAGGATTTACGTGTTTAACGCCGTAATTATAAATCTGAGGTGGGCAAATCTTCCGCACTTCCGGCGGCGAGGCGTCTCTCACGGAAAAGTGTGCGAATCCAACGTTTCCGGACTAAAAAGGAATCATCGTTGAATGACAGATTCATCTCCTGACGGCGGAATCATACCTCCATTAGGCCCGCAGCTTTTCTTACGGGATATCGACTTCTGTACTGAACCGAGGACGGGAAGAAGGCGACATTGCGTACCTGTTGTGTTCGGTTAGATACGCGAATGTTCATTTAAAACTGGAATAAAGTTTTAGTAGAGCTGCTTTTACGGTCTCGCTAGTTTATATGGAACAGTTATTCGTTTATGAAGGATGTACTGACCGGCACGAAACACGTTCTTAAAAGTACATTTAAGAAATGACAAAATGACTAGCGGATAGGCTAGGATGGATGTTCCTCTAAGGAGGTCAAAAAATTATGATGTCTAGATAGTGTTAATTCACCCGAGTATTTATTGTCGCAGCGGCATTCTTTAATCCAAAGGGCTTACGGAGGTACTCAAAAAATAGTCCGTTTTCGACAATAAAAACTGTTTTTTAGTAGAATGTCGCTTTCGTCCATCTCAATTTGGTGAGACAATACAACTACAACTTCGAAAATTCTTTCACGAATGACAATCACAGCGCGGACTGTGGCGGCGACTGTATCTTTTAGCACGATTACCAAATTGATGGCCAATGGATACGCCTATAAACCTCACAATGGGTGAATTGTGCAATCAGCGCTCGAATAAAACTATAATACGTTTGAAATGCCACGAAGATAAACAGTTATGCATGCCAATCGGGCATCCAATGGGATGCGTGATGGCAGCACTTGGGCGCCATTACGCGGCACACAACACAATTCATTATATTTCAAACTTTAAATACCAGGATTGCGAAGGGGCACGCCGTAATGCCGCTATATAAATTGCCCAAGTACATGGGGTTCCCCTCGTGTACTTGGCAACGTGGCTTAAGCCGACAGGAGGCAACATATTGATTCACCAAAGTATACGAACCCGGGCTGGTCAGGAGAGGTTTAACGTTGGTCTAATGCGCCTGTGGTGGTGGTAAACATATCCACTACATGAATTACCTTCATTCAGGGGCTATCCCGCCCTATTGATTCTGAAAAAAAGTAATAAAGCGACGAGCTTCTGATCGGTCAATTCTCGACGAGACAACCGGAAGTACAGTAATATCCCATCGTTAAATGACCGTTTCACGTGTCGTGCTAGATTGTCACCTCACATGTGCGTTTTGTCTAAAAACCTGAACCTGGTTTTTCCTCTATGAGGAAGAATAAATCACAAGGAAACCTTGTAGCTCTAATAAAAGAGTCGATAAACAAGTGGCAAGTAAACTACAGGTTAAAAAATCGTAACGTACCCAACAGAGAGCCCTGTGGTGCACCATATTTTGGTGCTTTAGTAGGTCAAATCAAACGAATCACTATACCTATAAATATAATAGTTCCTTCACCCTTATTAACATACCTATCGGGTGGGATAGTATTAAAACAATTTGTAATACGCTCCTTTATTGTTGGTGCTTTTTCTTTAACATACTACAATCCCACATGCAAAATATACACATATAGACGCTAACCTGCCTAAGTCACGATGCTTTGATGTTTTAGAATCCGTTCAATGTATTACAAATAAGGACCAAAAATTTATTTTAGTTAACAATCAAAATTTAATTTTAATTTAAAATTTAAATAAATATACATAAAAGGAACATTTTTGATTATTGTACAATTTTTTTTGTCAATTTCCTACAATTCAAGCATTTAAAAACGGTCATTACATACCAGTTGTTGACAAACAAAATTCAGCCTATGCTACTGCTTTCAAATTATTAATTAAACATTACCGACGCATAACTTTAGTTTTTAATACCGTAGAAGTAATTTGTTAGTTTTAAAACTCTATTCATTTAAGCAATGATGACCAACAACTGTAATAAATGGATGTAAATTTCATTTAACCCAATCATGGTTCCAAAAACTTACAGAATCTTGATTTAACTGCAGAATTGCATAATTCGAATATATAACAATGTATTTTAGCTACAATTAAACCATTAAGCTGAGAGTTTGTCGTAACACAAAATAACCACAGCCTACAGGATAATAGAACACAAAATTTTGGTGGGCCGACCTATTCAGCCGAACAAAAAATGTGAATTTTCCATTGTCCTGGCCAATCAACAACTATGGTGTAATTCTATTGAGCGAAAATTGCAACACAATAGCTTTCTACGGTGGTAGGGGAGCAATTCGAGAAAACAAAGCTTTTGATAATACCATATCCATTTAACAACATTCTTCAACCAATATTTAGCTGCAATGACATCACCTCCGATAAGTGCAGTACGACCATGACTAATGATCGGTATAGTCCGCGTACGACGAAATCAGGAGCGTGATACGTATCTGACTAATCATGCCGAAACCGTAGCCGTGACATTTATACAGTAAAATTTCACCTTGGTGACCCTCCATAAATATTATCAGCTTCCCTTTCTACCCAAAATAGAATTAGGAAAGTTATGGCACTTCAGAGGCGTAGTGCGCTATGAATTTCGTTCTCTACACTAGACAGTTATTCATTCATCTACAAACGGATATCAAGCATTACGACACAAGCATGGTCAGCGCATTCAGAATACTAATTGCACTTATGTCTTGCAGTTGAAACTGAGGGACTAGTTTAAATTACTTACAACTAGGTACACTACACAGTGATAAAATCTAGTTTGTATATTAACCAGCAGTTATTATTGCTCCCAGATTATTAAAAT
This sequence comes from Rhyzopertha dominica, assembly GCA_025024175.1. NCBI lineage: Eukaryota > Metazoa > Arthropoda > Insecta > Coleoptera > Bostrichidae > Rhyzopertha > Rhyzopertha dominica. The sequence goes on along the minus strand of QCXZ01000086.1, from coordinate 2,670,948 downwards.
CATAACAATATGAAGTGAAATAAAAACAGTTTTCCTTAATTACCTATTGAATTAGGTGATGTTAATGATCCAATCCAAAACTGTTTTAAATTCGACAGTTCAGACTACAAAAATAATGTCACTCGAAAATGTTATACATAAATTGGAGACAAAAAAATAATATACAGGCTATTCCACTCGATATATAATAAATAAGTTTGGTTACCTGTAAACTGTATACTCAAAAACACCTGATAAAAGAGTTATCGGTGAAAAACTTTTACCTCTACCATTTTCGCCTATCTAATATCTAAGTCGCTATCAACCAAATACAAAAAGCAATGATGTAAAGTGAGAGAATACAGAAAAATTTTTGGTTATGTACCTTTTACTGAATGAATCTGAAAAATCCAAATTATAGTTTAGATTATTTAAATAAGTAAGGAGCTGATCAAGCTGTAATAAACATCGTCTTCAACACGCTTGGAGTAGGTCAGGACCACAATCAAATATTTGAGACAGCTAAACAAGTCTGCGATTCAGCCTGTTAATTACTGAACCGTTTAAAATTAAACAAAACGAAGGAACTGTTATTAATTTACGACTACCAACCCTTTTATTAATTTCATTGGTGTACCAGTTATTTGTACGTTTACTATAGATATTACAGAAAACGGTTTACTTGAGGTTTAGTTTGTAATCAAAGGGGACAGAATTTCTTAAGAGGCACCTTAAAAATGTTAAACGCCAAAGGTAATTTTATAATTCAAATGCTCGATATATTATGTTGCAATCTGTAAGAAGCATATGGCTCTGCAGAAAGATGACAATGATCATTGACTAATACGCCTCGATTGATTGATATACTCCCGGATATACCGCCGGACCGGCTACATCTACGCCGGGTTGGAAGGGTGACACGCTTGTTGCTATACAGTCTATGATTTTTATGATATTGTGATCAACAGCGCTGCTTTAGAGAAAATTTTCTCCGATGACACAAATGCTGGAGCAGTATACAAAAAATCTCCTGTCATTCTTAATCAAACTGGGCAACTACCTCGTATTGTGTTGATATCAAAAGCTTGGAACCGGGTAAAGTACGATTGAAAACCACCAACGCTCTTCGCATACATGTAATCCGATAACAAAATTCTGAGCTTTAAATATGACCCTAATTGAAAATAACTCTCGGAAAATCAGGTAAATATGGCCGTTCTCCGTCGCTTGGGTACACGTAAAAGGCAATTTGTACTTTAATGCAATTACTTAAAGCTGCCAACAAAAAGCAGTACCTATTAAAATGATTGCCAGGGATTGCGCGAGGGAACGGTTTGCAATTTGCGGGACCAAGGGTTAAAAACAAACGGAGCGCCATACAAATTTTAGCGAGAACCTACTTTGCGATAAAACAACTGTGTTAACGAAGTTCTTTATTAAATTCGCCCCGTAGGCGTTAAAAATATAATCCAGCTAACGACGACGGCATTAAATTGCAACTCGCAATGTGGGCCCACTGTGTGCATATTCTTTAATCGAGGCTACGTGGGCTCCAGTCAATGCCAAGCGATGTTTTTAATTTCCTAATGAACAAGTCGTTAATTTAGCGGCATAGAACACGACCGACAAGCTTACGTAACCGCCAGTCGCCTGCAAAAAAAAATCATCTCGCCAGATGATCTAGCTCCAACAAATGAAGACCCAAGTGAATCATGACCACAGCGGAGTCTTGCCGATTGTTTTTTTGTCCACAGTGTCTGTTTCAGCGTTATCTACACCACAGCGCATATGTACGTACAATACCCGAGACGGTTATTAGCCCAGTTTTCTTGGAAACCCTCCTAGAACGCGATCCGGAAGGAGAGGCATTTACATTCTGCTGAACAGTAACATAAACGCTGTTTCCTGGATTGTGACCGTCGCACTGGAAATTCAACTCCGACCATAAACCTGCGAGAGAAAATCGCCTTTCCACGTTCAACCAGATTGCAATGTACAGCGGTGAACTTTGAAAATGAAACTACGTGTAAAAGAAACCCAGAGCCCAAAAAATAGTCTCTTAGAAGATCGTTTCATTTTCAAAAACTAGGTAGTATATATATTCTTATGAAAATCATTAATACATTCCACAGTACTGTTAATTTCATGCGACTACGGTCGACTTTTATAAAAGCGTTGAAAGGAAAAAAAATATTTTCATTCAAGGATAAGAGATCTCGCATATGCGCTTTATCCATAATAGACATACATGCATGTATTCATTCTGGATAGAGTATTGAAGAAAACCGCAGAAAACTCCAATCAGATCACCAGGCCATGCTGTACGGGGGCATCTGTTGACCATATGCCTAATTGTTTGGAGGGGATCTCCACATTCACAAGAAGGGATGATAGATGAATAGCATTTATTAAGAAAAAACTTGCATTTCCCATGACCAGTACGAAGGCGATTCAGAGTGACCCAAGACCTTCTTGGGTGGTCAGTTCCTGCTACCTCTTCCGTCATCGTCTATAAGCTGCTGATTGAATATATCATGTTTCTTAAGTTGCCAAACAGAACACCATCCATCTTCAATGGTATAAGGAGCACGAAGGAAATCTTCTCTCCAAAGAGGTTTTATAGAAGTTAGCCGAGTTGTAGGTAGCTCTTGCAGATCTCGGGAAATCAGAAACTCATTAGGAGCTTTATATGTAGCAAACTGTCTGCGAATCTCCGGAGGAGCAATGTATGAAAGAATCGGAAGCCAAGGTAATGGAGCTGACTTAATTGTTCCAGTGATTAGTAGCATTGCTGTATTTAAATGAGTGTCAATTTTTCCTGTGTGATGACTGTTTTTTCCAAACAGGACAGCAGTACTCAGCAGTGCTATAAAGCAAGAAAGTTGCAGAAGTACGGAGTACATTTGCATTTGCACCCCAACTTGCTTATGCAGAATGTTATTTCTAGTCTGTAATTTTTAACTGACGTTTTCTAGATGTTTCTTGTATGTTAGAGACGTATCTAGGGTCACTCCAAGGTATTTTGGCGAGAAGTTATGTTTAAGAATTATGTTATTTAACATAACTTGAAGCTGTTTTCTCTTTTGGTGATTGTTGAGATGAAAACAAGTTACTTCTGTCTTTAATGGATTAGGGCACACTAGGTAGTAGAACTAATCTAAGCATATGTCTTTAAAAATACTGAATCGATGGAAGCAATAACTTGACAATCAAGTGAAGGTGCAAATGATGATATCCGTAGAACAAGAATCTTTCTGTAACGCAAAAACAGCTTTTGCACCTAAAAAAACAAAAATTTCTAATAGCAAATCTTCAAAATGACCCCCATTGATCTCCATGCACTGGCATTCAAGAACTTAAGTTCGTATACCTTAGATTTTATCCATCCCAATATAAGAAATCTAAAGAATTAAGGTCGGAAAATCTAGGATTCGATGGATCCTGTCCTGCCAATCCAGCGACCTGGAAATTGAATATTCGGAATGTGTCTCAGACACTCGTTCCTCGCAATTTACATTTTCTTAAAAATGGCCCTATGATTTATAGCTTGGAAGAAATACAATTTAATAAAAGGGCCGAATAGAAAGGCACAACATTCCAACCGGATGGAAGACTTGAACGGCGGAGGATATTAAGGAACAAATAAGCGCGGACATCATCAAACAATAACAAACTTACAAAATAAAACAAGAGGCCCTAAATCTGCATAAAACACCAGATAGCAAGTCATACATGGAAGAATAATGCAGCCCACTAGCAACGTGCTTTACCCCTCCAACCCAGCGTAGAAGTATTCGACCCAGAAGTATATCCATATAAATATCAATTCCAGAAAAAAGGGAAGACAAAATAAATACCGTTTCATTCAAATTAATTTTAGGGAGCAACGAACACAAAAATATTATATAGTGAATAGAAGGAAAATATTCTACGTTTAAAAGCGAAAGTGCAGTCCCTTCACTTATGTCCAAAGGGTTATCCCTAACAGGAAACAAATATTTTTAATACCTCCACTGTCAACATCCCCCGATTAAACGCGGGATGGGTTTTATTCGCAATTATTTTATTTGCAAGCCCGTTGGTACACGAATTTATTCTTTCCGGAGCAGGGTCGACGCAAATCCATTAACTTGAAGCGATAAAGTTTAATTACGGTGTAATCAATTTAGTAGAGTTTGTTAGACCCCTTCTGACGAAGAAATGAGTCACCAGCAGATCCCAAACGCGGTAAGATCAACATTGACAAACCTCACGCGACATACTGAACGGCAAACAACACATACTGTACTAGTATTCAATGTAAAGCAAAGCAAACAGCTCACGATAGATGATATATGTCGTTATAGAACCAGCGAGTGAACTTGTTTGTGTATGGAAAATTTACTAATATTGTACAGTCGGTTGCAAAATTAATGAAACAGTCAGTAGTTGGACCGGGTGTTGTATTAACTTTGCAACCGACTGTACAAAAGCAACAAGATACATTAAAATTAGGGCCGCGTTTAACCAGTTTCAACATTTTGTCAATGCATTACTTTCTAAATTAAATGCAATCATTTAAAAAAATTAGCCAGTCAAAGTTCATAAGTAGCTTGGAAGAACTACGACCAAAATACAATTCACTGGAAAGGATCACTCCTAAACGATCTGGAAGCACTTAGGAGCAAATAAACATTATCTACAGGCTTCAAAGGGGTGTAAGAACCTTAACGTACCCCTCCAACCCAGCGAAATCGTAGCCGACCCAATGGTATCATTACCTTATTTTAAACGTTCTGAAGGTCAATATGCAATAACCTCCCAGCATTATGTTAATACGCCATACAAAGACCTCAACAGCTATAGAGGAGTAAAGCGAGGCATAAAAGGGGCTCATTTCTTCAGGAAAAAAAAAGTCGCGTAGAACCAAATGAAACCTACGTGGTTGTGTTCATTATATAATTTTCTGCCAGAAATGGTGATTGACGACATTTTTGGCCGATGCAGAACTTTTTTATTTTCGGAAAACACAAAAACTGCGCTAATATCGGAATCATGGTCTTCTAACAAATATCACCTCATAGCTGGAGGACTATTTGAGATATTGCGTCCATCTTTTTTTTAAATGAAAGTAAAACCATAAGCGCTTCTAACAATGTTAAAATAATTTATACAAGAAGTTTAATACGTTTTGCAGAAAAAAAATTATGTCGTTATACACTGCACGGCTACTGAAACTTTAGACATGCGACAAACTTTTTTGTTTCTTAAAATTTGTACTTATATGCAGCGAACGATATGTTAAGAGAGGTATAAAAAAGTTTTTGACGAAAAAATTGTTGTTGTAGGTACCATAGTTTTTCATTTTATGAATTTATATTTCTTAACGGTTGGGTCACGTCGCTGCCAGGCTGCCACAGCGGTCCAGGTAGCTCAAAAAGGTGGTCAAAATAAGCGTAATAAGTTGAAACCTATTCAGAACTGATCTTCACACTCTAGTTTATGCATTATAATAAAAACAATAGTCGCTATAACTTAAAGCAATCAAGATTCAAGAGAACTGTCAAAGTTTAATGTATTAGTTTGACGCGTGTTGGTTACTACTTTGTAACTAAGTTAACTGATGCTCATAAAAAGTTGACATTTGTGAAAATGTACAAGTTGTGCCTGAAATTATTATCAAAATGAACACAGGTATTATATAAAACCATCTTTTATTTCAAATATTAACCGTCATTAGTTCTAAAATAAGGCAGAAGTCAAAATTTTTCAAGTTTTGCATCATTACTGGCTATTTGCAACCTTTTTTTTCAATTCGCCCAGGTTGGCCAAAATAATTCTTGATCAAAAGTATAGTAATGGGTATCTAGTATAACTGTATAAAAACTATTTCTACCCTGCATTGCCCTGCAATATTCTGCATTCTGTTAAAAGAAATTTGAATTTCAGGCTACCCCTGCTTGACTTATGCTGCTTTTTTTGATGTTTTAGTAACAAAGGCAATAGCACATCAGAAAAATATTCTGCTGCTACAGCATGCATTTTAAATGTTAAGTGCAAGTTTGCCCAACAGTCATATCAAAATAATAACAGAAATGGCTAGATGTTTATGCAGACAATTTCAAAATAAATGGCAGTCGTGTAATATCACGCTAAATGGATTTTTAAGTCGATACAAAGAATGGCTACAAAATAGTTTCAAGGTTTGCATATCTACCAGAGAACGTAATTTGGTCGTCCCTCTCTCCCTTACAATAAGAAATCGGAGCGTTCAAGCAGACGAGAAACGTCAAGAATTATAACCGAGACTAGCGGCCCCAGTCCTGAAGCCCTAATCCATGCCGCCAGCAATAGTGCTGCAACAGCCTGTGGCAGCCTAGACTTGGCTGCAATTTTAAACCAAATTTTAAAATTTCTTTTACTTTCAGAACTAAGAGAGTTCCTTAGAATGCCTCTTCCCTGAAGAAGCCCTATATATTCTACTTGATAACAATTTGTTTAAAGCCAATACATGAATATTCGTTTAGGAAGTAAAGAGAGAAACACGGATATATACCCACCATGCGCAATAATATTGGACTGGACGAAGAACTTCGTAATTTACAACAGTTAGATAAAGTGTAGCAAGCGGAAAGATTCTACGTGTTAAATTTAATTTGTACATGACATTAATTGATGGTAAGATTCCTTAATATTTTAACCGGTACAAAATCTTCCCAAGCTTGTCCTATATATGGCTCAACACCAAAAAAAACCTTTAATTTTACTTCACCAGTATTCGACCCCAAACCAAATACACTCCAGTATGGAATTAGTCCCCTACATGCTTGGATACGATTGTTTGAATGCATACTACACATTTCATACAGAATCCATATAAAAACGTGGCAAGTACGAGATGCAACAGAAAATGAATTATTTAAACAGCGGAAATTACAAATTCAAGACAGATTTTGGAAACAAATGGGGCTTCATGTGGATAAAACAAAAAATAATGAATCTGGAAATACTAATGATGGTAATATTTCTCGTCGTGCCTTTAGTGAACCAAAATTATTTGGTCAAATAAGTGATATTGATGAAGATTTAATTAGTCGATTTGGAAATATTTTAATTGCACTTTCCTGTCAGTATCGACTAAACCCACATTTATTCGAAAGACACTGCAGTGAGACAGCAAAACGCTATGTACAAACAGTATAACTGGTGTCCAATGCCAGCACCTGTACATAAAATTTTAGTGCACGGCAAACAAATATTATTAAATAGCTGTTGGATTTTTTGGCGAGGATGCATCACAATGAAGAAACAAATTATACAAGAGGGATGGAGAAATGCACGCACGAAAGGACAGTAGACGTCACAACCTAGAAGATATTTTTAATAGGGTTCTTGTCTTGACACATCTGATCCAATAATATCAAGTTTAGGTTTAAGTAGTAGACTAAATAAAAAGGATCATTTACGTTGCCTACCTTCTGATGTAATTGCTCTAGTAGCTTTCGTTTCAACCTCTGCTATCTAGTAGTTGTTTAATTTGTTGCTATTGCTTAAAATAAATGCTTGGATTTGTTCTCTTTTCATTGACTATTTTCTATTGGGAAACCCTATTTGCAAACCAAGATCCTATACCGCATCTGTAAGATAGTCGTTATCAGTGTTCTGTTCTGATGGGAACTGTACTACAAACAGGTGAAACTGTGTGAAGCAAGGGTTGAAATGCTGCGGTGAATGCAAATGTGCGAATTGCAACAATACTATGTTACAGGAAGAAGCAGACCTTGATACTAACATATAAATGTATTAAAATATTCTTAAGTTGTACTTTCATTTCGTTTTCACAAATAATGTACCTACTTCTTGTGAAATATAGTATACTCATGCGTTACGGCAACCCTTAAGTATTTGTCACCTGCTCGGTCACCAGGAATAACACTACGGCGCGCGTGCTGTCTGGCGCGATACACTCGTTAAGAAAAAATTCATAACATGAAAACCATGGTAGCTACGACAATAATTTTTTCGCCAAAAACTTTTTTAGACCTCTCTCAACATGTCGTTCGCTGCATATAAGTATAAATTTTGAGAAACAAAAAAGTTTGTCGCGTGTCTAAAGTTTCAGTAGTCGTGCAGTGTATAACGACATTATTTTTTTTTCCTGCATAACATATTAAACTTCTATAAACTATTTTAACACTGTTACAAGCGCTCATATTTTCACTTTCATTTAAAAAAAAGATGAATGCGATATCTGAAATAGTTCTTCAGATATGAGGTGATATTTGTTAGAACGCAATGATTCCGATATTGGCGCAGTTTTTACGTTTTTCGAAAATAAAAAAGTTCTGCATCGGCCAAAAATGTCGTCAATCACCATTTCTGGCAGAAAATTATATAATGAACACAACCACGTAGGTTTCATTTGGTTCTACGCCAAGAAAAAGAAAAGTTATTATTTGTGATCGATTTTACTCCACTACTATGCTTTTTCAGGAATTTCTTTTGTTCACTGCTCACTGGGTCCTTAATCTTTAATATGCGTGGGCCCTTGGAGAGAACCGTGAAGCGGGGGGCAATTAATTAGTCACAATATTAAAAAGGGACAAACTTGCGTTGGCTAAATGATAAATATTTTATTAATGTTCCCCGAACCCCTCTTTGCCTGCAAATTTGACTTCCATTACTTAATTTCTTGCCTATTAATGGCGCTATAAAGGTCGATATCTTATTGAACACCCAAGATATTGCTGCAAGGAGGTGAATCGCGAGCCAATCGAAGCTCCCTGTCTATTTATAAACCACTTTCGCCACGCATCCGCCTATCTCAGGGAGAGCAAATAAATTCGACATTTACCGAACGGAAAACTTTGTTCGATATTTCGTCCGTATATCTGTGTTATCACAGTTTAACAACGACGTACGCTTGAAAACCCTTAGACCTACACGATAAAACTTCGGAACTGCTGTATCTCAACTTCCTAGCTTCTAACTTTCATCACGTGTGGTGAACACTCAACGAGCGCATGTTAAGTACCCGAACGAGGATTCATCCTAACGCGAGGTTGAAATGCAAATCCAGAAGAGGCGATGTATTTGARAATTAAGCWAAAAGCGCAGAACGTAATAGTAAGTAATATAGGCATGTTTACAATTCTCAATATCGTTGACTGCCTTTTTAAGATTTGGATTTTTTGAGAACTTCCGCCAATCCATTTCTTAATAAATTTTTCATTTAATTAAATACAATTAGAGACCAATGTGCTGTACATCCAGAAAATTTTGACTTCCTATAGTGCTCCTGACGAGACCAATATGATATTGAAACAGTACATACCAAACTCGCAATCCCGGGTTTTCCCACAAATAGAAAAAGGGGTATCAAATTACCAATAACCATCATTCAGAACACTTCAGATACTTCAGATAATGCAATTATAAATATTTGTTTCGATTATTTCAGTTCACATGTTAGAAATATAAACTAATACGATCATGCTTGCATGGTATACTTGGTCGTCATGAATATGATTTTAGGGTGAAAACAAAATTTTATGAAAATAACAAGAAAAAGTTGAATAAACCCAATGTAACATATTTATGCCAACGCAAAAATAATTTTATCACGTCATCAAATATAATTGTACTACAACTGACAAATACACATAGGTTTGCGGCACCGATACCAAAGAAACTGTGCGATGTAAAAAAATATAGTAGAAGTAACTAACATAAAATTGTTTATAACAATTAATAAGTCAGATAAGTGGCAATATTCAACCGCTGATTTTATTAACGAGCATAGCCGCTGGTTCGTCGAATWTTATGTATCCAACGAAATTTTTGATGGATTTTTCACTTGAAACGAGTTTTATAGAGCTAATATTTTACACGTTGCGCCGGGAATTTTATAAAGGGCTCTTCAACCGAATGGTTAATAAAATAACATCTGCTTCTGATAAATTAATGACTTTTATAAAAGCAATTATTATCCGAGAGAGGTACCATTGGCTGTGGAATTATTTATCACGCAAAATTCCACCTGGACCACATGAATTGAAACATAACAGCTCCCCCGAAGCCAGTGGTATTCATTATCCTCCATACAGTACAGTATAGCTACCCATTGGTCGTAGTATGACAATGAACTCATTTTTGTTATTAAAATTACGTAGCAGCACTCAAAAAACCAATCAAACAGGTGCATCTTCAATTTCATCATGACTTAGGTCTACAAACAATAAATTCGTCTTCAATAATCTCTAATTACGCATTTTGATAACCGCTGATTTCGTGAATTTATTTTGAAGTCTTATTCAAAATCCTACGTTAAAACAAAACTGACGGTTGACGCAACCGTAGTTCAACGCCAGCTAAAAATCCTCATTAATAGGTCAATGTTTCATAAACTAGCGTGCGTAATACGAAAACGTACCAACATATTACGAAGTGGTCACGCATCGAGTTATGTAGTCAGCAGTATGAATTAAGTTTATTGCAAATTTGGCTAAACTGATTAGCACGCATAGTTGTTGCCAAATGAATAAGTAACAATCTTTACAATCGAAACCATAGAGGTTGGGTCTGTTCTTTTATAGTGACAGGTAAATTGAATTTATGACTGAAATTATAAATAATTCTCCATGATTGTCAGCTCCGACAAGGTTTGAACCCGGGACCTATTGCCTACTAGTCAAACGTGCTAACCACTAAACTAATTTGATACAATCGAAACAGAAACCAGGATCCGGTTTGTTTGGAAATGGTTTCCGTGCCCTCATATTCGTGCATCGTGTTCTATTTAGGTATGAAACCCAACATTTAATATTCCCCTCGGTGTGTGCATTTGAAGCCGTTCGTGACTGGCTCGTCGCAAAAACTGATCAAACTGTTTCATTTATGCGAAATTACACAAATGCATCGGATTCCTCGGAGTCTATGGAGGATTTAATATCCGAGTAAAATAAAGAAGCGAGGAAGAATTTCCCGAGAAATATTTCCATTAAAAGGTTAAAATCTAAATAAGACAGCAGCATTTGCAGCGCAGCGGTTGAGGGGGGCAAGGTAGGAAGCAAATAAAGATGTCGCCTAGACGGTGCTTATGCAGGACTTCATAAGGTTTTAGATTAAAACTGGCGAACTAAACTCTCATCGATTGGATGGAATAAAAGATAAGAAGGCGGAACGGCATTCGTTAATGTATAAAATAAACACAATTTGCAGACGTCTCTTCCCATTTCCTTTTAGGTTCACTGCACCGCTGAACTTCGTTGAATTCGTAACAAAACCCGGGAAGAAAAAGGCAGTCGAACCTATGTGGTCGCATTCTGTTTAGTTTAATTGTATCTACCAGGAGTAGAAGTTTTTAAAATTTTCAATCTTTCTGGTGAGGTTTATATCAAACGCATTAAAAGCCCATTGAAACTACCTTTTTGTTGATTACCCAAAAATTTTGTACTTTATCGACAATGGTCCCTATCAGCTTTTGTGATGGCAAGTTTCTTGCTGTTGATTATGGTCTAACACTCTTAACAAGTCCAGAATGGAACTTAAGATAAAGTGAAATAGCATGTTTATAAAATAAAGGAATGCTAACTATTGCTATACCGTCTACAAAAAACTACCTGACACTAAAAATGATCAGGTACAAGATTTAATGTACATTAGTTGGTGAACTGATATAAAGTACACCCAAAGATATGCCATGTTTACGAACTTTCACACTTTTAATAAATTTAGTGCTTCCCCAAGGTAGAATCGTAATCATCATCATGCTCGAGCAGCTTGAAACTGTTCGTGTTTCTAATTAAATATGAAGCCTGCCATGTAATATTTTTCACAACAAAAAAGAGAAAGACTTATTTAATTACGTCTACCAATTCTTCATTTTTATTAGTATAACCATTATTTGCACATTGTTGCAAAAATTAGTTTCGTTGTTATTCCTTGGATATTACATAAAACAGTTCAGCTGCGTTAAACAACTGTCAATAAATGGATATTGAACATACTGAATATATAAAAATAATACAAATGAGCCAATTTTGAATCTGGACATGCATTGGAAAGATCTGTTGAAGACTATTTTATTTATTGGGACTGGAACTTTTTAGTGATTAAGGCGTAAACACGCTATATCTTTGGTAAAACTATAGAATTAGTTATAATATATCCCACATTTCGATCACTATTTCTTCTTTTCTAAGACTCTAGTGTTTTCCATGCTTGCAATACTTTTGTTGCCCCCCATGTATCTATCTATTTCCTCACACTTCAGTTCCCACAGTTCATTTTTACTTTTTGCTCTTTCTCTTTTTACTTTTCTATTCCAGTGAACATATATTCTTCTGTCCTCTCCTCTACCTATACTGTCTTTTTCTTTTCGACCAGTTCATTTATCTTTCCGAATCTTTGTACTGTACTACTATGGACTACAATACAAGTCTCAATATGCGCAAAGATTCCAGCTTCGTTTTTAAGGCATTTCAGTTGTTTCAAGGCAGTACATGTTTAAAAATAATTTTAAAATCGTAAATGTTCAGATAGCAAAGTTACCCACCTTTAAAAAAGCATTCCGCGCGCTGATTAATAATCAATTGTGGGGCAGGCGTGGAAAAGAAGATTATGATAAGTCGGMCTTCGTCTAAAACCGTTAAGACGTTCTTTTCACAGCATTTTCAGCGGCGCCCGTTAATTGAGAGCTAATTCTTCAGAGTCTGCGAGCACCGTCTCGGGGTAAGGTCGCAATTTAAGATTTTGGGACCGGCTTTTATTAATTATACACTAGGTTTTATTGCACGCCAGGGGCCTTACCCTAAGCTCGTGTCTCATCGCGTGTTTACTTCCGCTTTGATGTAAACTTCGTATATCATCCTAAATATATAACAATGAGCGTAAATAAATTATGCTACACGAATATCTTTCCTGCCCACGACGCCGCGCGGCGGCCCGCCTAAGAAACGCCGATTATTTTGTTTCCTGGGCGTAACGAAGCTCGCAATTATTAAAATAATTTCAGGGGTGGGGGCGCCACTTGAAATCTTTGAAAAAAACTGTCAGCCTGTCTCACAATTGAAAACCACTAGTTACACTAAAGTTGGCTTTTTTAAATTAGAAAAATTATTAACGGATGAGTAATTTCTAGAGATAAAAACTATACAAGAAACAGTTTAATTTTTAGTAACCATTTTACAGCTGCACAACATCTGGTGTAAACGCTCCTTATCATTAATTACTCAGGTCGCTTACGATATCGTAAAACAATTATATTGTCGTCTTTCGTACAAGCTGGGCACTGTATCCCACAAGTCCATTGTTCTTGCATGTACTTAACATTCCAAAGAAACGCTGTCATTAACACCTCAATAATTGAGATCTGTGCTTTTTAAATGTTGGCTGCATAATTTCAGGACTTCATTTCTGACGTTTTCACGCGAAACACGCCACGCCTTTGTGTCATTAAGCGGCGTAATGCGCAAAATAATAATTATGTTCGAGCTAACGATTCCTGTATCGTTTAGCGTATCATTTCGTTTACCTGGGGTTTCACGCATTGTTTTCTCGTGTCTTAAGTGTGAATAATGATTTAATTTAGTGTTGCCGCTTGTGTTCTTTATGATTAATTGCTCCACTGCGGGCTTAGATTTGTTACGAAGCGACTGAATGGGCTATCTTTTCAAGTCCCGCTGTCAGTAGGGTGAAAACAAACTTGTTGTAGATGCAGTTTTAATTACGACCTTCCAAGCCTTCGTTTCGTTTTGTTTTCCGTTTTCGTGCGATGCAGATTGCTGCATTGTAAGGTATATTGAGGACAGAAAGTTCGGATGGACATGAAACTAAGAAGAAAGCTGCACTCCGCTTGTCTTTTCCATGCAATTCTTTGGCATAACACTCCCCCATATCTGTATAACCGGTTAATTTTTTTAACAGAAATCTATATCTAATTCGAACATTAGCAGCATAAATATTCTTTTTTTTTGGAAGAAGCTTTTCTTACAACATTTACTGTGTATATAAATTCAGTGCCCAATTCTGCCAAAAATAGGTCTGTTGCAGCATTTAAGTTTACAGTTTATTTTGAATACATCTGTTTAAACCCCTGCAAAGGAAAACATGTGTTGTTTTTTCCCTTTATATCTTTCATGTTTTTTATATTGTTTTCTTAATAAGTACTAAACTATGGAAGAAAATAGACTAAAAGTGGCACCTGGTGAGAATGAATGAGGAAAGACCAGTAAAGCTAGTATGAAAAAAAGAAGAGGAAAACATGAAACATGACATTTTGGTTTGAAGGTTTCCGTGGTTGTTATCGATGACATGTTGTTTTCCGGGCTGGTTTCAGTTTCAGAGCTACTTCTGAGGAAGACACCGACATGAGTGTCGAAACGTCAAGGTCTAATAACCAACGTGGGAACCAGCCCGGAAAACAACATGTCATGAAACATGACACTGACAGTTGAAGAAGCGAAACCTCACCAGACACGAAGCTGAAAGTATAGTAAAGGACAGGACTAAGTGGAAGAAAATAGTGTTGAAAATTGTTGATATCAGTGTCAAGAGAAGCAGAAATTAAGTAGATATAAAACTGCCATTTCCATTCGTTGGTAACTATTTTAAATCCCGTTGCAGCGTGGGAACGATGATAGGGTGTCAGGGCAGCAATCTTGCCTATCTTGTAGTCGAGTATTAAATTAAGGCGAAGGATGTGACTAGACAGTACAAGCCGTTTCATTTTATTAGAATTGATTCAATTACGTCCAGAAATGCTTTTGGTGTTGCGAGCTCCGACCGCGGAGTTGCGAAGTATTTTACAATAAATTAGTTATACGCCGCAGTCGAATATCTGAAATTAGTGTCAAGCTCCAATGTGGTTAGTCCGCTGGCTCATCCTCTACGTATAAACACGAATTTGGCATAAATACCCCTAATGAAGAGGTTGGAAATATAATTTTATTGGAATAGCCCGAGTTTAGCTAACAAAACTGGAATGCGCAGACTTTTCATCGCTTAATTAAATTAATTGACTCGCAGTTAGCGCGGGCATTATTCAGCAATTTAAAATCTGTTTTAGTATTAGTTGGTTAAAACAATCTAGTGTGATGGCAATACTAATGGAGGAAGTCCTAATGATCTTTAAGCTAAAATGTAATGTAGTTAAACATACATATGACTTTTTTAGCATCATGTGCTTTGCAACTACATGCTACTAGTGGTACCTAAAGTTAATATAGTTATAGGAGTCCTGTGTATAACAAAGACGTCCTTCTGATGATTAAAGATCGAAAAAGATTGTGTATGATGGTTTATACGCATGAATAAATGTATTAATAATGAAGGGGCTTACTTTGAAAAGTTAAAGGCTATATTTCAAAAATCCCGTAGCGACTTTTGTAGTTTTGATTGATTGATTGATCGATTGAACCAGCGTACGGTAGGCATTTCTGCCGCTCCGGATATACCGCCGGGCCGGCTACGTCTACGCTGGGTTGGAGGGGTGACACGCTTGTTGCTATTGGGCTCCCACGTAGCGCATGCTACAGGAGTTTGGGGACTGGYATGGGGAGGTTTTCAGGGCATCCAACTAGCGGATBTTTTTTTACTAGCCTCCGTGTTGGTGGTAGCGACTTTTGTAGTTAAATAAAAATTACTTTTGCTAAATTTTTGTGACGATTATATTCAAAGCGGGAGTAGAGCAAAATTCATGCATAATATGTTCAATTTTTGGCTACTAGACAACCCTTATCTACAGGACCATTACTGTACATTATTCGCATAAATGACATTTTTTAAACAGACTGCAACCGACTGTACGTACGATTTCATGCAACTGAAAAATTACATCTACGTAGTTGTTCCACGTAAAAATCTAATTAGTAGCAAAATGAACGGTTATCACATTTGGTGCGAGTTCCGTAGAGCCGGGGGCAATAACGAAGCATAAAAAGGCGGGAGAAACAAAAACGATACAGGATTAATTAATTTATTTATTATCCCATTTCTGCTGCGTTAGTCCGTGACACAATGAAAATGAACACAAGCGGCGCCATGCGCCCGCTCTGGTCCATATCGCGCTCCAATAAGCATAACTGTAAATTGTAATTGGAGGAGACTTGTAACTACATCGTGTGTTGGTTAATTTCAATTGTTTTAATCACGTAAGCAAGTCAGGTACAGCCGGTCTTCGTTACAAACTAACAGTTTCTATTTTACTTTAAACTAAATTTTGTTATCATATCATTCGGGAAAATAGTAGGTACCCACCTATAAACAAGCAATATATAATATATTTTTTGTGGATACTTTTATTATTCAACGAACGAAAGGAAATATACTTAAGTTACTAATAAGATTCACCTCAAAAGAATTCGAGTAGAAATAATAGAAAAAACAACAAAGACATTTTAACGAGACGAAAACAACTTATCAACTGAAGACTCAATAGTTTTGTAGGATTTCATATTTGATTCGTAAAATGAGCTTTCGCTTTACATGAAGTGGAAGCCCGCAGTCCTTTAAGAAACKCCATTCTGGACCCCGAATTKAAGGAACCGTAATCAATTTGAAATGACCCACGCCGGGAAAGTCCAAACAAAACTGACGTGGCCATAGGACGCGATAACCTTCGCTTTTCGGTTGACTTTAATAAAAGTTTGTGTTTTCTTGCGAACGAATTCTGATAGGGTATCGATATGCAAACAAAGCCGGATAGAGCGTATCGGTTTCCCACAATGTGTGTGGCAACACAAAAGGTTAAATCCCTTTCCGTATTCCGGCGTGTGTTGTTCTTAAATTCCATTATTATTAATGATGTCGGACTTTTCTGGACAAATTGAAAAATTTTCTTATTAATTAGATCAAAATTCGGTAGATCTAATTATACTTATACAACGAAATACAACCTCTCTACGAAATAGTCCCATTTGCGGTCGTTGCATATACAGTCCATTAAAAATCGGGTGGTGTGTCAAGGGTATTTTGAAACTATTCAACTGACTCTTTTACTGTAACATTGTTATTATTAGTTTTTCTCAATGAATATATATTAAGAAAATATTAGTGTTAGATAATATAAGTACAGTTAAACCCCGTTTATCCGAACCCCGGTTATCCGATACTCCGCATTATCCGAGCCACTTGATCAAATTTATAATTGTGACGAAAGCGGACTAAACTACAAACCGACTGCCCATAACACTAATCGGGAAATCACGCCAACCAACTTAAGTATTGCAATCAAAAGAATGCTTGGATGGTTGCGACCTCATTCAAAACCTGGTTTTTCGAAGAATTTGTTCCAAGTGTGAACAAGTTTCTAAGGAAAAAGAAGCTTTCAATTAAAGCAATTTTGCTTGTGGATAATGCACCGTCCCATCCAACTGATTTGAAGAAAGGTCACATTGTGGTCAAATATAGCGGCATGAAAAAAAATTAAACAATTGCAAACAAATGCATATTAATGATTTTTTACTCCTGTAAACTGTAATGTGCAATAAAGAATGTGTTTCCTATGCATTTTCACTATTTCTGAATATCCGAGTTTTCTATTTTCCGAGCCCATATTACCTCGGTTAATCAAATCATTTAAGGAAGTTTTCTTTTTTCATAATGCATATGATCATTCCTTTCAAAACCTACTAAAGTACAATGGATTTGAATATAATAAAAATAAAAAACCTCCTTTTAAATGGTTAGATTGAAATGGACAAAAACAGGCATAACTACACCCTTACTCTTTTGCCTAATAAAAATGAAGGTAATGGCTATACAAAGAATAATAAGTACTTAATTGAGTTTGTAGACCAATACATTTCTGAAAGGTTATTGCCAGCTTTTACTGGGAATCGAACCCGGGACCTTTTAGATGTTAGTCAAATCTGCTGCTCCTGTACCATCAAAGCTCTATTCAAATTCCAGCTCAAAGTAGAATATATGTGTGAAAGTTTGTTTTATGTGTAATTCTACTGAACGCAATCCGGCGCTTTTGTAGCTTCAAAAGGTTCCGAGGTCAAGTATAAGCATGAAATTTGAATTTGGCCCGTGTTGGTGTCACATTTTCACCTCCATCAAACAGCATCCCAGAATGAGGTTTATCCGAAATTACATATCCAAGAAAAGAATCCGCATTTAACAAATATTGCTTATGGACTTTTTTATAGTATGCTATTGCTATAAAGAGGGCCAAATAATAAGAATATTAGAAATACCTTAATAAATTTCGCCTCTACACTGATGAGGTGTATCAGCATGCGCTTTCAAAATTTAGGGACTGCGAGACGAACGGTTCTCCAATATTGCTGACATTAGAATAGCCTTTTTTGACTTCATTGCTATCGAGATACTGTCCTACACAAGCTAGATTTTTCTTACAATTTTTCTCGACTTCCTCCTATTATGTTTCGATAAATATATTTCAATGTTGCCCAAAAAAGTAGTCTACACCATTAAATGCATTCTCTAAGATAAAGGCCTTTTTGTTAATACGTTAATAGAACTAAACTAAGCAACCATATTGCAGCGTGCTTTTCCCCATCTAGAATTTTATTCCAAACCTTACCCGCTCATTGATTGTTTTTACAAGAGTGTTACATTTGGTACCTGAACTGCGAGCTAAAGCGTGGGGACCAGTCGATACACAAACAGTTTAAAAACGCATCACATCCGACGTCAAAAACACACTCGAGTTTAACAACTTTAGCTGCAGGTGGCGAGAGTCGACACAAAAGAACTGCGATTCTAGCAATGTAACAATGGGGTGCTTAAAGGCAGAGCGACAAGCGTAGATTGTGGCGACTGCAGCCAACGGGTATATGAAAAAGAAGTACATCATCGACTGGCATGAGCGATCGGAAGTTTTAACAATTAAGTATGAAGTACCCAGGCCAAGTTAAGACATTTCTGAACACTTCTAATATAAAGTTTTCCTCCACATATATTTTTGTTGCGGGAAATTTGATTACGCAGGATGACTGATATGTTTTTGACAATCCAACCGCCCGCCTTCCGAACTTCCTAATTCGCTAAGATAACCGGCATACGCAACTCCGAATCTCGAGGGGTTGCGAGCGATCTCCAAAGGAAACTGTAAGGGCTTCGATCAGTGGCGGTTTCTCTTAAGGGCGCAAGGGCGCGCGCCCTCCCTGACAACCATAAAATATTTTAAATATAACTATTAATATGTCTATCAAATTTTGTCGTATCATTTACCGCCATATCCTTAGCGAAAGCACGCACAATAACTAATAACACAACATTAAAATGACTCGCCACGCCAGGTTGCACGTACGTACACTCGCCGCACCAGTATGCACGTACGGTAGATACTTTACCGGGGCCCCGCGTCTCAAATGCGCCCAGTACTAATACATTTCTTACGGGACGTTGCCATGACAACCATGACAACAAAATTTTTCGTATGTAATAATACCCACAAGATTTGTCCCGCGCTGGGCGCCAGCATTTTGCGCCGCGGACTCGATTCGGAATAGGCATGGAGCAGTTCGTTAATCGTCGTAAATGTCTTCGTGCTCGTGTTGTGACGGTGATTTGTAAAGTTGTCGTTGCTTCGTGCAAGGGAAAACGTTGTTTGTGCTTTGTGGCCAAAAATGAATTTAATTAGCGAACTTATTAAAAGTAATTTTCATACGTTGACTTTAGAAGATAAAATTAAAATCAAGAAATTAGGCAAGCCGTTACCTGACTTGGTTCTAGCTCAAGTAAACAAACGCAATGCAGAAAATAGAACCATGAAGGACAGAAGGATGGACTGTAATTTTAAAAAACCGTAGGTAATATATTTTTTTAAATTTAACAATTTGGTGCATTTTTTTTTCAAGAAATAAAAAAGTTTTGTTTGATGTTGCCATTATTAAGTAGGTTTAAAAAAGACGTTATTTTTTGTTGCTTATGCCGAATTTTTGTAAGAAATAATAAAGTTTTGTTTAATATTGACATTATTAAGTATTGTTATTTTATGTTTAAAAAGAAGAGATTTTATTACTATTGTTATTGCTACTGTTACTTATGCGCCCCCCCTCTTGAAAATTCAGGAGCCGCCACTGGCTTCGATATAGCCCTTAGCTCTAAAACCGCGATTTGACCTCTGACATGGGTGAGAGCCCAAAGCACAAGTTGCTGGTGATGTCAAGATAGCACGCGGGATTCTTTTAGAGGGTGCAGGGCCGCAGTTTGGGATCAACACGCTCTGAACAGCTGTTGCAAATTTTTGGTACGTATCAATGTGACAACACGTGCAGGAGACGAATTGTAATAACAGTACTCACTCTGACCCTTATCAGCAATTGTGGAACACTTACCTGTAACAAAGAAAATTATATTAGTATAGTAATGCAACTCTCTTGCCGTTTTTACAACCCTGCAATACTAGTTACCTCTCATTTACAGGCACAGTTGGAACGGCACGCGACCCCTCATAAATCAAACCCCCTCTTTGTGATTTTGCGAATTTCCAGTGCCGGCTTTAAGCCGTTTTTAAACTCGTTTTTTGTTTGTGTAGTGTATATTATTTTAAGTAGTTTTTAATCATTCGGTTAATAAAATGTTTTACATCGATCGTTTTTATTTACGTCTCAAAATGAATTGTACGTAGTTTTAGATGAGTAGCAACATTATTTTGCACAAGCAAAGTATATCTAGTTATAATGAAATTTGTAATCTAACTAGACAACATGCACATCTGAGCATTTTTTAACATGCAAAGAAAAATCTCGCATTCCTAAATATTTTTATTTTGATTTTTAACATTCCTGTAATATTTATATCCTGTCAATATGTTGAATGCTGTGCTAGCAGAAAATTATAAACAATACATTTTAATACTTTTACAATCTTTTAACTATTGAAAACATGCGGTTAACGGTTAACATAACTAAATATGTAAATAAAAGTATTTTAAAAGAAAATAATAAGAATATATATATTTTTTTATCTAAAGCTCTAAATACAAAAAAATAATTCCATACATCTATTATATTTTACACCGACATAACTTAAATATATTAATTATTATCATCATCACTACTGTCAAATTCTGAATCACTGCTAGCAACATCATTAACATGTATTATAAAATTTTGAAAATTTGGGGATACATAGCTATTTTCAATTTCAATAACATGCTTAATACAGCTTTTCCACAGTTCTTTCGTTATACTACTTACCTCTCTCTATGCACTAAATCTACAACTCCCGAACTTAAACGCGGACATGTATTGTTTCTTCGTATTCCTTTTTTAAGCGTACTCCACACTAATTCAATTGGGTTTAGGACGCAATAATACGGTGGCAAACGCATAACTATATGTCCATGTCCTTTCGCTAGTTCATCAACTCGATATTGTTTAGGTATGTTAAGATTTTTTATTATTGTCAATAGATCCTTTTTGGTAACTTTTCCATTCTATTCTTTTTCGTGTAATCAATTATTTCTATTTTTTCTAGCTGACGTTGGCGCCTTGTTCATTAATTTTGAATGAAATCTCGCGTTATCCATGCCTATAACAGATCCTGGTGATAGCCCTGGCAGTAACTGCTGCTGAAACCAAGTTTCAAAAAGTGCAGAGTCCATGTCGCAATGGTAGTCAGCAGAACAATTTTGGATCTGTTTCGCTGACAGTAATGAGCCATTTTCCACCCATCCATCACTTCCTCCCGCATGAAGAATTATAATTCTTTTTCCTCTCGAAGGTGGTGCTTGCAGAACGCAGTTATTTGTCCCATCTGTAGGACTTTTTTTATCAAGTCGTGGGTGTCGTACCACGTTTCATCCAAATATACGATATTACGATTTTCTTGGCGGTACCTTCTGATTTCGTTTATATAATCCCATCTCATTCTTTTTAGTCAGGTTGATTCCATTATGGACAAACGTTGGTTTAATGTACTATAATTAAAACCGATGCTCCTCAAGTATTTTCTGAACCACTCTTCGCAATAACTTATGTCATATCCTAATTCCAAAAGTTTTAATTACAGACTTGCCGTAGTTCGAACTTTATTTTCCTTATACATTTGGTAAATCACTTTTAATTTCTCTATTTATATATTTAGAAATTTCTCCGAATTGCGTGATTTTCTTGAATTGCCTTTATTTTCAATAATATCTCTCACAGTCGTGTAGGAGACACCAACCATTTCACTTGTCACTTTTAACGGAGCACTGCACTCTTTTTTTTATCAAAAAATTGTATACATTGTTTATGATTTCTTGGGCATCTTGGGTAAGGTAACAGCGATTCCTCTTGTTTTCTTCAATTTGCACTTCCATGTCAGCGCCAGCAACTTCATTCTAAGCGGTACTTGGAGCAGCTTTTTCCCAAGGACGGAACATTTTTCGCTTCTCTTATCTCGCGCACAGAAATACTAAGACTGAATGATAGTTTTGATTTGACCAGTAGTGAACTATAATTAATCCGACCCTGCTTAACCATCTTCCGAAAATCGGACCTAAATTTATGGTAATCCGGTTATTTGCGGTAACTTGTGAGGGGCCGCCTGCTGTTCGAGATGAAAGACAAATTTTATTGCAGGGTTGTAATAACGGTAAGAGAGTTGCATTATTATAACAGTAAGATTTAGGTATTTACAGCTCATATTATTACACTATCGATATTCAAGAGAACGATGGTTTAGGGCCCTTTGGTCCTTATAAGGTTATTTGAATATGTTTAAACTCACGATTTGTCTACTTTGGAAAATGAAGATTACAGCTATAAAACGGTAACGTAACAGCTGTCTACTAGACAGATTACTGACTGTATCTTCACAATAGGCCTTTTTAGAAAAAAACCCATACCCCAATTTTTTTGGCTCTTACACCTTGTAGGTAAAATGAAATTGTTGATAAGCACGATACAAACGAACGCCGAAATTCGTGGAACCTCACTCTGGAGCAGGTAAAGGACATGCTCAGGAAATCTGATGCCCTGAGCCAGTCGTCTTCCAAGGACACTGCCTGCCTAGCCTTTTTATTGGTGTGTACACATGTTCAGAGTWGGTACGCGGTGGAATATTATACKGATGTGTTGATTTTTATCTGATCAAAAATGTTAAAAGCGCGTTAGTACACGCCACGGGTAAACATGGCTCTGTTTGTTCTTAGATTTACGTCTCGGTTTCAAAAAAGCGACAACAGGAATTTCACGTTTTACCTATCGAATGCATCACGATCATTACCTGTCATGTCGCAGACGTGGGTGGTCCATTGTGTTTTTCTTTTTTGCTCGCAGCATCCGGCTAATATACTCGGGAAAATTTATTTAACGCCTTCATTGGTTAAAGTATGACCAGCACACATCAGTGCTATTTTTATGGCTTAGCCGACGGTTGGATGAACTGTCTTCATGATTTTGCTTTGGTCGCTTTATTGCTCTCGCTTCATCACGAGATGCATTTACAAACGCTGGCTATATATGAATGCATGACTTAGGAACTGTTGACAACGTTAATATTATACTCAAGGATATACATAAATTTTTAAAAACAATTTTAAATAAATACGTCATGATTTTAAGCGAAGAAGTAGTTCCAACACGATTTTTCGGTTTAGATTTTTTATGGCACTGCTCATGCCCTAAAGGAGCCGTTTTACAAGCTTTTGGTACCACCGACAGTCGTTGTATTAAGAGAGAAACTAATTCAATTTTAAAAATGTGAAATTTTTGCATAGAAAGTAAAAAGTAGATTGTTTAAAGACATTTTGATGTAGTTAATATTTTTTCACTTCCTATTATATTAACTGTCAAACAAATTATTTCAATTTATTTAAAATAGAGATAACTCTTCATAACTGGGGTTGTTTTCTAACTAAATGTAGTGAGTATTACATACAGAATCACTACAAAGTATGAAACCAGCAGGATATTGCAGATTCTGTTCGACCGATTTTTCTGAAATTGTGCATGAGCCTATGGGTAATTAAAATGTTTTCCTGACATTTTTCCAACTACGTGTCAGCCCTCATTTCCGAGATAAGGGTGCAAGTTGCATTTTTATAAACGAAAATAGGGGTCAAAAGGCACATCATTGAAAAGGATATTTTTCCTGATTTCAAAAATGTACTACACTTACACAATTTATTGCTTCTGAGTTGAGAAAAGCCTGACAAAGAACGAAAAGGATGAAAACAATTTTCTTTATCGCTAAAATGGACAAAAAAGCCAGGTATTACCACTTTTCCTTGACTCTAGGGCACTTTTCAGACAAACCGTTGCAGCTAGAGACCAACTGACCCCACTCCGTAATGCACTAGGTCCACACTAGTAAATGAACATAAAATTAGCATAATCGGAGAGCATCAAGATTCGACGTGAAAAAACAGCAAAGGGGTTAGCCTTTGCTTTTTCGCAGTTTTCGGTGGAAATTATTTTTGGCTCAAAATCGACATACTGATGTATTTTGAGCTCCAGATTCCAAAAATGCAGTCAGAAATGAGCTAGGACGTCCGTTAGTTTAAATTTTGCAAACTGACCCTTCTACTCTAGGTCAGTTTTCAGACGAACCGTTGCAGCTAGAGAAAAACTGACACCACTCCGAAATGCAGCAGGTCCACATTAGTAGATGAACATAAAATTAGCGTAATCGGAGACCATCAAGTCTCGAGGTGAAAAAACAACAAAGGGGTGTGTTAGCCTTTGCTTTTTTGCAGTTTTCGGTGGAAATTATTTTTGGCTCAAAATCGACATACTGATGTATTTTGAGCTCCAGATTCCAAAAATGCAGTCAGAAATGAGCTAGGACGTCCGTTAGTTTAAATTTTGCAAACTGACCCTTCTACTCTAGGTCAGTTTTCAGACGAACCGTTGCAGCTAGAGAAAAACTGACACCACTCCGAAATGCAGCAGGTCCACATTAGTAGATGAACATAAAATTAGCGTAATCGGAGACCATCAAGTCTCGAGGTGAAAAAACAACAAAGGGGTGTGTTAGCCTTTGCTTTTTTGCAGTTTTCGGTGGAAATTATTTTTGGCTCAAAATCGGCATACTGATGTATTTTGAGCTGTAGATTCCAAAAATGCAGTCAGAAATGAGCTAGGACGTCCGTTAATTTATATTTTGCAAACTGACCCTTCTACTCTAGGTCACTTTTCAGACGAACCGTTGCAGCTAGAGAAAAACTGACACCACTCCGAAATGCAGCAGGTCCACATTAGTAAATGAACATAAAATTAGCGTAATCGGAGACAATCAAGTCTCGAGGTGAAAAAACAACAAAGGGGTGTGTTGTATCACCAGTCACGAGGAAAATGGGGACACCTGGAGCTTTTGTTCTTACTTAGCGATACGCGTATGGTTTTTATACAAGAGCCAAGTTTGTTATCATACTTTTCTCAACTCGAAAGCAATAAACTGTACAAATGTGATACATTTTTGAAATCAGGAAAAAATATCCTTCTCAAAATGATACTTGCGCCCATTTTTCGAAAACGAGAGCTGACACGTATGCATTTTAATAACCGTGCACAATTTAAGAAAAATCGGTCGAACAGAACCTGTTGGTTCTATACTTTATATACTTGGAAAGCTAAAAAAAATCGCTGATTTTATGAATCGACAACCAATTGTATATTACATTAAAAAAAGGGACCGTGAAATGAGTTAAGCTGACAGCAGTAACACTTTTCCCATTTAACCATCTTTCTAGTTTTTTTTGGGAACTCCAATATCTCTATAACAAATTTAGAAACTTCAACACCGAATGCATCCGAGTGATGTGCAACGCTAGCGATTACACAGTGATTAAATACAGATTTCATTAGGATTGTGCAGATTGCGCAAAGAGTACACAGCGATTCACAAGATTACATTACATTGTGGATTTCATAAGATTACATCGCACTTGTCCCAGGATTACACGAAGTGGTTACGCCCTT
This sequence comes from Rhyzopertha dominica, assembly GCA_025024175.1. Classification (NCBI taxonomy): domain Eukaryota; kingdom Metazoa; phylum Arthropoda; class Insecta; order Coleoptera; family Bostrichidae; genus Rhyzopertha; species Rhyzopertha dominica. The sequence continues at coordinate 2,645,107 of QCXZ01000086.1, read as the reverse complement.
GCATATGCGTTTACGTATGGTATTATGAATGCATTTTAATCCCACAATGTTAATTTTAACCCTCATAAGCTAGGGTGTTCTAGATTGACGTCACCATAAACACTGCAGTCAATAGTAACGCCACTAGAGAATGTGTAATTTAGCTATTGTCTTGCGTGGAATACCTGTAGACGGAGTACGTCGTCAAATTAAGACAAACAAAATTAGGCAAATTTTGCAACATTACGTAACGTAGGGTTGGAGTGCGACCTTGTAATGGGGGTGACGTTACCCATCACCATCTTAATACCGAATGCGGAAGTACAAAACTTGGAACCAGCGGGGCAAGATGTTCATTGTTCAGTGCGGCCCCGGCGTAGGGGGCCGTAAACACGCAACAGTAAAGTTTGGAGCACATAAACTCTCTTTGCGTATAATACGGATATAATTTAATTAAGCAGTAATCTGCACTTGAATTCGGCGACGCTTTAGGAGCCGCATCAGAGCGCTCCGATGTTCTGGTTAGTGTATTGTAAGCCCTTAGCAAAGGCGCTAAGTACCTGATGCGAGCGCTCCGAGAGATTTGCCAACAAAGTAGGTGCCCTACGAAACTGCCAGGGCGAATAAAATATAATGAGTTTACTTCTGAGTATTTAAGGTGACAATGCACGAAAATACTGCCATCCAGCACGCCTGCAAGGAGGAAAAGGTCTTCAGGACACGCCATCTCGGAAAACTATCTCTCGAGATTTGTGATCTGAAACGTGCCGGCTCCGTAGGAAATTTCAGCATATAATGGCATCAAGTATGCATGCACGAAGGAGCTCTACAAAGAAAATAACAATTTTCTTAACGTGGACTGCATGCCAAGAGCACTCTTGACAGCTAATCGGGAAAATGGAACGGCAACAGCGAGTGCGTTACAAAGAGGATCGTAACGTCGAAAAAGCACAGTATTCCGATCATCCTGAAGGGTGTTTTAAAATAACTACGGAGAAGGTGGAAAAAATACACGAAATAACGCTTTCGGTCATGCATCATCGTCCAGTCACGGTGGATCCACATTCTTTTGACAGTGACAAACTTCACGGGGGCGCAAACTTCTTTCCTAGCCCAGTTACTTTGAATACAGGTTGCTGGAGACCAAAACGTGAACTGAACGAATTCGTCATCGGCAAAGATGCGCATACTGCGACTGCGATGAGATAGAGTGCAGATGTTAAATTAGGTGCCATTGAACTTATTTTTTCGCGTTAATTTATGAAAACGCCGCTAACTTTTTATGCGCCGCGCGTGGTTTATCGTACTGTTGCCACGAGAACGCTGCAATTCTGAAAAAAATCGCGTTCGATACTACGTGAACACGCTCGCTTAAAGCATATATTTTATATGTGAAAATGTTGCTTCCTTTCCTTGTCTACAACCGGAAGTGACATAAGTAGGAAAATATTTCCGCTAACTGCCTCTACAATTGGGCTAACCTTCCAGAAACGATTGAAAACTGGAGTAGTGTTCATAGACTTATCGGTGGCCTACGAGACTGTGTGGAAAGATGGATTGATCCTCAAACTATTTAATACTCTGAAATGTAGAAAGACTGTGAAGCTCATCGAACGAATGCTATCCCAACGTCAATTCAGCGTGTTTCTGGGAGAGAAAAATAGCATATTCAGAATTTTGAATAATGGTCTTCCACAAGGATCGGTTCTGTCGCCTATTTTTTTCAACCTTTACATAAGTGACCTTCCAGTACTTAATCGAGAAAATTTGAGTATGCAGACGACATGGCATTGGCTTTGCAAAGTAAAGACTTTTCTGTACTTGAACAAAACCTTTCAAGTGACATCGAGATTATGAATTGCTATTTTAAAACCTGGCGCTTGTGCCCTAATCCATTGAAGACAGAAGTAAAGAGGAAACAGCTTCAAGTTATGTCAAATAACATTATTCTTAAACATAACTTCTCGCCAAAATACCTTGGAGTGACCCTAGGTACGTCTCTAACGTACAAGAAACATCTAGAAAACGTCAGTAAAAACTTACAGACTAGAAATAACATATTCTGCATAAGCTTGTTGGTACAAGTTAGGGTGCAAATGCAAATGTACTCCGTACTTCTGCAACTGCCTTGCTTTATAGCACTGCTGAGTACTGCTGTCCTGTTTGGAAAAACAGTCATCACACAGGAAAAATTGACACTCAGTTAAATACTGCAATGCGACTAATCACTGGAACAATTAAGTCAACTCCATTACCTTGGCTTCCGATTTTTTCAAACATTGCTCCTCCGGAGATTCGCAGACAGTTTGCTACATATATGTAAAGCTTGGCAAAAATATCAATCAGCTCCTGATGAGTTTCTGATTTCCCGAGATCTACAAGAGGTACCTTCAACTCGGCTAACTTCTAGAAAACCTCTGTGGACAGAAGATTTCCTTCGTGCACCTTATACCATTGAAGATGGATGGTGTTCTGCTTGGCAACTTAAGAAACATGATATATTCAATCAGCAGCTTATAGACGATCCTACGGAAGACGTAGCAGGAACTGACTTCCCAAGAAGGTCTTGGGTCACTCTGAATCGCCTTCGCATTGGTCATGAGAAATGCAAGTTTTCTCTTAATAAATGGGATTCATCTATCAACCCTTCTTGTGAATGTGGAGATCCCCTCCAAACAATTGGACATATGGTCAACAGATGCCCCCGTACAGCATGGCCTGGTGGTTTTGCGTCTATCCATCGTGTTGATGAAGGTGTTAAAGCCTGGCTTAAGACAATAGAGATCTGATTGGAGTTTTCTGCGGTTTTCTTCAATACTCTATCCAGAATAAATACAAACATGTATGTATCTATTATGGATAAAGCGCAAATGCGAGATCTCTTATCGTTGAATGAAAATATTTTTTTTCTTTCAACGCTTTTATAAAAGTCGACCGTAGTCGCATGAAATTAACAGTACTGTGGAATGTATTAATGATTTTCATATATACCTTACAAATTTTCAAATTGACGCCAACTCAACTTCCTGATATATTCCTAGTTTAAATAGACTTTACTATAAGTGTTATGTGTGGTTTTACAAATAAAGAAAATTGTAGGCCCCTTATGTACGTAAAGTATTCTGGTTTGTTTATTTCGATCTTTTAATACAAAATGATAATACAATGGAAACAGTGAAGCAGACCTAATACCTGTGTTAATACTGATTGTTAAATCATGAAAAAAGAACATCCTTTGTTTGGGATACTTGTTTGAATTGTTATATCGTCAATGACGATTTCGGATTTTGCTGTCCAGTATCCTAAAGGTGACAACATACAATTAAGCACATCAAAGTTCTATTTCCCTGTTAAAAACTATCCGCTGTACTTGCACTACTAACCACGTTACTTTGTAACAATTTCTGTTTGATAATTCAGCACAATTTGCAGATATCGCGGATGTGGCGTACATGAGCAAATAAGATTTATCCGAGCGCGATTATATTTATCTCGTCCTGTCTGTTAATACACTATCATCGAGTTCGTTGACATCGCCATTCAGGAAAGAGATCTGTACAGATTTCAATTGGCCAAACTGCCACGGAACTTTTTGAGAGAGTAGTAGCAAAGCAGGTAATTTCGGATCACAGCGGCTTTAGAAACAGACGTCGTCAGCGGAAAAATGTTTATAGTATTCCAAACGAAATTAGGTTATATAAAATACACCATTATTTAGTTAGTTGGTCAAAATTAAATTTAATTTGGGAAAGAACCAATCGGTATAATAGCAAAACGCGAAACAACAAAGCACAAATGCATGATAGTATTTTTTATGTCACTTATCCTTGATGGCCATGCAGCGTAGATGTGATTCACACCAAATTCATTGATTAACACTGTTCCGAGTTCTTATCGAAACAGCTAAAACTGGCCTCGCGAACCGGGGCACAGCGCAATATGTTTTAAGTGAATGTAATTAGATGCGCTCATGTAAATCACACTCCTCGTCCGGCGGCACAGCTATTCGGGACGAAAATAATGGTTATTCCTGCTGTTCTGGAGTTTTTAACAAAAGGACCGCTCCAGCGTTCGGGAAAACGAAAAATTGGAGCTGATCTCTGGCTCTTTTGCTGTCCGGCAGCTCGCAGGATGAAAAATGAGGAATGAAGCCGAGGACCAAAAAAATACGGTCAAACATAAATGTGATTAGGGCGCGGCCATCGGGAAATAGAGCACTTGTGCAATTTCCACACAAACATACTTGTTAAATGAAAACACATCAGCAATAAAAACACATTTAATATTTATTTATGGGATCCACAGTGATTATGTTATTTAGCCATTCGTGCCATTCTATGATAAACGACCGCAAATACTGAGCCCGTAATATAATTTATGGAGGGCAGTTTTAGTAATTTATCAAAATTTACAACGCGAGCTACGCAAAAATGTTATCTCGAGTGCGTGGATGTAATTACACGTATCAGGAATTCCGCGAACGTAATTTTGGCAACACCGTACCAGGATATTCGATTTGTTGTTTACATAGATATGCAATTTACACGCCAGACAATTCACGACACGCGCAGCGCTCTTCCCGTCTTCGGCATGTTAAGTACCATCTAAGTGCTACCCACAACCAGCAAAAAAAATTTTATTTACGCATTGTCTTATTCAAGGATCCGTAATGCTCAGAAACTTCCCGTAGTAACTCGCTATAGGAGAACTATACTTCAAAATGTAATGGCTAAGTTTTCACAGCCGGCGTTTAAATGACGTACTAACAGTTAGTATATTCACCGCCACTGAAGATGCCTGCCGCAGTAGTAGGCGAAACGTCTGGGGAAGGAAGAAGAAGACATCGACCACGACCATCCAGTCCGGAAGCTTCACATCATTTATACTTCAAGAGCCCTCGAAGTATCAGTGCAAGTTTCTGATTTCGACCTCTATTGTTTCCGGTCATTATCAATTACTGTGCTAATTTATGGTTTCATATTTTATCTTTCTGATATTATTGGTGCACTGACCTTACAAGAAAATCTAAGGGTTTAAATGTCTGATAACAGTATTTTTCTGCGATGCTTAAATCTTACAAGTGCAAATATATATGTTTCTTCTGGAAAATGAAGCCTTCTTTGGTAAACTACAACATAAATGAAGGAGTATATCTTGATTCAGTATGGTCCAATAAAGATCTAGGTATCATTCTCAATTGGAGACTATGATTTTATTAGGGCATCAAAATGTTGCTAGGATTTTAGCCGCCAATTTAATGTCTTTAGGAAAAAATTACATGATTTGCAGTCAACGAATCTCATATATGATGTTTTATAAATAAGCTGTCAAAATTGTGATAAAACTATTAATTTTTTAAAAAGGCTTTGAATTGATTGAGCACCATGATACTACTATTATAAAAGATTTTTGACAAATAATGAAGTCGTGTGTGCCGTTGAGGAGTGGACTGGTGTTAAATGTATAAGTCTTGAAAGAGATTATAATTAATAAATTAAATTTTGTTTTAAAATACTCCGCGATATGTGTGAATGAGCTGTAAAAATGCCACTAACAATGTACTGCCGCTGATTAAGTAGTTCCTAATTTGAAGATTAATCATTGATAAGACAGTAATACTTGGTTCCCCAAATGTGCCATATTTTTTGTTCCACCGGAAAACGTTATCTACGCACTCTGATAAAGGGAAAATACTTTAACATGTCCGAGATGTTAAACATGTCCCTATCATATTCCTTTTCATTAGCCCACAAAAGAAAGAGTACGATAGATAAAAACCAACCAGAAATATTCTGCGAATTGTTTAAGCTCTTTATTAGGACTCGTAAACCTCCAATATAGTAATGACTAGGACTGGGCGATACCATTAGACAGGTATCGATATTCGATACCGGTGCAGTATAGATACTACTCAAAAGTATCGAAGTATCTAAAGTATCAAAAGTAATGAAAGTATCAAAGTATCGAAAGTATCGAAGTACCTAAAGTATCGAATAGGGCTGGGCGATAACATTAGACAAGTATCGATATTCGATACTTTCAATATATTTGATGTCAATATTTTGGACGTTACTATTTTTTTGATACGTACTTTTCCAACTTTGCATTGTTTCAATTTTTAATATTTTCATTACCATTAACAACGCCGATACCTTGGATGCCGTAATACCTATGAAGCTTCTCATACTTTAAATTAGTGCAATACTCGATTTTTAACACATTTGATGCTTTAAATACCTTTGAATACTTTTAATACCACGACAAAGTGGTATCGAGTATCGGTAACGATACTTTGAGTAAGTATCGATACTCTGCCCAGGCCAGATAAAATCATCTATATAATCAATATATTTTATACTTTCAGTACTTTTCAGTACCGCCAAAGGTATCGATACTCGATACCGCCAAAGGTATCGATACTTTGAGTAAGTATTGATACTTTGCCCAGCCCTAATAATGACTCCCAGACGTTTAGAATAAATTTGAACAATACCAGCAGCAGTAAATCGGCTGGACGTGGTAAAATATTTTCCCCACGGCACTACATTAAACCCAGGGCATACTCCAGGTATAACAAGATGCAACATGCTTAGGAACAACTAGTTCCTTCCTGGGAGAGTGGGTGGCACGCTCCTGCACTAAACAGGGGCGGGGAGGTGTTCGTTACAAAACTTACTCGCCGGGTAAGTATCGTCATTCAAGTTTATGCCGGGCCGGGAACTTCGGCACTTGTTCGAGCCCGGTCCCTGATTGCACTCTTCCAAATGCATCGCTCCCAGTGGCTGGCTGCTGATTTGAAAACTTTAACCGTCCGACATGCCGATGCTGGGGGCTATATGCAACGAGACGGAAATGTAGATCCATCGGAAAACGTACCCCGCTGACCCTACAGGCTTTCAACGCTTAAAGCGAAAGGGGGTGAAGACATGTCATGCCGAAAGCTTGCCAGGCGGAAGGCAACAAGCCTCGCTTAACGAGCACCTTTGTGGCCGCCGATTATGGCAGACGTTTTGGAGAATAAAGACATACCCGTAGAGTTTTCGGTGGACCTAGCGGGGGCTCAAGAAAACTAAACATTTAAGATTAATCAGGTTGTAAACACGGTTTTACTTGTAGCTTTTAGGTGTAAAAACTAGAGTGGAAAATTTGCATCCATAGGCAAGAAGAAAATTCTATTCACGCCATGATTTCAGTGACGTTTTTCTTATTTTTTGCTAGCTATATTCGGCTATACCTGGAACAACAAGATAACTGTTAAAAAAACGAGGATCTTGCTGTGTAAACAATTGACTCGATAGTGGAAGAGAAGCCACATGGATGAGGGCACACTCAACGTAGGAAGAGCGACATTTGGAATTCTTCTAGGCAAAAATAGTTTCAAATTTATTTCCTTGTCCTGTAGGAGGTAATGTTCCGAATAGAAATAGTCGCTTAATGATTGTGTATATTTCATATTTGGACCGGTAAGAACTCGTAAGAAACCCTATGTAATATAAAGACGTTTTCAACAGACGTTCGTACAAACTGTGCTTTTAAAGTATAACGTTCAATCCAGTGTCTCCTAAATATTGGCTTCGTTGCAACTAGGACAGCTAAGTTATCGGTCCAGTAGTTTTCCTCCTGACTGACCGTAGCTCATCGTACCCAGTCTTGGGACGTCATTAATCTTAAATATCGGATTGCATATTGCGATTCTGACAAATTGCCGTAGCTCCTACATCTCGAGAGATATTTCACAACAGGATATGAAAACAGGCAGTAAATGTTATGGGTCGTAGGAAGAACTAGTCCGTACCATCGATATAATTAGTGGATACTTGCCGATTGCTCCACCTTTTATTTTTCGTTAAAAATAAGGAAATACTAAATACACACGCACTCTTAGCTTTTTTATATAGCGATTGCTTTCAGTTGTGATATATTTACACTCTGCGTACGCAAAGGCTAAATTGGTTAAACTTTTTCCTCTGTAGTTCTGCAAATTTAAACGAAATGATTTGTACTGTCTCTCAAAAAATTGGCCAAATGTTATCAATAAAAAACGATAATCTAACGGTCTAAACGGAAGATTTTATATTTTAAGAGGAATGTCCCAATCTCCTTTCACTCTGTTCCAGCAGTATCCGTCACGCTTCGAGGTAAGTCTAATGGCAGAGTAAAACAATAATGGCGGCACCATCTCGAATTCGTTTAGCACGAATCCACACCGCGAGCCGAGTTCCCGTGTTCCTCTCATCACACAAGACCGCTTCTTAATACCGGGAAATTACAAAGCATGCATATCGAAAAGCACCCACTTAATTAATATTTCATTTCGCCCATCATTTATTAAAGCTGCATGCTTCGCCAGTTTAGTTTATTAGAAGCGCGTCAGCCACAGGCGCGGTGCGTAGTATACTTTGTTTAGGGGTATACAACAGGCTCCGGACCACCCCCCATCTTCAGGCTGTGGCTTTTGAAGGCATAAAATTTCTCCGCTTTGTAAACATTTTTAATACCTACTTGCCTACCTGGTTTACAATTATTTAGTACGTACTAACAAGCAAAAGAAGCTTCTACCAAAAACAAAAAAACGAACGGGTCAAATATTCCTAAAAAGAAATCTAACGCGATATTATAGGCTATAATACAGGTCATCCAGCTAGCTACGAGAAAAGTTTGCTGTTCAACTGGAAATTAACGAGTAAAGAAAAAGAAAAGTACGAAAAAATTATTTTGTTCAATTAAGAAAAGGTAAAAGGTTGTAATGTATTTGAGCCAACAAAAAATAATTTGATTCTTAAGGGAAACCCGAGATGATGCTCCAAAATAAAAACAGTTTTAAAAACGTTTTTGTTTTTTAAGTAAGGACCATACGTTGTGGGGTGTATCAAAAGCATAAATATGTTGGCTTTGTCAAACTGAATCCTTAAAAAAATGCTACATCTCCATCTGATGAAGAAAAGTACCTTTCGATGAAATAACAGCCAGACAACTACAGAAGGAGCAGGGATTTAAGAAACATTTAACTTAAATGCTGATTGTGATACTGGTTTTGTAAAGGTAACTTTAGATTTAAAGGAACCTTTAATTTAAAATCGATTATGAAATCGGCCCTCAGATGACTTAAAACCCAACTTCTTCAAGTCCATTACACCACAGTTGTTGATTTCACAAAGATACATTTTTCTAATTTATTTCGAAAGATATTTAAAAGCTTGATAATGTGCTGACATCCTCTTTAAATGTGTTTACAAATGATATGTCACTTGTCATACCTTAACATAAAAAAAAATGTCTGAGGAACACAGTTTTAGTCCACCTACTGTGTAGAAGAGGCTCCGATAGAAAAAAATCAAGTGTTTCAAAATTATTTTTGCTACTTCCTGAAACGGAGTATAGTTTGCTACCTAGAAATGTCTCGGAGAGATAATATACGCCAGCACTTGATTTCTGTATTATTAAAGATGGTTTATTATCAATCCTCGAAAGAAGTTACAGTATCCGCTGATGTTTTGTAACCTCTGGTTGCTAACGGCTTGGACAATAAACGATGATGGCTGACATTGACGAACTGCTCGTAAAATGACCGGTTATTTTGTGTAGGCGTGCATAGGTAACTGCTTAATAAGTTATCCAAACTAATGGCACCTTGCAAGAACGTTTTTCTTTGTTGAATCGACAGCGCTCAAAACGGAGGTGATAGACATTGAAAATTTGACTCGGATCGATCATATTGTGTCCATTGCAGCTTACGAGGACGACATTTTTTCGGTAATTTGGGGTTAACAACCGAACAGATGTTAGGAAATTCCAAATTCGTCCAATATGCTAAGCGACGAAAAGCTACGAATGTAAAAACAGTACAGTTTGTTACGGTGACATTAGAACAATCAAAATAGGCAGAATTGGAAAACTGGTTATCCTGTTAGTACTTTGTTTCTTCCAACTGCAGTAAAAAAAAAAGAAATTGCGGCGAGGAGAATATCCTCCGGTTAATACACATTTCAAGAAGTCGCCTTATTTTTATTTTTTGTCTACTGAAGATCGCAGCTTGACTGCTGAAATACGTACACAGATCACTTAAATTTTCTAATATTGTGGTTAAGGTTATTTTATACCGTTTCGTTTAAACGTATATTTTGTTAAATTCAATCGTTTCAAACAGCGAGCCGGCTTCCGTTTTGTACCCCCCTATTTTGTTCCCACGAAATCCGAATATTTTTGAAGAGCGACTCCGTGTGTACACGCTTTGTCACTGTGTTTGTATAATAAATTATTACGAGCCGGCCTTTTATGTAATCAATTCGAATCCGTACGTTACTCCACAGCGCACAAAAAGGAGGCGAAAAACGTTTCAAACGCAACCCCGTTCCGCGGGATACGGGAAAGATCCGTAAATAATAATGGCCTCCTTATCTAACACGTCGCCGCTGTAAGCAAGGCTTCCACGACGATTGCGGTATAAATGTACGGTTTAATAAGGCAGAATTATTTTTATAATCGCCCTTTTGAACTTATCTGGGTCGTTTGCCTTCAATTTGTCCTGGCGTGATAGCTTGTCTGGTACAATGATTCACTTCCACGCGGACTCGAGATAATCTATTTAACGGAACCGGAACGTTGTTTATCGTATTTAAGAAGCCTTGCACCAGACGATGTCCCCAAAACACATCGGCTTCCATTCTTTCAGAACAGCCATTTCCTGCGCAGTCTGATATACTGACTGATACTGAAATAAGGGCATCTAGCTCTATTTGAATAAACTTTGATACACAAGACCAGTTTTCCCAATAAGATTTTATTAGACGAAGAAGTCGCCTAATTCTACTGAAGATGGAAGCTTTGAAACATGTATTTAGTTTAGGGTAAAACACATCTCTTCATAAAGTCTAGCTACGAATAACGAATGCGTGCGTGCGGGTTTTAATGAAAATGAAGTCCATTCCGGTCAACAAATTCTGATTTAACATCAACTCGCCGGTCAAATATAAACACAAAAATCGATGAAATTTTAATGAAGCGGTAAAACTGAAACATTTAATAAAACAATGTAACGCACATTAGTGGTGAAGGTTCTGTATCATGTCTGTTTCATAAGTACGAAGAATAATCGTGTCGTTGGCATTTACAATAACTGCCATTGTACTGGGATTACTGGGTAAATGTAATTACTTCTTTATCAAGATTTAATGTAGTGGGTAGACTACAACGGAAACGAAGGCTTAGAATCGACATCCAAGGCGCGGCTCTAAATATCCCAAAATAGAAATATGAATTAAACCCACCGTGCCTATTTGTGTCCGAATCGCTCGCTATATACAAATTATGAGGCCTAAATCCGGTTGTATTGTGCAGGACTCCATCAGGTATCACGGTGATGTAAAGAACACTTTATATCGCGAATAAATGGAGTTCCCCGATAGAATTATAACCCACACAGGAGTGGATGGTATTACCGGCACACAATGCCGTACAGGACGTACAGATTTTGAAGGTGTTGTTTTGGCGTACGCAATAACAAAATGTCAATAAACACCAAATTATGATCTATTTCCTAATCGATTGGACATACACATCAAACGGCTTTTCATCGCCAAAAAAATCCGGGACGCGCGTAGTAAAATGTTTACCAAACAAATGTGCAACTCGAAATCCAATCAGCGGGGCAAAATTACGCCCGTGGGCTTAAAAACACCATGTTTGCCCAATAATAATCCTGTAGTTACAGCGTTTGAACCAACAGGATTAAACGCAATGGTAAATTAATGAATTCGTTATTTACAGACAAACTTTGTAACGGAAGAAATCGAACTGAAACGCTGKAGGCCAGTTTTCACGAMGAAAGCCAGACCTACGTATCCTTTTTTTCAGAACGAAACCCACGCCCTCTTCCATTATGATTTATCAGGATTTTTGAGTAGCAAGAGTAGGTAACAGCGAGCAATTTTGACGTTTTTGAGCGGTCTAGCCATAATTTATATTATTTTTTGAGTGGTCCAACCTTAGCTGATAGAAGGCACAATGCTCAATTGACCCATCCCTTGAGTTGTGCAACACCGAACATTTACAGAAAACATTTGAATTCGCCCTGGAGTATTTTTGGACGTGACCATACTGACAAGATTTAATAATAAAATTTGTTTCCAGCGGACCGGGTCCATAGTAGAAGGATACACAATGATACAACACTAAATTTAAAACAATATGGGAATAATTAACATAGATAAGAAATCAAGTGTAAAATACATAAGTGGAACACAGAATAGAATTCCTTATAGACACGGGTCTAACTACAACTACTAAAATAAAGTCATATTCTGCATCAAATTTCATTATCATTTCTTTTTTAACTTTGGCATGACAAGAGTTTACACTAAATATATCAAATTTGGAATCAGCAATATAATTATTATATAAACGAAAAGAAGACAGTAAAGCAGAATTAAAATGGTGGTTTATATGGGGTACAGAATAATAAAATGTTAAAGAGCACCTACTGTTTAGTCGAGGCACCGCAAAACCTAACCTGGCTCAGCATCAATACATCCCCCAACGATGACATGTTGTTTTCTAGGCTGGCTCCCACGTTGGTTATTAGACCTTGACGTTTCGACACTCATGTCGGTGTCTTCCTCAGAAGTAGCTCTGAAACTTCTGAGGAAGACACCGACATGAGTGTCGAAACGTCAAGGTCTAATAACCAACGTGGGAACCAGCCCGGAAAACAACATGTCATCGACAACAACCACGGAAGCCTTCAAACCAAAATCCCCCAACGAGTTTTTGCAAAAATATCAGACCGGATACAGCTCTGCGAGCATTGAGCGAGTTCTCACCAACAGCGTTAAGAAGGATTTTTTGACTACAATGCCTTACAAGATATGAATTGAATTTCTTCAGGTATATTATATTTAACGAACTTTCTGAGGACATTTTCAAGCAGGTCAATGTAAATCTGGTGGTTAGGTTTCCAAATAATTGCACAATATTCAAGTCTAGATCTTATCAGTGAGTATAAGAGAAACTTTATATATTCGACGTTTGTGAAATCTTTGGTATTGCGAAACAGAAATCCCAGTAGTCTCATAGCGACATCACAGATATGCACTATATGAGGAACAAAGCTCAGACCAGTATCCAATATCACAATATCACAATATCAAGTCAGAGACTTGATGACAATCTTCTAAGGAGTGCCTTCAATGTTGTAAAAATATCAAATGTGATGCATACCCCTGGAGAAGGTTATTCTCTTGCATTTACTTACATTAAGCTTTAAGCCTACCAGAGAATCTATGTCCCCCTGCAGTGCCAAACAATCATCAGTACTCCGCACAACAGTACAGATCTTGAGATCGTCCGGCATTGCAAGATAGTTGGGAAATTACGTCATTGTAAAAAATTATAAACAATAAGGGACCTAAATTTGAGCCCTGAATTACACCACTCGGTAAGAGTAGGATCTGACCCCACGATACTCAACATACTGCACTCTTTCCTTCATCGCGGAGTAAATCAAAGCAATGAGACTCTCACACAATCCAAAGTTACGTAGCTTTTTGAGTAGGATACAGTGATGCCCCTGATCAAAGGCTTTGGTCAGATCTCTATAGATAGCATCCACGACTCATGTCAGAATACTCTTGAACTACGTCTCATCCGTCCCTTTAAAGAGCTTGGGACTAACTTCCATGCAACTCCTGCAGCGAGAGAGTGCTACCTTGTTTGCTTTTTAAAATAATCTTCAAAGTTCAAACCCTGATCGGCACGGTGTTGTTTTAATCGAAAGATTACGCCCGCAGCAAACTTCGGAAGTGCACAGTACAGAGAAATGGGAGGACCGTCTTGTTCCGGTTATTTTTCTAATTAATACCGAACGAGGCAAATGCGAAAACGTAATTATGCAGCCCGTGCAACAGATCCGCATGTGGAATCGGCGAAATAACACGAAATTTGCTAATTACCCCGCATATGCACATGACACGTGTTAGAGGCTAGGGTCGTAGAAAGTAGTACGCCCCCAGCGCACTTCAAAGGAAGCTGATTTCGCTAAGAACATGCATCCCGATCCCATCTGCGGCAGCAGAGCCCACACTACTATCCACGTTGCGATCACATTCTGGTGGCTCATTAAAAACATTCGGAGCTTCCACTTCTGAAGTGGTTTACAAACACCAGAAAAAAAACTAGCTTGATTCCCCGATCAAAGGAAACTATACAGTCAAACTGATTAACTGTTGCAAACACGGGCTCTTCTGTCTCTTGAGAAGACTACCTCGTTCAGATGGAAGGATTTCAATATTACTTAAGGCAACGAGGATGTTTGTTTGTTGACGACGCTGTGGTATTTTGTAATGTTAGTGTTTGATAGAAACAGAGTTTGTTTCCGAAAACATAATTATCTAACCTCTTTTTTTCAAGATTTTGAGGAAAGTCTCTCATATGCTGCAGTAAATATTTTAGCGAAGTAGATGAACTTTGCTGCAACGCCACGGATAATTCCAAAAGCCACATCTGTGGAATCTTCTATAAAATTAGGATGATGAATATTATATGCCTCGCCACTAGAAACGCCCGTAAACCCAAACCTAATATGACATCTAAGACAATGAAGGTTCTTAAGTCCATCATAGTTACTAAAGCAGCCATGGTAAATTTAGAATTTAGACTAAAGCTAGAGGATTTATAGGACGAGAAAACGTACTAAACATTATACCGAAATCTTAACTCTACAATTTCCAAAATTGTTAGTGATCTTATGAAAACTTCAAATCTTTCGAATGAGGAAAAGACCGCAAAGTACAGGGTTTGGTGCGGGTTCTAGTGCCTAGAGACAGAAAAAACTTTTCAAATGAAAGGTGTAGAACTTTTTACAAACTATAAGAATATGTATTTGGAAAAGCAAAATTACTTAACCTAACCTTTTTAAGTGACACAAAATAAAAGTCCTTTGTCTCCTGATTTCAAAAATATATGCACAGTCAATATCTAATCTAGATCACCCGTTTTCGAAATATTTCATGTCAAATATATGAAATTTTTATTTTATTTTTACACTTTTATTTTATGGAATCTTATATAGGATATTCCAATAAAAAAAGCCAGGTTAGGTAATTTTTTCGATTTTGCTATAATAATTTTATGTTTCCAAATACAACTTCTTATAGCTTGTTGTACATCATTCATTTGAAAAGTTTTTTCAACCTCTAATAATCAGGGTACAAGAAGCCGGACTAATTATACGGACGAGACCAAAATTCATAAAACTAATGTCTCCTTAAGACTTATAGTTAAGATCTGGTCCCAAATTAGGCAATCAACAGATTCATTAAGAATTATTCAGATTTCATTGACGTTTTAAAAGAGGTTTGTTGTTTCAGAAACTAATATTTTAATTAGTTTTGACATGGTTTCTTTATTTACGAAAGTATCCATACCTGATATTACAGATATGATCAAATCTACACTTAGTAGAGATCCCCTAGGTGATACAATAGCCACGGTACGGTATAGAAGAGTTAGGTAGGTTTCTAAATCCTCTGAATAGTCAAATTCCTCATATAAATAAAATTTACGATGAACTTAGAAAGCAATGGTAGTTTACATATCTTGGATATCCAAATTTACGGAGTAAGCACTGGTCACTTACAACACAAAGTTTACAGAATGCCAACACACACATGTAGATATTTACATGACACATCTCACCATAATCTCACTCAAAATGGACGTTATTTGTTAGAGCACAAAGAGTTTCAGACAAAGTTCCTTACAACAAGGAATATATGATTTTAAATCAGCGCTAGCGAGAAATGGCTATTACAATAACAATATTTAGTTAATTTGTAATCCAAATCAACTAAATTAAAGTTGAGTTTACAAGGCCTTTTGGAAAAATTTAAAATGATACTTACAAGGCATGACATTTTAGTTGTTGATAGTATTTATCTTCTACTAAAGATGACTAAAAATGAAGATGTTTAAAAAATTACTTGTGTTACACAAATGAGACTAAAAGAAAAGTATAGGGACATGCTGTTAGGCTGCAATAGATATATAAATCTCCTGTAGTTAAGACACTGATTTTGATAAAACACAGAGAAAAAAATTATTAATAATTACAAATGCCTAATAACAGAAGCTATAGAAATTTCTAGAAATACTAATAACTTTAATAGGGATAATTATGAGTTGGGTGGAAAGCTATTTTGTAGTTTGCAGTGTTTGATAGTGGTAGTATTTTTTTCCGAAAACACAATTATTTGTGGACGCTGAAAGCATTCACCCTCGAACAAATTTACAAAGGTTCGATGTCTGTGCATCGACCATTAAATGCTTCCAGTCCACCAAGTCGATTTGAGCAATCTTCGGCGCTACGTTTTACCTGTGAGAGTGTCCCTTGTTATTTATCAAATCGGGGATGTTTGTTTTTAACGCGTACATAAGAAATTTTCCGGTAATTGAATCATACGGTTGGATACTGGTAGGTCGCGCGCGAAAATGGAAGAGAGACAAAGAAACTTTTTCCGCAAAGAAAGAAACTCATCTCTGTTCGTATTTTTAAGAATTTGTACACAAGTAAATTTAGCTACCCCAAAAGAAATAACTACAGCAGATGCCTTCAGAAGACTCTGAGAATATATATAAAGCAAACTATTCTAAAAGAAGTCAAGTGTTTTAGAAGGACCACTGTTTTAAAATTAGCGTATATTTACGGTATAACTTAGGTATCATAGCCAACAGTCACAAGTGTGAACACTTTTCCTACTGCCCTTCATTATCTCAAGCCTTGAAAAACAATGTTTGCTTTTAGGTGTATGGTATAATTTTAAGTTATGGAATGTAATTAACGAACTTTTGTAGAGACACTTAATTTTCGTCAATCTTTTATATCTGCATTATAAGATTTTTTTAGTGCATACGTAATTTGTTGCTTTCCGAACAACGAAGAACAACGTGCATTTTGGTTAAGCTTTTATCAAGAGGGAGGAAGACTCTCTTCCCAGAATATCTATGGTATACAGAACTTGACAGAACTTCAAATGTAAAATTAGTCTAAAGAAGAACGCAGTTCTCATTGTAGTTGTTGTAGGGCATAAATATGTAAGTTATGGAGTTGACAATAACAATATCTATCTTCTTCATGCAATTTATTCAATAGGGTCGTCGCGCACATTAAAATTTGATAGTTTTAACCTATGCCTTTTATTGCTTACATCATGAATACTATTGCCACGCATCTATTTTGCTTTCAGATTAATTCAACTCGTAACAAACGGCGGTAGAAAAATTACCCTGTTTTAAACATTTTCTTAAATCCGCCAACAACTACGCAAAAGGTTCCTAATTTCCGTCATGCGCACTGTTACAGCTCCCTAGGTAACAAGGTGCTCACTGTTGTCAGTTTTATAAATAGCCAGAGAAATACAAATAATGCAATGGGAGTGAGAGAGGGGCGAAGGTATAAGTATAACCGTCAACATCAATATTATAACGTAAGCATAGGAATAACCTGTAACTGTTCATCAGCAGTAGTATTCTTACAACAGGGAACAAAAGACTTCTTAACTGGTTTGAAGGCTTCCGTGGTTGTTGTCATAGACTTCTTAACGTAAGCCATTCTTACATTAAAAAAACAACAGATTACCCAAATACTTCGACAACATCTTGCTCCACCATTTAATCTGACAAATACGAAACTCCAAAATTTGACCAAACTATTTAAACAAAAACGCATGGCTGGAGTTGTTAGGGTTATTCGTTACACATGACACATGCAGCACGTGCGATGTTGTCAGCGGTACTTTACCGTTTTCTTCCTAACGACGGCCACAGATCGTCCTGACAATTTCAAAATTTATCATATCATTGTCATATGAAAGTATACAAACTAAACATTATCAAGCTTCAAGCGTCGTTTAATTCCTCATAATAAAAACATTAGTTATAAATCAGGTTCGATGGTTAAAGTGCTTTCGTATTTCAGCAAAAGGCCAGTGAATGCGCTTATTATATTGAACTGTTCATTACAGAATAAACTGAGTGAAGGATGATTTGAGTTATTTTCACAAATACGCCTTAAGTTGACCTAGGTATCAATGTCACAATGCCAGTTTACGAGTACATTCCTCACGGTATCGCGAAAATTTGCCCACTTTGGCAACGCGACGCAGCTCAAAAATGTAAACCGATATTACTTGCAATGCTGCTAGAGCACTGGCTTGCTATTTCTCGCTTTCGTCAGCATGCGAACCTTTTACGTCACCTCCGTGGCGGAATATCGAAGCAAATGAAATGGATATTAAAAAATCTATACTTTCATATTTTTTTCTCGGCAAAGAAGAACCGGAAAAAATCGCAAAAAAATTTCTTTGTGCTTCAATTTTTATGTACATTTAAAATGTAAAATAAAAAAATGTGGGACGACCCCATTACTGCACCGGGGCTGTTTATACTTCCTCCTATGGGTTATAAAAATGAGACCAATTTACCTTAGTATAATTGTTAATTAATATGAATTTGTCATTTATTTTCGGCTTCCAACAGCCAGGCGAGCAGGTCTCCTAGCAAACCACAAATTAAGGGGCGCACTTAGTATTACCGCGGTCAAGTTTGGAATGGTCAAAGTTTGATTGCGAGTATCTGTTACCGGCACCTTAATAAATGTAAGCCGGTGCCAGATCGATTCGACGCTACGACCATTAAATGCTGGAAACAAACTGACCATCTTAGATGCGATTCTATTATTTGCCCACTGACAAGTCCATATATCACAAAAGGGTAGGCAACACTCGCTCGTGACATCCTCATGGCGTTGGAGTCGAGTTCCATAAGCCCGAATATAAAGTATAAAATGTCACTAGCACGTTGTCTGGTTGCTTGCTCGTTGTATCTCCACCGGTCGTGTCGGGGCACGTTTATCAATTTCAGGGAGCTAATATTCCACCGTGATGGGGTTATTTGTTTTTTTCCTGTTATAAATAAGCGGCGGTTCAGCATGCATGAGCGAATATTGGAATTTGTTCTTTCTTTGCAAACAGGCTGCGCATCCCGCCTAAATCCAAATAAATGATTTTGGCCACTGTGGAACGGCATCTGTTTATTAAAACTGGATGTTCGGAACCGGCCTTTAGTTCAATACTTTCGAGGTCTCTAAGGCCACGTAGATCGTAAAAGATCGCAAAAAAGTGCACACCTACTTCCACTTCGAAGAACCACGTACTGGTACCGTCAGATACATGTGCGGCTTAAATCAGCAGAGCAAAAGATGCGCAGTAGCCCAGGTAGCAAACCGCTTATTGGAGCTCATTTTGTGCAAGAATGGTATTCAGATAGAAGATAATATATTTTCGGAAAGATCGCTGTCTCTTGAAAGCACTGACAAAAAGTTATAAAATCTGACAAAATTTTGTTTGAACTTGTGTTAGGCAAATTTTTTGAGGTTCTTCGTCTTTGACAAAGATTACAGGTGTAATCGAAACGTCAGACTTATAACTTTTTGTCAGTGTTTTCAAGAGACAGCGAAAATATTTCCGAAAGTATACTATCTTATATTATGGACGCTGAAAGCATTCACCCAGGTATTCAGATAGTTTATCGGGGCCGCTGTTCTAAGCTTAAGCAAGTACATACAATGACAATGACGTAAGTTAACATATAAAAATAATTAGTCCTGACTCGATTAGATGTAAGTTTTTGAATTTTCTTTTAAGCAATAAAAAATATAAACAAGATATCAATCTATGACATGTTGTTTTCCGTGTCCTCAGAAGTAGCTCTGAAACAGTTTCAGAGCTACTTCTGAGGAAGACACCGACATGAGTGTCGAAACGTCAAGGTCTAATAACCAACGTGGGAACCAGCCCGGAAAACAACATGTCATCGACAACAACCACGGAAGCCTTCAAACCAAGATATCAATCTGACACGAAAAATTGGATCACCATGAAACTACCCCTTTTAAATTTTATTTTTGTTAGATGCCCACGTGCAAACATTGAACCTGTAACAACTATCCCTGTACCGCCTGTAAATTTTTTCATTATTAAGGGGTTAGTTTCATAGTGATCATATTTTCCAAACTGTGCCAAGTAAATGGGTTACTGAAGGATATTTGTACAGTTTTCCACCCCTAGATCGTTAGTATAACAAGCGTTACAAACCTAATGAAGAACTTCATGAATATTTAAATAAAGATATATCTGTATATGGAAATTTTTTTACCTCATTTAAGAAAGATTTTAATGGTAATTATGGTGATATATAATTTCTGTTTTTAATTTAAATTTATCTAATTTTTTGATCAGTTTTAGGCAAAGTATCATTCATTTACAAGAAACCAGGTGAATGAAGTTAAACCGTWGGTATACTTTTCCCATTGGAATAAGGTTATGTGTAGAAATAAATCGCTTAAAAATATATATATCCAAATATCCCTGATCAATACAGGAAACACCATGTTGAGACTGCCTCCTTACTACTGTGTTCTCAGTCCAATTGAACTAATTTAAGTGCTAGTGTGGAGGACATTATTAGGAACGAAATTGACAAGATTAGTGCTGAAAAGTGGGTAAACTGTGACAAACATGTTATCGACATTGAAAACTTGTATCTGTCTCCAAGTATGAACAGTTTGACCATTGATTTAAATTCTGATTCGAACAGTGACAGTGAATTTTTTGAAAACATTTGTGACAGTGATTTGGAATAATTATAAAACATCTGTTGCAAATTTACGCTATTAGTGCGACAGATGTCACTGTCAAATTTTAACAGAAGTACTCACTCAGACTGCCCTTGACAAATGTGGAGTACTCACCTGCAAAAGAGAAAAATGCATATATTAGTAACGGGAAGCCGTGAAAAAACAGAAAAGAAACTAGCAACTACTTATGCGCTGCAGTAGAACCTCGCTTATACGAGCTCGAAATTCCTTGTTAACCGAACCCCAATAAGCAAAAGCTCAAGCAAGTCGTGTCAGATGGACCACTGTATATATATATTTAAAGCAAACATTCCGTTGAATACTCGATGTCTTGCTAGAGGAAGGATCTGTCCACAGTGAATAGCGAACCGGCCCGGTGTGCGAGGTAGTTGGAAAAGCAATTCGTCTGAGGGCACCATTATGCCGGGCCGGAGGTGCAACCCGGAGAAGCTGATGCGAGATAACAGCGCCCGTTGAACACCGGCGCGCCGGGGCGTCAAGATCAAATATTGTTTAAAATCAAGACTAATGACTTGAGTGTGCCGTGTTTACACCGTTATTACGTGTTTCCCGTCAGCCACCAGCACGCGTGAAGACCTCACAGGGCATCGGAAACATGATTTAATTAGTCTCGAACGAAACGTCAATTCCATGTGTCGGCCCGCGTCCGCGAAGTAAACCCCCTTCGCCTCCCGCCCACCTATCAGCAGGAATCGCACCCTTGCAAATAATAACAAACCGCCCGTTCTGTCCCCAAAGGGTTGCGAAGGTGCGGTTGGTCCTTGAAATAAATTACGACATTCTCTTATCGGCTGGGTATAACCGGGGAACTAGATGCGTGAAATTATTCGAGAGCTGTTGGCGAATTCGATATTCATTTGGTTTGCTTGCAGAAGCAAGTATCTACTCGAAGAATTATTCAATAATCAACACTGAATTCACCACCGCGTTGAATCTGAATAATAATTCTCTTGCGCTCATAATAGGTAAACCCCCCAAAAAAACAATATGCCCTATACTTGGGCTCCAGTTGAAGCGAGCTACCCCCTATAATTTCGTAATTATTATGGTCAAATGACTCCTTATTTCACTTCTCTATTTAAACGTTCAAACAGAATAGGAGTACCGCAAGGCAGTGTCTTGGGTCCGTTGTTATTTTTACTTTACATCGACGACATTAAATTATTTGTYAACTGCGATTTCATAATCTACATGCAGATGATACAATGGTGGCWTGTGCTGACACTTCTTTACCTAGAATGATTGATAGATTTGACCATACGCGCTCTGAGTTTAGAACATACTTGCGGGTAAACAAGCTTAAACTAAATATACAGAAATGTAAGGTCACCAAAGTATAAATATTCTACAGTCGATATTAAGGAAATAAATATTAACACATAAGAAGAGAAAGTAAGAATTTAAGATGGCAATGCCATCTGTCAGCATTACACTGACATGATGACAAAGTATGCAGTTGCATGCCAATTTGTCAGGCTACAGGTCACTTCTTTTAGGAAGTAGTACCCGTTAAGGCAGCTAGGTGGCTTTGTTATCATATCAGTGTAATGCTGACAGATGGCCTTGCCATCCTAAATTCTTACTTTCATCATAACATTACTTTGGTATATAAGCAAAACCAATTCTATGCCGTGTTGTCTACACTAGACCTAAACTGCACTGATGAGCTGTAATGAGAGCAGMTGGTTGAGGTGTAGACAGCACAGCKTAGACATGCATTTTATATAAGAAGAGAAGCTTGAGATTGTCACTTGCATTAAATATCTGGGTTTCCCGTTTGATAATACCCTATCATTTGGGTTTCATTTTGATTATATTAAAAATAAAATTTAAAAGTGTATCTGGCTAGATTTAGACATGAGATATTGACTTATTGATCTAGTTTGGTTGGTAGTTGCTGTTGTATTAAGATGTATTTAATTTGAAATTGTATTGATTATAGTTAAGCATATTATTATTCTGATTTTTATGTGTATCAGGATTTTGCTGAAGTTTTTAGATGATTTTTCTATAATGGTTACCGATGTCATTATATTACATTGGATATGACCCAAGACTCAATCTGAAACATGTAGTTCTCAAAAATTGAGGGTCATTTAGCAAAATGATATTGCTTGTTACTATTTGTTTTGAGTGGTTTTTATTTAGATTTCGATTTTCTGTGGATAATTTGATATGCTTGAATAGGGAATTTTTGAATTACATCAATTTGTTTCGTAAAATCTCCTAGCGTATTCCTAAAAAAGCAGCTCACGCATGTCACATAATCTTTATGTCGACGCAAGTAACACCAGACTAATCTATAAAACAGGCGTTTTATAATGCTTTAAGTATAATGCAAACGATCCCATCTTTTAGCTATAAATTCGTCTACAAAGCACAAACACGCACGGTAAATAGGATTACACCATCTCCGTCGAGTTAACTGCATCGTAAATCTACAAATTAAGCTCGGAAGAAGGTGAGAGCAAATAAAATTAATATCCATTACTAAGCCAATTATACAAAATTAGCGAGAAGAGAAAGCAGGGAACGCCCTAATTTAAGCGCGATGTTAATTTTTCTCGCTCAACTATTTTTTGCGTTTAATTCTTTGTTACGTGGGAAAAAGCAATGTCGCGACCTTCACTTTTACATAGGAATTTTCCCCGAAATACTTATCATGACTGTTTTTGGTTCTCCAAGTACTAAATCGGTAATGACGTATTTCGCGAAAAAACTGCAGATTGGAGGACCATTACTGCCACTGGAAGTCTGTTAGAAAAGTGAATTCTTTGTGATTGTACAAAAACTTAAGGCCTAACCTTAATGGAAACATCATCGATGTGAATCTTAATCATATCAATGGCTTCAAATTCATTAAATATGACCTCCGTCCAAATTTAATTTAACTTCATAGTAATGATTCGAATGCTGTACATTTTGTGCACATACATAAACAAATTTAAAGCGAACATTTGTTTACTTCAATGAGGCATGAATATTTCAAGATGGTACAGTATCCCGATCTTGACGAGATGGAGATACAAGATGATGCTAAATTAATATTTTCATAGGTCACTCAAAACCGAAACTATCACGGTGAAATGAATAGTGAACATTTTATGCGATGGATTGAAAAGTAGTTGCTTAAAAATTTGGAAGTGTTATCTGTCACCGTACCACAGTACAGGGTGTCCCATTTTCGTTGTAATTGTAGGGTATCTTGCGGTTTCGACATTACTTACTTTTTGTTGAGCTGAGCTGTACCATCACCATTTTTTATCGTCTTTTGTTTCAAAGCTATAGCCAACTTTTGAATAATGTAACATTTCTTCAGTTTTCAATATATTGCTTGAGTATCTAGCATTAATAGTTACCAGGATATCCTACAATTGCAACGAAAATGTGACAACCTGTCCCCCAATTCTTCAAGCACCACGAAATCCAAGGCATTGTTAATAATAACCCAGAAATGGACTGCCATTAGTAAAGTATTATAATTATTATTACTCTCCAACTAAATAGCGAGTCTGTTCAGCTCGACGGTTGGCTGTTCACGTAGCCAGTCAACATCAACTAATGTTAACCATAATCTCACCCCTTCGCGACGTCGCATACGATTTACCCCGACGAAACCAAGTGGAGTATATCGGCCGTGACGTAAGGCAAATCAATTTTAATCGTCCACTCATGGACCCGCTACATTTCCTGTACTTTACGACAGAGGCTTGGGGCTGACCGGTTGGAAAATACGTGAAGTGAACCCCTTTTGAGCCGCGACCCAGTTCCGTATTCCGCTGCATTGGCAACTTTAGTTACTCTCGAAAAGAATCGCATTGGCACAGCTTTGTTCTCGATGACAATTGGATTCGGGCCGAAGTTTAACTCTAAATCTGCACGGTTCGATGGGGATGTTTATCGTAATTCATGTACAGAGGCTGCATGATTAAATAGGAAAAAGGTTGTTTTCTTTTCTGTGTAGGACAATGCCTTAGAAATAAGTTTCAAGAACCTTTTTCCGAGATTGTTGTCTTTTATTAAGAATTTAAAAGCATCCTTCATAGAAATCTGAACTTTTTTCGTGAGACTTCAAGCTGTTAGAGTAAAGAGACAAACGCAGCATCTAGGTAACTGTCTCAGCAAGCTATCATCAACTTCTGAGTAAAAATTTACATCTGTACCCATATCTATAGAAGATTGTGGTTTAGTCAGTGGTATTTGAAAAATATTGCAAACAACAATGAAGTTCTTAAGACGGTGCACCGCCCCATTTTGCAGTCAACGTTCGTGGATATTTGAATGCGATATTTCCAGACAGAAGGACTCGAAGGCGCGAGCGATAGAATGCTCAGCACGTTCCCCTGATCTGACGACGTTTGATTTTCTACCTGTTGGGGTATCTGAAAAATCGTATTCAAGCTGATCGGCCACATAATGCAGAAGATTTCAAAGGACAAATCAGGGCAGAAATTCAGAACTTACCTCCAAATATGCAACAAAAAACTTTTACTCAAGGCTGCATTACTGTCAGGAAGTAAATGGGGAACATTTTGAGCATCTTTTGTAATGTAAATCTGAAAAAATACTGCAGTTTCACGGAATGATGTTTTTCTTTTTTACTTTTAGGGTACTCGATTCCCAATAAATTGATCAAACTAGGGAAAATTATCACCAGTCGATGAAATATGGTAATACCTGACTTTTTGCCCATTTTAGCGATAAAGAGAATCATAGGACCATGCACACTTTCAGAAAAATCGGTCGAACAGAACCTGAAATGTCCTGCTGGTTCCATATTTTGTAGCGACCCTGTATAAAAYGCCATGGACCCGGACCGCCTTTCTCAGTTTTCCCAGATATCAAATATAAAACAGAACGCCCACAAGACAGCCAACCTATTCGAGACGTCGTTTTGGTCGGATGAAGGTGCGTTTCCCTGTGGACCTGTTGCAACCCTAACCTCCGCAGTCTTGACAGGTCGGGGCGGGCTGGGTATCGAGAAAACTGCTCCCGTAAGGAGGCGGCGCGTCGGCGTTTAATTACTTTTCCCCGCATGCAGAAAAAAACGTCTTTCCGAAGTGACGTTCTCCCTCGAATTCCTTTTGACGTCTACGGGCGCACATGGCGCGATCTTATTTGGGGGTTTAAATATGTATGGCCGCGAGTCCATCATCTAGTACGTCGGTGCCCGGAGTTTTCAAGACACGTCTCCCCATCTTCCACAGGTCCCGGAGCATTACTGAGTTTTATTTCGGCATGCTATCCGCAGATTAAACTTCAGTTTCCGCGTCTGAGTGAAGCCGTCCGTATCAATGTTTCAAACAAGCGGTTCTTATTCAAAAAAGAGGACGCCAAACAGGAATGTGAGAACAGTTTTTACATTTCCATCGCTCACTTCGAGCGACAGGCCGAGCAAGTTCGGCTTCAAACGTCATGAAATGATAAACGCAGCTGCGGCACAATGCAATTTCGTGTATAAAAACAAAAAATGCAAGTTTTATTTCGAAAATGATGACGTAATATCTTCGTCTTAGTAACAGTCGGTTCTCATTCAATCGTCAAGATAAATCTAATAAATAAATTTTTACTTAGAAATCTGTGTACTAACTTGTGTCTTATCATGTTGAAATTATGTACTAACTATTACAAGCTATTTCATATGGATGTATGCTTCAACTTTTACCTAAAAGCCTAAAGGTTTAAATATGACTTCATCCTACAAAATAAAAAAACAGTGAAATAGTACTTATATGTGTTACTTTCCCACCAAAGGCCTGACTGAGACACTTCATGTTTACTTATTGTTATTTGTTTGAAAATAATGGAAATCACCTACAAACTTTCATCCCCCTTTCTACAACAGTTAAATAGGTGTGTATTAATTTCTAAGCACTAGCCTAAACACGTAATTGATATTAATTATTACTTCGTAAATAATTCAACTAAAAACGTATCCTTATTTCACCCCCTCGGAGGTGAAATTTTAATTGCTTTCTAATCAAAAGCTCAAATGATACCATTTCACGCTTTAACTTCCAATATGGACAGAGCTGTCGTACAAAAATTTATCCTCCATTTCACCCCTTAGAGATTCAGTTTTCAAAAACGCTTGAAACTGCGTTAATTTATTTTTAATCAAAAGCCTAAAAGTAAATTTATTGTTTCTAGCTAAAAAAATGACGTATTTCAATACAAACTTTCATCGCCTATTTCTTCCCCTTATAACAGTAATTTACAAAAACAGTGAAATACGTCGTTATTTATTTCTAATATCAAAAGGTTAAAAATAAAGTTTCAGGCTTCTAGCTTTAATAATGGCGCACTTCCATACAAACTTTCATCTACTAAGGATACAATTTACTAAAACACTCAAGCATGTATATTTATTTATTTCTAATCAAAAGCCTAAATATAAAGTTTGATGCTTCTAGCTTCAAAAACAACTTTCGTACTCCATGTCATTCACTTAAGGGTMGAAMTTACKAAAACGATGGAACACGTATTTATTTATTTCTAATCAAAAGGACAAAAATAAAGCTTCGTGTTTGTAGCTTCAAAAATGACGGATTTCCATACAAACTTTCATGCCCTTTTTGTATCCCTCTAAGGGTGTAGTTTACAAAAGCGCTGGAACGTGTGTTGTTTATTCCTAATTAAGAGTTTCATGTTTCTAGCTTCAAAATTGATGGACTTCCATACAAACTTTGAACCCCCGTTTTAACCCCTTTAGGAGACGAATTTCCAAAAATCCTTCCTTAGTTACGAAAAGACTACTGGCTAAATCGTATGTGTCTAGCTTCAATAGTTTACGTTTGATAGTAAAATACAGATTAATAATTAACGATTGTGATTGATTGCATAACGTTTTAAAAACTAGGCAACGTAGTAGCAATTAAATAATACAAATAATAATGGTTTCGTACCTTTTCAAACTTCAAATTGCCGTTACGCACATCACACTTAAATCCAATCCAAAATTGTCAAAATACACAAACAAGACTGAAACACAACGGCGCACGTCTTAACCGAGGCATTGTTCGAGCAACTAAATTGAGTTAAAAAGGTGCAAATCGGCACATTATCGAGGTCTCTGCAAGTCGTCTCCATGACAACGAAGTCCTACCAAATCAATCGATCGATAAAGTAGTCGCTATGGCGATAAATTTAGCCGTACCAGTTCGATAAAGTAGTGGTCAAGTTTTTTGCTGCATTTTCTCTAAAAATTGCTTGATTTTAACGAAAATTCGTAGCCGAGACCTTGAAGTAGAGACAAATTTCGTTATCGCAATATTTATTAATAGCTTGTTCTCATAAGCTGGTTTTTTCCACGTTTTAAAGTGTTTCCATTTGACAATACCATGAAAATGAATAAAATGAAGGGCGTTCTGAGCAAAGCCGCAGTACAGAACAATTAAACTTCCAGCTACGCAACAAACAAAATACATGTTTACATAGTTTCGAAACGTGACTCACGTTGTGTATTAATTGCAGCAAACAAATAATATTTCGGTAAAAGGTACAAAGGTTTGATGTTACATAATCTACTAATAATGAAAAGAACTGGAAATCCCCTTTTTGGAGGCAACGATAACAACTATTAATGCGATTTAGTAAAATATAAAAAACACGAAAACGAATAATGATAATAAACACAGAGAATGGTTTTCTGTAATACTTAATCTGTACTTTGTGTGCAAAATGTGAATAAACAGGTACGCTGTCAAATACTATAAAAGAACAATTTTTGCCTGCCAATTTGGCTATGTCCTGGGCAAATCCATCGCGTAACCCAGCATGTACAAATATTTTTAAAATGCTCGATAAAATCACTATTTCAAGCAGATAGTATCATATAAATCTATTGCAATTATTTAGTCATTAATTGTAATAGCCTATTAATGATGCTTTAACATTTATTTATGCCATGTCCCAAACAAACAGTTTAAACAGTTCGAAAACTGGTTGTAAAACAATAGCACTCTGTCAATCTTTTCGACGACCTTAAGAAAATGGATATTCTTACATAGTGTGATAGCTGTGTCAATAGCGTAAAGTATAATTAGTTTAATTTTTTAGTTCTAGGCAAAAGAGAAGAGAAAGGTTGAAGCAAAAAAATAGTATGAAACCAGATAATGTGATATCCGTGTTAAGCATAAAGTTCTTGATTTGTATGAGCAACGAAACGGGAAAATCGAAATCTAATTATATGAAATATTGCAGATCTTACTTTTAGGAACCTAAAACACACTCTACAAAAAAAGGCTGGGAAAGCAAAAACAAGCAAACTGATCTTAAATTTAAGTACCAGACAGAAATTATTTGTAGTACCCATCAGTTTCAGTCAGTCAAATCACATCATTTACATTTGTGTAAAATTCATGAGTCTTAGTGTTTATACGTACTATGGTAAATATCTACATTAGAAGCAGACATCAATTGGGGCGCAGTTACCCCAAGTTACCGTTCAGTAATCCGCGCAACCTCATTATCAAATGATGACTTACGACACAAAGACCAGAGGGATTTAAAAATGGTTCCGTCTAAAGTGAGGCCTTCGGCAATTTGCTAAGCTGCAGGGGTTATCATCTACGGATTCCGGGGTGGTGAAATAATAATAAAAAAGCAAACTTCTAAAGGGCCAGCTTTTCCCCGGATATACGAGAGCTATTTGTCGACGGGCTGGCACATTATCGCTTCATTTCGAACCATCCAGTCGGAAACAATACTCGGTCCGGCCATTTTAAAGTTATACTGGCAAGTGCCTCCAAAAATACAAAGCGCCTGATTACGACCCGTACAAACGCATCGGCGTTTTTTCAACGGCGATTTCTACGCGCCGAAGAACCCGACGCCCGCTACGCACTCATGCGTGGATTCGGGCGAAAATTTTGCGAACAACGCCGCCGAAKTCCTCAATGCCMGTCCACGGTCGGATGGAATCGAAAAGAGCAGTATTTGGGAATGTTTGGTTAAAATTAACTATTGGAGGAATTGATTATTCAACAGTATATTAAGGATAACGTCAAAGAAACATGTTTTCTTCAGAAATGATTAGAGATTGCAAGCCCGTTATAGTTTTCTATAAATCCATCACCTCAACGCACGCCACTGGTGTTTTAAAAAAATCCAGGTTACTTGTTTTTATTATAATTTATGTCGTAATGATTTCCCTCAAATTTAAAGTCGATATCTTTTATAGTTCAGGAATAATTAAAAAAAAACAAGAGGTTTTTTTTATTTGGAAAAAGTTTTCAAAATCGCATTTTTTACCACCCGTCAAACGTAGTCGGTGTATTTCGTGGACACCCTGTATACGAGCAGCTGGTAGGGAGCAATTAAAGAAGTTAACAGAGAGATGCTTTCATTTAGTGGTGTGTAGCTGCATCTTGTCAAAGTGGCATTTCCGGACCTGTGGCCTTACCCCCAGGCCCTTTCTTTGCGAAGCATCCACCGTGAAAGACGAATAACGTGTCTATTCATCTGCGGTAAACAAACACATGTGGCGACGGTATGTTCAGGATCATGTTCGAGAGCATTTCCGAAAGATCGCATCCTGGCACGTCAAAAACTGAAGATTTTGAATTATTAATCCCAGAGCGTCTAAAAACAATCAAAGATGTCACGAAAGGGGTAGAAAAGAGAGAGTCTAAAAGAGGGTGACCTTTTGGGAATGATTTCAGGAAAGATTCTGCATAAAAACATGAGACACCTAATACAGTTCATACAGGGTGATTCATTAAGAGTGCGGGGTAATTGTATCTTGAATATCTAGCATACTAGTGTAAATTGAATGAAAACGTCCCTGAGAAATGGTACGTAAAAATATTTTGAAGTTCTTAAGGTTCCCGCTATAAATAATAAACGCAAATAAATTTGCCGATAAAATGTAGAAAATCCCTTCAAACATTTTTTCCCTAGTTGTCATAGTAAAAAAACTACAAAACAAGATAGCCTCGAAACTTCTAGATGCTATATCTTCTAAACATCTCAACCAAATTTAATGAAGTAGGACTCACTTTAGAGGGAGTTTCAAGGAGATTAATGTTAATGGTAAACTGTTCCAAAATTGCTATCTCTAAATAGCAATAGAGAGACCCATTTGAAAAACTGTCAAAATTACCTCTTAAATAGGAGGGTACAATTTGCAGCCCTCTAGAAAATGACCTTCTGAATACGAACTACTTTACGACGCGGATTGTCTTTCCCCATGCTGCGCAGTGTTGCACACTCCTTAACGTCTGGTCATCTTACGCAAGTGTGTTTTCGGGCAGATTTAGGTAATCTTTTTTAACCGAACGATTTTTGACTCGTTGGGGCCTTTTTTGCGCGCTTGAATGACTTGAAATTTTTGCGAATAAACAATAAGAGTCTTACATGTAATTGAACTATGTATGTATGAGGTTCGTTATAAGAGGACGTTACTGTATTATCTGTTTACAAAACTTCGAAGCCAAAATTTCTCACGTGTCCTGTTTTGTATTCTATCTTAGCTACTAGTAAAGCTAGAAAAAGGGGAGTCTAGCAGACAGGAGAAATCCCATTGAGTCATCAATATGTGAGAAACTGGTACGTTGAAACAATGTGTCTCTGCTTTAGTCGTCACCGCATTAACGTTACGTTAGTATCTTTACATTTTTAAATGGAGGCCTTCCCCGCTGGAACGTTCCACTCGCAATTTAAATCTATCGAACAAATGCCCGAAAGTCGGGAAAACCTATAAGCAGCGCACAATGGGCGAATAAGCGACTCTAGAAAAATCCGCTAGCAAAGTAATTACAACTTCGGAGCATTTGTTTGATAAAGCTATCGAATATAATAGCCGCCCAGTAGTGTTTCTTTTTTCAATCCGGCACCGTTTAAGGCTAATTAATGGGCGAATCACTGCAGCCCAGGTGCAACCCCGAAAGTCTGCTTAATTCCGCTTGGCGGAATGTTAAAATAAAAGTCCCGAAACGGTTTGTCGAATGCCCATGAAACTTTCGGGTATGACGGCTTATTAGAAAAATGAATTATGAAGCCAACGGTCAATTATGTGAACAAGGAAACTCCATTACAGTTCTGATATAAGGAGCCCTCTGCTCCATCATGCAGAAAGGTCTGAAGTATTCGCGTAAGAAATCCACGCTTGCTTTTTCAGCGAAAGGCGGTAACGACTCTCAAGATGAGTTAAAGTAATATTATAAAGGAAGCTACCTCGTTTTTATTTTGCTAGTCGATAGGAGGAAGTTCGACCCGATAAAAATTATCGCAACTGGTAGTTCGACCTGTAATTTTTCATGCACACATGCAAATAAAACACCTGGAATAAATAGATAGAGAATGAACCACGTCCTTGACGTCTGTCAGACTTTAAAATCAGAGTGGGCTCTCCATTATTCGATTTCTATTGCCTGATCAGAAGTGAAGTAAGTAACGTTATATTGTAGGGCTGGGTCAGTGTATTAATGTGTCGATAGGCGAATGTACGATAATTGCAAAATGTCGATTGGATACGATGTGTATCGATATATTCGATACAATGCGTTTCGGTACGTAAGGACCAAAACCTTTGATCGTGCTAACCATTCTATTTACATTGAAGAAATTAAAATCGTTTTGAAAACTTAAACTGTTAATGTTAATTAAATTTCTATCAAATTTATTGAGCTCTGTGGATTTAGGAAAGTATTGTATCACCAGTGGTGTCACTCAAGGCTCTAACTTTTTATACCTGTTAGTGATATTAACTGCGGGACGTTTTGAATGAATATTCCAGTTAAGCGTGCTATGGTGAAGTTTTTGGAAAAATCTGAAAGAAAGCCTGCCTACTACGCGATCAGTTATTTCAAGGCAACACTGAACGAAAGCTTTTCGACTTCATTTGTGCAGTACATCCGTCCTTGAAAGCAAACCATTCCGTGCCAACCCAAACATACAAGTGTTGCTTAAAATAATTTACATCATTTACGAACCTACCGGAGATGTGTTATTTTTATTAGTTGATGAGTTGTACATTTACCGAGATGGATTATTATTTTATACTTCCATTTTCTTTTCTCCTTTCAATTAAAAAAATCGATATTCTTTCCAGAGAGAATATGAGAAGAACGGGAATCATAATTACGTGTATTCAGTTTTGTTTTTAGTGCGGATTTTAAAATTGCGCTTATTTTAATTTTGAAAGTTGGTTCAAAATAAATGTCCTCAATATTAACGTTAGTTTTAATCCGAATAGTGCCATAGTGAACAAGTATCATAGCAACGTTGTGTGGACAATATATGAAAGTTGTGAAACAGTTAGTACTTTTGATAAATAATTTTTGACTTACGAAGTAAACGTGAGAATCAAAAAGCAAGTTTACAGTAAAAAAGCAAAGTAGCTCGACTGTTTTTCTACATTGATCGTGTAATGCTTGCAGCTTGACTGCAACTCAAGAAACAGTCAAAACTCTATCTTATGTTTAATAAAAAGCCACTTAAGTGTTTTATTACGCCGAAAGATTTAATAAATAAGCAACTTAATATTTGTTTAAATACAATAAACACTAAAGGATACCCGAGTTCAACTGCAATCGTGCAAAAACCAAGCAAAATGAATTTTTAAGGTAAATCGATCATACCAAGCAAAAATTCTTAATCGAACCCACATTATCGAGTATACCGCTACAAATCATCACTTACATTTCTCAAATGTAAAACACTACAGGGCTCTGCTCGTCCACAAGTCCACACATCACAGTTTCGGAAACGGAAATCGAAAAACGCCCCGTACATATTATCCGCATATCGCGCACGCTATCACGGATGATACTAACGGCTCTAACGCGACATTAAAGCTACTTCGCCCGCCACAAAAGTGGACTTGGACCGTTTTTTTGCCGCATGCCATAGCACCGGACGCCAGAGTCGACAAAAAAACTCGGACTCGCAAAAAGTGGTCAGAAGGATATAAACACGTTTGATTTTAACGCGCAATATTTTGTCGAATCTCGATTAATGTATACGAGGGCGAACCAAAACGTTTTAAGGACGAGGAACCATTGTTTTCATCGTTTCTACATTGCCGCGTACCAAGTTTTTAGTTTCATGGGTTTATTATATGACTTAACTTGCTTTTTGTGCTATGAATGGTTGAAGTTGTTAAAAAAAATCCATTAAACGCTACAATGAAACTGAAGAACTCTAAAGGTGCAAAGTCGGGCGAATGCGCAGGGTCAAGCCATAAACTTTGATTTATTATTCTTCTAGTTTGTTTAAACGTAAGCGAATATTAATAGAACTATGCCCGACAACTACATATTTCCCACGAATAGAAGAACCCGTCATTGCCATCATTTTCTTGGAGACGATAGAGTCCAGCGACAAGAAGCAGAAATTCAAAGACCACCTCAACCAGCTGCACAACAGCATCCAGTTAACTATGGAAATCGAAAGAGTTGGATGCCTTGCGTTGCTGGAGATTTTAGTGAAACGCAATACTAACGGAAATGTGAGTCACAAAGTATACCGCAATGTCCAACATTATTTTTAATTTTTTGTATTCATAGTTATCAAAATATTATCTATTAAAGTAGGCCTTGTCCAACAAGAAGTGCCACTCAAATTAAATAATGAACTCTTCCGTAAGTAGAAATTAAAGTTATGTTTAGGCCTGCATGACCAGAGGACAAGCTGAAAAATCAAATTTGATGCGCCAAATTAATACACTCGCGAATCATTGCATAAATTAATCCCACAACTAAACATTCGTCGAAGGAGCTTCGAACGTGCGTAAAACTTAATAAGTGATAAAGGGGAATATGAGCTCTACTTTAACGGCACTAACTCCATCGGAGACTTTCCTTTCCACGCCCAGCGGCGTATTTTCCGGCTCGCCACTAAATCATTGCCGCTTTGCATTTGTCACCTAGACTTCCAATCTGATGCCAGCGCCGACTGGATTATGCTGTAACTGCGGTCTGAATCGCGGTAACTCCCACACCAAGTTTTCTTACCTTGTTGCAATAACAATGGCATAATTGCTCGTTAAKGCGGGCGCCGGGTAATTATGGAAAAATATATAGCTTTGACAACTCGTCCGGTAATAACGTCACGTGAGCGTGCTTGTGTTTTGTCTTGAGATAAGGATCGAGCGAGGAAAATCTTCTGGAGTTAGAAACGTCTCTTTGTTACAAGCTCACCTACCGAAAATATTTTCCATTATACTGAACAACTTTATTGGTGGAATTAGCATACTCGCAACAAAAAACGCGAAAATAGACTTTTTCGTTTAAGCGCCCAGCGTTCACGCTGTATTAACCGGTGAAAAAATTATTTAAAAACCGCTCAAGGGAGCGCTCTGTTTCTGAATTTGAATCCTACATGGGCAAGCTGTTGCCTGTAGGGTAAAGCTTTTTGCGATGTAATCTAACGCTGAAATGCCTCCCACGCAAATTAAACGTTCTAAAGTAATAAATAATTAAATATCATAGCACACAACACCAGATAAACAAGTTCGCGACGGAGGCAAATTAACATTTTTTTCAACTTACAGTACAATCTCGCTGGTCTGGACAGCTGGATAACATAAACAACAATCTTGCCTCTTCTTAGTGAGCAAATTAAGCAAACAAATGTCTGGGAAAAAGCTAAATTTTGATGAAAACGAGTTTCGGTCAGTCTTTATGTATTTATTATTCTTCAAAAATTTGACGGGCAAATAAATGTTTACTAGTAAATGGATTATTAGGCTAATTAAAACGGAAAAAGTAACTCGCTGCAGTCCAGACTCGAACCCGAATCTTCAGAACGGTACTTTGGTATGTTCCATGTTCTAGAAACACGCAACGGCGACCAGATAGCAAATATTTCAACCAAACCGAAAACAGGACTTTCGATTTTTCCCTCCCTTATTACAATTTAAAATTCGACCTCGCTCTCCCAAATATGTACGATGAGGCATTAGGCGCGGTATTCGCCCCGCTCAGAAACTAATAAAAAAAGTGAAGCGCGCCCGGCACGCAGATTAGGGGCGACAGTTTAAGAGTTTTTAAAATATAGGCATCCACTCCGAAAATAACAAACCGCCGAAGTGACAAGTAATCTAATAAAATGACGGGAAGCACGCCGAGCACCCAGCCCCGCAGGGGACGCGACAAACTGCTGACCCCGCGAAGGCACAAGTCTTCTAAAGTCCATTACGCCGTGTCAGCTTCGACGCATCTCAAAAAAAAAATTACAATTACCCTGACAGCTCCTTAGCAAGATCTGGGGTCTTTAAAATCCTTGACTTGCTAATCAACGATATTTTGAATAAAATTAGGGGTTGCCTCCGTTTCGTTCGGGACCAGTTTACCTCCATTAAGGTTAATCATAGAAAAAAGTTTTAATAAAATATTTTCTCGTAAAAAAACTGTCAATACTAAGATACGACAAATTCACTTCAGATTAGAGCCTTTAGGAGCCAGTTGGGCGAGAATTCTGCTGCATATTTTATGAAAGTTTGACGGTTTGCATTTATTTCACAACACTTCAATGGTTGAAATTTGAAAATCAGATGTCCAACAGGTTAAACTATTACACGCAGTACTAACTTCTCTTAATCGCTCCCCTGTACTTTCTTTGTTCCAGTCAATTGTAAAACAATGAGCTAAAGTAAGATAAAAGGTAGGGAGAGAAAAACCTTAGAAAAATTATATACTGGTTCAATTACACTAAGGGATGAAGTAGCAAGTTGAATACATTATAAGAAGTGAATGGTTGTGTTAAAAAAAATCCCTTTAGCTTTCACTCTGTATATACGACAGTAGGGTGATTGCGAAGTTTTTATTTGTTTCTCGTCTGCAGACGGTAATAAAAAATCTCCCCACACATGTATTCGACGAAGGAATTCATTGACTAATAACTTTACGGTCTAGATTATGCAATTGTAAGTTGGTGCCTATCAAACATATACGACGTCAATAAAGTTCTTCAGACCACCAACGAAGGATTTATGTCCAAAATTAATAACCTGTTTGTTTAAGCGAATTTTTGATAGTTGGTCAACCGGCCCTTTCTATTCTTAATAACCCGAGAATTCATTTTCAGGTGATGGTAGATTTACTTCGAAAGCGACAAGAAAAACGACCTAGGCGTGCAGGATACGCTGTTTATTTTTCTGTCAGCGTTAACGCTTGTATCACGGGCTG
This sequence comes from Rhyzopertha dominica, assembly GCA_025024175.1. Classification (NCBI taxonomy): domain Eukaryota; kingdom Metazoa; phylum Arthropoda; class Insecta; order Coleoptera; family Bostrichidae; genus Rhyzopertha; species Rhyzopertha dominica. The sequence continues at coordinate 2,608,291 of QCXZ01000086.1, read as the reverse complement.
CCTTCGAGGCAAATAATCGGCTAAAAATAAGCGTGATTCGAAAATAGTTATCTTAATGTTTGGATATCACTTTTGAGTTTTAAAAGACCCGTTTAAAGTGTCAATTGTGTCGTTTAAAGGCCCCCGATAATTCTCCACGGGAACATTTTACTAGGTAGATTAATTGTGTCGATATAAATTCTATTTGCATTTTAAACACTCTATTTAGAGATGCATTGATACCGCTCCAGATGGGCTTTCGGCGTCGAATCGTGGCGGTAGGGTCAGCAGCACAACAATAACCTTGATTCCTTTTTTAATGGATGGTGTACTACCCGCATCATTAAAAAGCGTAAAGGACCAGGTATTTTACAGCTTGGCGCATAATGTTAGTTTGCGGGCTAGTTACAATCGTTTCCAGGGCGTTTAACTTTGGCTTTACGCCAAGGGTGACAAAAAATCCAGGATGACTCCTGCGAACAGGTCCAATTAAGTTATGAATGGAGCACTTGTTTACAGGTCTACCTTCCAGCATCGACGATATATAACAAGAGCAAATTGGTGTGGCACCTGGCAACGTGTGTTTTCTCATATCGGGCACAGACGGAACCGAATGGTTTGAAATCTGTGTGCCGGTGAGTCCGTGTTGGTGATTTTGATACAGAAAAAAATTAACTAATATTAATCGTGTTTTTGCTGTCATTGTGACGGTTTTTTTAAAGTTCTACATAAAAGTTTCAATTTTATTCGAAGTGTTCTGGATTTCCTGATGGCCGACGTCAGCTCTGCAGACGGATCCGAGATATTGTAACTGAATTCTCCAATGGAAGTCACTTAGAAGACCGTACGGGCTGCTCCCGGTCCATTAATATTGAGCACAGTTTTTGAATAATAGTCTTCCACAAGGATCGGTTCTGTCGGCTACTTTTTTCAACCTTTACATAAGTGACCTTCCAGTAACCCAAACGAGAAAATTTGTGTATGCAGACGACATGGCATTGGCTTTGCAAAGTAAAGACTTTTCTGTACTTGAACAAAACCTTTCACGTGACATCGAGATTATGAATTGCTATTTTAAAACCTGGCGCTTGTGCCCTAATCCATTGAAGACAGAAGTAACTTGCTTTCATCTCAACAATCACCAAAAGAGTCAACAAAATGCCAAAATACCTTGGAGTGACCCTAGATATGTCTCTAACGTACAAGAAACATCTAGAAAACATCAGTAAAAAATTACAGACTAGAAATAACAACCTGCATAAGCTTGCTAGTACAAGTTGGGGTGCAAATGCAAATGTACTCCGTACTTCTGCAACTGCCTTGCTTTATAGCACTGCTGAGTACTGCTGTCCTGTTTGTAAAAACAGTCATCACACAGGAAAACTTGACACTGCAATGCGACTAATCACTGGAACAATTAAGTCAGCTCCATTACCTTGGCTTCCGATTCTTTCAAGCATTGCTCCTCCGGAGATTCGCAGACAGTTTGCTACATACAAAGCTTGGCAAAAATATCAATCAGCTCCTAATGGATTTCCCGAGATCTGCAAGCGCCACCTACAACTCGGCTAACTTCTAGAAAACCTCTGTGGACAGAAGATTTCCTTCGTGCTCCTTATACCATTGAAGATGGATAGTGTTCTGTTTGGCAACTTAAGAAACATGATATATTCAATCAGCAGCTTATAGACGATCCTACAGAAGAGGTAGTAGCAACTGACCTCCCAAGAAGGCCTTGGGTCACTCTGAATCGCCTTCGCACTGGCCATGGGAAATGCAAGTTTTTTCTGAATAAATGGGATTCATCTATCAACCCTTCTTGTGAATGTGGAGGTTCCCTTCAAACAATTGGACATATGATCAACAGATGCCCCCGTACACATGGCCTGGTGGTTTTGCATCTATCCATTGAGTTGATGAAGGTGTTAAAGACTGGCTTAAGACAATAGAGATCTGATTGGAGTTTTCTGCGGTTTTCTTCAATACTCTATCCAGAATAAATACATACATGTATGTATCTATTATGGATAAAGCGCAAATGCGAGATCTCTTATCGTTGAATGAAAATATTTTTTTTCTTTCAACGCTTTTATAAAAGTTGACCGTAGTCGCGTGAAATTAACAGTACTGTGGAATGTATTAATGATTTCATAAGAATATATATACAGTGATTTTGCAAATATAATATTGTACTTTCACTCGTGGAATAATATGGTTTTGCTCCACGTTGTTGAAGATATCACTAATTAATTTTGCTGGAGTACACCGAGTTGCAAAAATGGATTGTGCAAGACAATAGCGGGCGCCCTTCACTTCATTTGCAAAGACAAACGGTTTTTTGCATAAATTATATATCCATTATGCTTTACTTAGCACTGGGTCAGGCAAGGCCAACTGACAAATAGTTAGGAAGGTCACCCATATTAAAAATAAAAAACGGTCCATAACATGGGTTGACACCTGAGACAATACCATTTAATTTGTAATTTAATCGCTCAAATCTGCTTAGCGTAGTTGACAGGCGATATTGGATTACGTGGTAAATGCGCGAGAACCGTATACTTCCGGGATAAACAATACTTCAAGGAACGAGACTGGTACATTTTCACCATTTATCGCACACAGATTAATTATTTGGAGTTGTTGAGTTGAAACAAAAACATTGCATTTTTTGCTTGTTCTGAACCTGTATTGGTAGTATAAATGCGGATTTTCAATTCTGAGAACCCTGTGCTAATTTAGTGGTGGTAAACAGTTGAGCCTGTCTATAGAAGAATCACATTTTCTGGTACTTCCGCTGGGATTTTTTGAAGCTCATGGTTTTATCGAAACTAATCAAAACGTACACAAATTATCACAGGCATTCAGCAAAATCGGTATCCTTAATTTACAATTCAATTACAAGACGATTATACTTGTTAGTTTAACCGGTTAATCCTATATAAACATACACAAATATAAATGAGCTGGCTTTGATCGCGGGTGCTCGAAAGCAAACATCCAAAAACTAAACATCCACTAGAATTCCTCAGCTTAATCAACGGACTCCCGTGATACACGTGCGTCAAAATGGGGAAACGTCGCCAGAGTGGAAGAACGTGTACACACATTCCTGAACTGTATACAACTTTTGGCGTTTCGAAAGTGTACCAGATACACGAACAATCAGCTGCTGTGTTTTATTAACCAGTTCTTGCGCCGTAAAAAGTTGAAATAAGGTTTCGCAACTGAACTAGCACGCAAGCCTCTGGTAAATTAAGAATTTTATTGACTGAGACATATGGTGAGYTCGCAGGAAACAAGGCCGGTCGTTGAGTCGTCATCCCAGTATGGCTGCTGGTCGATGTTGCCAGCATAAGAGATGCTTTGTCATTATCGCTTCAAAAATTAGTTACCGATACATCAAATACTTGACCTTTTCGGTTTTTTTTATACAGGGTGTTGCAAATTAGTAGGTCATCCTGTTAACCCTAGATTCTTGAGGCCAAAATATGACGATTTTGTAATTGGTAAATTCCTGAAAATCGCTTCATTTAAAAAATACAGGGTGTCAAAGCTGATATTTAAAAAGTTTTTTTTATAACAGTTTTGGAGGTATCTTGTTGAAATTTGGTACGAGTTTGTAGTATTTACATCTAAGTGTACCCCTAAATTATTGTTAACACTACTATAAAAACAATTGACGTACGCCCATGAGACCAACGGATTTTTTTTCTAGTATAAAACTTCATTGTCAGTTTTTTTTTGTTTTTTTGTAATTTTTAAACAAAATGCTTAGATTCAGAGAAAAAGAAGATTTATAATTATTATATTTTGCTTATCTGCCCTTTTCAGACAAAAAGGTTGCGAGCTTTGTGAAATTACTGGAACATAAAAAATGAATTTTTTATTTATTTCTTTGTTGTAATTTTCCGATTTAAATTTCCAACCCAGATACCAGCGGTCATCAAACTAGACTAGCATAATACTAACACTATTATTTTTATCTTCATCCAATGACAAATTTTCGGTATCTTTGTCTCCTGCATAAGACAATTCCTTCTTCATCTTCACTTGTTTCAAAACTAGTTTCAAATTCAAGAGTATTTTCTGTCACAACAGCTTTACTGATCCTTCCAAGTTGTTTGAATGAATTAAGATTATTTCATTGTACAAGTTTCTAGGTACAACGATCTGAGAATCATTTGTTTTTTTTTTCACGAATAGTGCGCACGTATCTTTTTATGTCAACACTTTTGTCTTTAGGGAGAGTAAAAAAATCAATAAGTTCATAAAATTTGCCCAAGCATTCCAGACCTTTGTTGTAACTGTTGCTACTTTAAGTGAATATTGTCAATATTTTCTTTTTCCTTTAATATATTGGAAAGAATGTAACATACGCTCTCCATTAAAGTACTATTTTTATTTGGCGCCCTGTAATTTATACCAAAAATACACCCATACATGGTCATTAGAAATTTGAGTAATTTTTACACGGTTCAGTCTGTCACTGCTTCAATTTTCATTAAAAAGCCAGCAAACGTAAAATGCGAAGTGAAACGCGTGGTTTAGGTCAGGTTTTAGCAGTTGAGAGTTTTTTTTTGTGGGCTATGCACTTGCGCGCGTGCCCAAATTTACAAATCACATCCATCCATGTCCACTCAAAAGATTCAAACACATCCAGGTCACATTCGAGCAGTTGTATTTTCCTCTAGTCAATGGTTAATATTATTGACATGATATTTTCAACTGTAGCATGTAAAGCCAAATTATTGTCATATTGGACCTCAAATTATATTTTTTTTTTAATTTTGTTGTCCATGTGTCTAATGCTTAAACCAATAGTTAACAAGATTTCTAAGTAGACTTGGAAGAAGACATTCATTACTAATAGGCAAGGTGGAAAGTTTCACAAAACGGCGTTTATCTCTGAATCTAAGCATTTTGTCTAAAAATTACAAGAGACCAAAACTTGTAATAGAAAAAAAATTCGCTGGTCTCATGAGCGTACGTCAAGTAAAGTTGGCGGGGTTAGAAAGTTATACACCCCCCGCTATTCATTTGTTTTTACAGTAATCTTAACAATAACAAGGGTATACTTAGATGTAAATACTACAAACTCATACCAAATTTCAACTCGATACCTTCAAAACTGTGGAATATATAACAAAAAAATGATTATTAGATTTTAACTTTGACACCCTGTATTTTTTAAATGATGCGTTTTTTGAGAAATTTACCAATAACAAAATCGTCATATTTTGGCTTCAAGAATCTAGGGTTAACGGGATAACCTATTAATTTGCAACACCCTATATATTTAGCTGAAGTCTCTCTACTGTCATGACATAATCTCATTGCCGCGCTCTCACATTATTTATTTGGTGGGAACATGGAGACCACTCTTTCAACTACGTCGGTATCAATCAGTTTTCTGTTGAATACGTGAGTTACGTTTTGCCATTTTAGTTTAGTAACGCATATCTCGGAAATAAATTATCAAAACTACAAAAGATCTAAAGATTCAAACGCTCGTAGCGATGCGCTTTGCTCACATCGTCTCTGACGTCACCTATTCGATGGTTCGTACATCACGCGACAGAGAGCATTGAACAACAGAGAACCGAGAACGAAACCTTGTGGCACATGGTGAAGATAGGTCAAGATGTCAAAAAATGAGCTTATTCAATGCAAAATGCTGTAGCAAGATTGAAAACCCGGGTATTCATTAATGCATGCAAGATCTCTCTCCTTGAATATCTAGATGTAGTATTCACCAGCAGAAGCGTAAGTAGATAGGGTTTCCAGACCTTACCTCATTGGACAAAGCATCAAATTTTGAGAAGTTGATAAGCACTACATTCTTAATTTATCAGGAAATATTCCTGGAGATACGACTGCCAGTTATCATCAAAGAACAAGCGAATGGCAGTGGGTCAGTTCCTGTGAAGCGATTCGGGACCGGATAATACGAGCAAATGCAACACAACCGGCTGCGCCGCAAGAACCCACGCTCGTGGAATCGGTCTCTTCCTCAAACGAGGCCGAGTTATCAGACCGTCGGACGGAATCCGGCCTGGAATATACGGATCAAGGAATTGCCCATTCCGGCCCGACGCGCTCAAGCTCGTGCGCCAACCGGTCTGGAAATGGTCATGTTCAACTTCGAAAGCGTATTGTTATATAAGTTTGTTTTGGTTTTCCATTATCGCGCAAAGTCGTTAATGCCCCGGTCCCCTTATCATCCGGCAGCAGGCGAAGAAAGGCCCTTCTTATTCAGATACAACGCCGGCGTGCCGTCATATCATAATCAGCAGAACTACTTCGCTATCACGTTCCCGGGAAATGCAATTTTAGACGGCCCTAAAAACTCCCCCGTGGCTCCCGAGATGCCTTTCAACGGGTTATGCATATGGATGCGTTTAGGACGCGTCACGTTTGCAACATTAAAGAAAGGAATTCGATCTTAACCATAAAGGAGACAATTTAGGGGCTTTCGAAGCATTACAGGTACAAAGCAGTCCTAATTTTGCCTCAGCATGATGTGATCTTTCATATCTCAGCTGAGGATGTACCTATCATTCGTTGCATCCGACGATAGCTCAAAGGAGACTCGTGTCGATTGGTGCAAATCTGGACCTCCTGAATTTCGGAATGGTATCCGTCTGTCGCTAGCTACAACGGTTCAATTTAAAAGCGGAGTAAATTAGGCCGCRCGAAGTCCTAGCTCATTTCTGATCAAATTTTTGGAATCTGCAGCTCAAAATACATCTATTTGTCGATTTTGAGCTAAAATTAGTTTCCACCGAAAAATCGCAAAACATCAAAGGCTAACCCCTTTGTTCTTTTTTGACCTTAAAATTTTTGCACCTCCGATTTGTATAATTTCAAGCATATTTACTAATCTGGACCTCCTGAATTTCGGAATGGTATCCGTCTGTCGCTAGCTACAACGGTTCGATCTAAAAGCGGAGCAAATTAGGCTGCTTGACGTCCTAGCTCATTTCTGATCAAATTTTTGAAATCTGCAGCTCAAAATTCATCTGTTTGTCGATTTTAAGCTAAAATTAGTTTCCACCGAAATAATCTATGATCAGACGCAAGCATGAATTCTGAACGACTTGACCCCTCCTACGATCGTCAAAATCCAACCATCGACCCCAAACAGTATCAGCAAAATTGAACAAGTATAAAACCATAAGTTCACATAAATGTGTCAATAACTGTCTTACATTATAGATAATTCTGAGATCACCAAAGGCCTTACCTACAAGGGTATTTATGTGAAGACCCAGGTCTTTGGCCGATGAAACTGTTTCTAAAGTCTCGTTTTTCTATTTTAATGTTGAAGTTTTTGGATAGGTTACGATACACAATCACATATTCAAGTCCTGTATACTATTTTCATCAGAGAAAAAAGAATTTGTGTATCATGTGCATAGAAGTGTCATTCTCCATGTTTAATAACAGGTGCAAGAACAGATGTAAGTAAGGGGGCCAAGTAGCCATCCTTGTGGCACGCCACAAGTGATTTAAGACTTACTACTCGCTCTCTGTCAGTTAGGTAACTTTTGAATGTATCGTCAAATGCTCTAGTGAAGTCCGCTAGTTCGCTCGGTCCCGTGGATCTCTAGTTGTAGTCTCTCAAATCAACACCACCTAAAGAGCGGGAAGTTTTAAAAGCTGCGTCCAAGATGTATATCAAATAGGGAAAGAGGTGGGAAGTATAGAAAATAATCCCAAATAATTGACGCGAATGTTGGATTACCAAGAAGTAATATTAGGCAAACTTTAAAGAAGCACAAATCCAGGCATATTCACTACTTGAGAGCTGAAGATTTTCTTATACTTATGACGTAAGAATACCCCATAAAGTTTTGGAACAAAGAAATCAAGGCAGATTTGGGTTTAGTGTTGACAACAATAATAGCATCGCTCGTTGATGAACTGGCGTTGACTTTAGGATCGTATTCTTTTCTTCACAACGCTACAATTATTAACAATTTTTGATGGCTAATTTTGGGAATAACAATAACCTAACCTAACCATTGCCCAGCGAGATTGTCGGATTTACCATCCATGGATTCTGAAGATTGAAATATCTTATTGTTAAGAAGCGCGGCGTTCCATTATGCAGTTTTTTTGTCGGTGATGAATTTTTGCCATGTACACCCGAAGACTTAACTGAAGGAACGGCTAGCGTTGTCATACGAGGTGTTTAGCAGTAAAGATCTCTTTACTGACCTGATATTCACATGGCAAAAAGTGCAGCGCGTCCGTCGGAAATTTTTGTGGCTAACCACATTGTATAACAACGCTAGCCGTTTCTTTAATTAAGTCTTCAAGTGTACTTTGGTGTTCTTGTATTGGAAATTCGGCAACTCTGCATCTATTCCCCCTAAATTTTTCGATCGTCATGTCCGAAAAGCATTCCCAGCGGGCCTGGCCATTTTCCCAGAGGCGCAGCTGTTGCCCTACCTCGTGCTCTTCGGCTAACAGGTGTGCTTGCGTTAATTCTAGCGAAAATCGTGTATGAGGTACCGTTATTACGGAAGGAGTCTTGAAAAGCGTTCGGCCTGTGGTTGAGAGGTCACGCCCCTCTTTGTAGTGGCGATCCGTTCTAAAAATATCGCTTTAAGTGGATCTTACTGGCGAAAGAGTTTGTGAGCAAGCAGGCCAACCCGAAGATGCATAACGCAAATATTTATCGTGCAAACGAAGGCGTTTCGCTAATCAGCCTTTAAAATGGAAGGGAATTACTAGGTTGCGCGATAATTTCTTTCTAATATGACTGAACTTCGGACTGGCCTTCGCGGAACTGGCAAACCTATTTGTTCCGTCGTGAATAACGAATAGTTTATCGGTTGCCGATTACTTTTATTTAGCTTGAATAATCTCGGTGCTGTAGGTGGTTTTGTTGCGTAACGTCATATTGACTAGTTGTAAATTACATTATCTCTTGTTATTATCTCGAATGATGGAAAATTAGGCAACACTAAAGAATATTGCCACGTTTTATTTGTTCTTGAAATTTAACTATTCATGTCGGGAAAAACTTACTACTTACACATCAAGTTATAGGGGAGAGCGATCTGGTTTTTGATGTATATCACTGTTTACAGGACCTTAAAGTGACGTCATCAACGACGTATTTCCATTACCATCATTTAATACCCGTGAACGCAAGGCAGAGATTCCAGAACTGCCATCAGTATACAATGTTATCAAATATTTTCCGTTCGCGTAGATCGACAGTGACAGTTGGCACTGACAATCGACAATCAATATCAGTGGATGTATTTGAAAGCTTCAGGTGAATATAGAACTTGACAACTGATTAGCATACCTGTACCTACACTATAACGTATTGTATTGCCTGGCTTCACATCTGTATAAAGAATGTTATTATTTGTCATTATAATTTTGAGGTTAAACTTGGTATGGCTTTTATCTAGCCGGTACACCTGGCAACAATGAAGATAAGTGATGACGTAACTCTTAAAGTTCTGTGAACAACGGTATACATGAACTCAAAGTACTCATTGGGAAATGGAAGCTAACGCATCGTATAAACAGAAAAAAATCCAGTTTTTATTAAAAAATGAATTTTGGTATATGTAATGACTAGTTGCGAAAGGAAAAAATTGTGGCTCGTGGAGCATTCCAGAGGATTTGTTGCGCTGGAATTATGAATACAATAATCTAGTGTTTCCCCTGTTTCATAAGTTATAACATTTGATATATCGTACATGCAACTCAGCATATTTCAAGACTTTAACCACTGATTTCTGGTAACTATATATAGTGAAGCAACTTTAATATTTTTGATACATTCGATACTTCAATACTTTTGAGTAGTATCAATACAGCACCGGTATCGGATATCGATACCTGCCTAATGTTATCGCCCAGCCCTAACAATGACCCCTGAATACGTTACGTCTCACTATCCTTATATTTTTGAACGGATAATGCAAAGGAATTAGGCATATCGACAAATTCATGTAAGATTTGAGATCGTTCTTGTTTAGATGCCGCCGAGAGGAGGCGAGAAAAGTTTTCGTCCGATAACTCCAGGGTGTGGGTGTCGTAAAGTCAACTACAGGTAAGGTATGCGTACACGGACACCCGGCAAACTATAATCGCCGTGGGGGCATCGCACGCGAGGAATTCAACGCGCGAGACGTCAGTCAGGCAGGGCCTGCCTGGTGTGGCGAGCTCCTGCCGGCAGCGGATCAATACCGGGGGCGGCTGTTGCCGCTCCGCCGCTATGGGGGTGCGCAGATGGCCTACGTACTACTACTTACCGTGGACACGCATTGATGACTGGGGGAGATGAAGTCCAGGCCCCGCATGCCGTTCCCGCTGAAGCAGTGCTTGATGTTCTGCATGAACTTCCTCCTGATCGCCTTCAACGAGTACACGCACAGCGCGGACTGGTCCGACGGCTTGTTAGCCTGCGAAGTGTCGTTCTCACTGAACACCGCGAACAACACGTCGTCCTGGGCCGTGATGCCCAGGACGGAGGCCAAGTCCGACCCTGCCTTCCCGACGTAGGCCGCCTGCACCAGGTTGAAGTTGCGCCCGCCGTGGGCGTCGCCACTTATGCACTCCATGGGGATCTCCGTGTAGGAATAGTAGTTCTCGTCGTCGTGGCAGACCCTCACCAGCTTGCTTATGAATATGCTCGAGGTGGTCGACTTCATCTGCGTGGTGAGGAAATAGCTGAAGCCCTCGGAGGCGAACCCGTACACGTAGTTGATGGGGTAGCGTTCTCTGGCGAGCGAATTGACGAACATCCTGGTGCCGGTGGTTACGGCGGTTTGGGCGATGGTGAACATCCTGTCCTTGTCCAGGGAGCGGCTGCTCACTGCGGGGACCTCGGAGCGATACGGCGACCCCAGGGTGAAGGTCACCCCCACGTACATGACCTGAGAAACCGGCGGAGTCGGCGGGCCCGGTGCGATGAAAGCCACCGTGGAAGCCGTCGCGTTGTTGGCAACGACGGCCTCCCTCACTTCGCGGGCCCCATCGGATATGTTGTGCAGGTTCCGCACCGAGCAGATCCCTTGGAACAGGCTACCGCACGATATCAACCTGGTGGTGGTGTAATCGATGACCAGCGCCTTGTTCCAGTTATCGGTCATCTTCTTGCTCACGTCCGCCGTGCATTCCAGCACGGAACACTCCTCCGAATCCAGTTCCGGCCCTGTCTTCTCGGCGACGACCAGCTCCAGTTCCGGCGTCAGTTGGAACAAGTAATTCACCGCTCCGATGTACACGCGGCCCGTGTTCTTGTCCACGACGAGGTGGTTGAATTTCTCCACCTTCTGGTAGGTGAAGGTGCGAACTATGTCGCCTGAGGCGGCGACGGCGACGATGGCGGCGGCCACGGCCAGCAGCACCCGGAAAAGCGGCCGCTTCATCGCAGGACCGTTCGATCCGGAAGTTCACGTCATGAGTCCTGTAAAAGATAACAAACAGACAATAATACCAGCAGGACACGAATGCTTTTACGTTTCAAGGTCCGATTAAATATCTTGTGTTCGGCACGCAAGGTGAAACGCTCTACCTGCTGTAAATGCTACGGCCGGATGAAATTTAAACTCGATGCCAGCCGAGATTGTTCAAAACAACCGACTAAATAAGATGCGTAGCCAGAGGGTTGCAAACATCGCGTAAATTTCCCACTCTTTTACTAAACAAAGACTTCGTTATAGAGACTTGATAAAATAACATCTTCAATTCTAAAGAAAGGTTATTTGCAAAAAACCCTAGTAACTTCAGATTTAAAATGAGATTTATTTTGAGATGATCATCAAATTGGTTTTTTTTTTTGACGTAAACACGTATATTTTGGGATACATTCTGTACAAGACTAGTTTATACAATTCCCTGTATACAAGGTRGCTACAAAGTATGGATCTATCAGGATATTTCAGGTTTTGTACAACCGATTTTTCTGAAATTGTGCGTGGGCATATGGGTAATTAAAATACATTTTCTGGAATATTTTCAACTCCGTGTAAGCTCTCGTTTCCGAGATATGGGCGCAAGTTGCATTGAAAAAGATACTGTTACCTGATTTCAAATATGTATCACACTTGTACAATTTATTTCTCCTGAGTCTGACAAAGAACGAAAGAACGAACAGCAGATGCTCAAAATGTTCCCCATTTACTTCCTGGCAGTAAATGCAGCCTTGAGTAAAAGTTTTTATATGTTCTTTATAGCACATTTGGAGGTAAGTTCTGAATGTCTGCCCTGTTCCGTCCTTTTAAATCTTCTGCATTGTGTGGACGATCAACATAAATACGATTTTTCAGATATCTCCACATGAAAGTCAAGCGGCGTCAGATCAGGGGAACGTGCTGGGCATTCTATCGCTCCGCGCCTACCAATTCATCTGTCTGGAAATATCGCATTCAAATATCCACGAACGTTGACTGCAAAATGGGGTGGTGCACCATCTTGCTGAAACCATATCTGTTCAGAAGGACGCGCAGCTTTTCACTATTAGGGATCAGACGAATAAGCTCTGGTATAATGTGTTCGCGCAACAGATGTAAATATTTGACCGCGTTCAAATTTCCATCGATGAAAATAGGCCCAATAATGTGCTCACCAATAATACTACACCAGACATGAACTTTCTGAGGGTGTTGTGTGTGGACTTGTTCTATCCAATGTGGATTTGTGTCCGAACAATATCTGCAATTATGTCTATTCACATTACCATTGAGGCAAAAAGTCGCTTCATCAGAAAACAATCCAATTTAAAAATCTTCATCTACCATGTTCGCAGCAGTTTCGAAAAATTCTATCCTACCATCGAAATCATCTTCGCTCAATTCTTGCAATAAGTGAATTTTGTATGGATGAAACTTTTTTTTTCAAAATTGCTAATATTGTAAGGGAGAGCACGATGTTGCACGGAACACTTGGGATTCTCTTGCATATCTAAAAGGTCATTCAAGCTACTTTCCTCATTCGTAGCCAGCTTTGAACGTCCTAGTTTTTGACGATTTTTAACATCGCCGATTTCGTCAAAACGTTGCAATGTTGATCTGACAATTGGTACAGGATCTTTATGAATTGTAGGGTGCAACTACTTCCAAATAACTTCGCCTTCTATCTCCATAAGCAATCATCAGAATTTCGATGCGATCATGTTCAGTTAACGTGTTGCAAATAACAAAGTGAATGAAAATTATCACCAATCACGAGGAAAATGGAGACACCTGGAGTTTTTGTTCTTACTTAGCGATACGAATATGGTTTTTGCAAGACCCTAGTTGGTTATCACACTTTTCTCATTTCAGAAGCAATAAATTGTACAAGTGTGATACATATCCTTTTCAATGATGTGCCTTCCGATTAAAAAAAAGCAACTATCAACGAGAGCCTACACGGAGTTGAAAAAATTTCAGAAATTTTTTTTTAATATGCGGTGTAATGTAAAAGTGCTGGTTACAGAGAGTTCTAGGCAGCTCCGTTATTAGGCAAACTAAAGAAAATGCATTTATCGAAATATGTAAAAATCAATGACTAAAATTACAAGCGATCGCCGCGATGACTACACCACCAACTATTAATTGGGGCGATAGGTTCAACTTTGAGGGGCAATATTTTCCCCCGACAATATAGGCAATTTTGTTCGAAAGGCCATTGTGGAAATTGCAATCAGAGGGCACTAAAGACCACTTGAAATTCTTGCATGAGCTGGAATGAAGTAATAATGGCGGGAGTGTAATTAGTACGACGATTCAAATCGAATAAATATCTGGCAATGAGGCTTTCGGGTTGCACGCTGCACAACTGCTGATTACCGATAATGGAGGAATGCAGATCATAACAAAGATCGGCTATCGGCGGTTGGGCTCACGATTTCAACATTTAGCAGGTCCTGAAAAATGACGTCGCGCTGAATAGCTGTGTGAAATGCCCTCATCGCGATTTATTGAGAAACAGATCGAGATAAACAGCAAAGGCTAATTGATAAATAAGGCACATCGAGTGCTTTCGCAATTTCGACGGGCACGAACACACCTCTACACATAATGCAATGCACCATGAATTATTGGAAACTACGGTAAGGATATAACATTAGGAATATTGATTTCCGATAGCCTCATGTTCGATTAAATATGTATTGGGTCACTTTTCGTTTTCCTAGGATATCTCTGCAACTGGAAAAAATTTTGATTACAATTCAGTCAGACACGGAGATTCTTTCAGAGAAGATATGTGGGTCAAAACTATTTTATTCAAATATTTCATTAATCGTTAAAGCATTTTATAGAATACAAACCCGATGGTAAAATTTTAACATCTTGACGTAAAAATTCAGAATATTTGTTCTCCATAATTAATGTTATAATTGAGTAATGTAGAAAATTTATTGCTGAATTGAATTTTTCAAACTGCAACTCTCTAGGTTGTTTTGTTTTGAAGATGTTAATTTTTTAAGCACGCCGCTAATGTCAAAATTTTCAAAAAACTTTACATAATCACAAAACAGTAATGTCATAATGTACAAGGTGTTCCATTTAAATTAACAAAGTTACTATGAACTTTCGGTTCAAGTGTAAGTGACCGAAACATAAAAATATTTTTAATGAAATTTGTTAGTGTAAGTAAGTGCCAATTAGGATAGACGGTTTGTATAATTAATTGACTCTATAGCAAAAATGAAACATATTAGTATTTCGTAAAAGTTATTAAAGGGTAGCAAGTCAATTTCTATTAGATAATTTGAAGTATATCACAATTTATGGAATTTCCTAGCTCAAGACAGTCTAGCGAGGACAGTTTCAGTTTTTRGCAAATAAATTCCCCAAATTTGGTTCAAAATAACAAGCTACGTGGGCAGACCCGTGTGCGACGAACTGGACTTAATTGTTAGCCACAAGCTTTTAATTTGGTTTGAAGTGGACCATGTAGTTCAAATCGGTCGGTTAAAGCCTCTTCTACGTTTTCATCCTTTCATCACGGCGATGAAAAGGATGAAGTTCAAATATTGTTCACAGAAAGTAAAAATAAAAAAATCTCATATACCTATATATTATAGATTCGCGCGTACAGTTTGTTCTTGTTTCCCATTTTCCCGCTTCAGACACATCAGATAAGTTATTCCATCAGCCCCTATCTGTATACCTCCAAAACTGAGGAGGCAATCGCTCCGAATAATAAAAAAGTTGTGACGGAAAATATCTACGATCTGCACACAAAACGCCTGTGATAAAAATTTAATTTCCATCTTACTACGATATATATGAGTACTGTCATAGGTTCTTCGCAATACGAGTATATTATAAATATAATAAAAATTTTGCACATAAAACAAACGCAAATAATAAGGCATTAAAAGTGCAAAATCAGACGTTACTACCAAGTTGTTTCCTTTTATATTCTCTAGATTATTTGTAGTTGTATTTTTGTATAGCACAGAAAAATACAGGTAATTTGTCCAAATCAATTTGAATTGACAATCAGCGACAGACAAATGCTGATAGTAATAAATAAAGAAATAACGGCAGAAACAGGACTGGTGTCCGATTAGACCCCTGTGGAACACCTAAAGTGCGCACTTTGCAATAAATTAACTAAAAGAAGTCAATGTTTGTATAGAGATTTTCACCAAATCCGGAATGATAATAGGTGATTTGAATCAGATGAAGAACTAATGTTGCACAGATAAAACTGTTTGTTTGGATTTATAAAATCAATTTGTTTGACTTACATTTCTTTAGGCCCAACAAATTTATTTTCAAACAAATTTTATTTGTAAGAAGAATATCAGTTTGTTAACTATATTACCATTTATTTGAGATCGAACAGAACTCACGAGTTCAAGTAACCGAATAATTATTTGAGCGAATAAAATATTATTTTTCTCGGTCAAACAATTTATTCCAATGAGTTAAAATTTCAAATATTTAAATTAAATGCTTTGAAGAATTATATCAACAAAAGTAGATGCTTGTTTTTAATAAATATATATTTCGTTAAATCAGTGTTCCTTTTTGTTATTCAACTATTTAAATGTTCAACTCAAACACACCTGTTGTTACAGCAAACAACATGTATTTAAACAAAATAAATGATGCTCTAATGCAACAATCTCTTTTTGGATACAAAGACATAATTGTTTGAATTTGCATGTGCCACTAGCAAAGTGGAAGTTTGGGGTTCCGCTTCTTTAGCCATGGTTGGACACTGGACAGAATGTATCAAGGTAAATCGGGAAAAGCCGCCGTTATTTGTTTCTTATTATTGTCAGTTTATTTCATGAAATTGTGAAACAAAAGAGGAAGATGGTCACAGATTTTAAAAGTAAGTATGAAGCCTAAATAAAGTATTTGCTTAATATGATGTGAAAAATAAGCCATTCAAACAAGCACATGATCGGTAACGCAAATCTGTTACAAAATGACCGTCTATGCTTCGTAAGGATGTTAATTACGGCGTTGTTTCTCTACATCTTGAAGTAGGTATATGTTAGTAAAGTCTGCTCAATGAAGTGCCCTATTTGTACTAAACTACTATTACAAGTAATGCGTTATTTATTCAGTATATTTATAATACTAAAATGGAACACATTTATCACGCTATAGAAACCAGTAGATTTGTGATTGTCCTTTAAATTAAAATAAATATCATACTTTCCGTCTGCATTATATTCGTACATATAAGTAGCAAAATTTACCTTGTCAATGGACTTGTCTAAGTTAGGCTGATTTAAATCACATGTTTTTTACTAAACCAATTACAGTTTTGCGGAAATGAATTGAGTGACATATATTGCATTTTTAATTACAAGAAACAACTTTTATAAGCTCTATAAAAAACAGGAAGCCACAGAAATACACTTGCATAAAATACATAGACATATCGAAGTGGGTTAATCAAAATTTATTTCTTTAACTTAATAACAATTTATTTATATGTTTAAAGGGCTTGTTTGAATGCAATATTTATACAATCTAATTAAAAAATATATATTTCATTAAAATTCACATGCAGTTTGCTGCAATAACAGAGATACTGAATTGAGCGTATGAATTCTTTCAATCAAACAKTTGTTTGATTCCAGGAAATAGCTGTTTCATTGGACTAAATCAGTGATATCTTTACTGCAAAGAAATATTTATTTGGTATGCAGAGAATCACTTACCTCTTCTCTGATTCCAAACAAATATTTGTTCCAGTCAAATTTAATCATATGTTTATTGCAAACATCTTCATGGTTTAGTGAAACAAATACTTTGTTCTACAAAGGAAATAATTATTCTTGATTCAATAGTTTCAAAAGATAATTTAAATCTTTGTATATATTATGTTAAATACCTAAATGTTATTTTAGCAGTTTCAAGAATTTTCAGGGTTTGAAATAAACAAATCATTTACTTCGGCAAATAATTTGTTTGCCGTAAATATATTTTTTTCTTCCAAACAAATTGTTCTCTGTGTGACAATGATTTTGCAGGCCTTCCAAAAAGTTAGTGTAGAAGATATATTGCTTTCTATGCTTTCTCTCGGGTCTCTTTCTATTAGAACATTAACCAAGAAAAAAAAATCACGAAACTCACAAAAAAACACCTTCTTAATTTGCCAATGCCGCTAAGTACGAAATGAAGCCTCCGCTTCCCGCTTGTTCAAAATACAATAACGGCTTTACATTTGTATTTCTTAAACCATCAAGCAGCAACGTTGTTTACGCCCAATACATAAACGACTCGAGAGCCAAGAAGTAAACGAAACTAATATTTGTAAAAGATACCGGTGTAGTTGCAACGGGCAAACAGTGAGTGCCTGTTTATGTCCCGGCCGGGGCCTCTACCTGTTTCCCAGGCCTTCTCGGAAAGACCTTTTGTCGAGAAAATCATTTAGTGGGCACTTCCAGTCGGCGACCGCGGGAGGCCATAACTCTTTTCGGAAGACACGCTGTACAATTAACGACTAAACAAGTAGCTCAACAAATCAATAACTACACGGTTACGCGAGCAAAAAGTACGACAGAAAATTGCTTTAAGATGGGAAAAAAGATACGGGCATTCGCTGACAGCAAAGAAAACTTATGAAATACTGCCGCGGGAAAAACTATCCCCGTGCTGCTTTAATGGAGATGTTTACCGACGCGAGGAGCGAAAAAGTACTACGACATGATGACTGAAGAACCACCTCTATAAAAAAGTGGAGGCTGTTGTTTTTTGTCCCCAAAAATTTGTTCATTTTTTTTTAACTTTGGCGTGTAGCAACACTGCTAGGTGAGCAGTTGTGCAACAACTATAAGCTGGTTGTTATCCTTCGCGCAAACATGAAGGTCACACGCAGTTAACACAGTCCATCCACGGCACAACGCGGCGAATACCGGGAGAAATATCCATTTGTATTTTGCACAGAGCAAAAAGATAGCAATCGCCTGAACAAAACAGTACTACCACGTGAGGTGTGAGTCATCCAAAATGCAAATGTTAAGGTATGCATTCCCGGCGACAAGTTCAAACTGGTTTCCACGCGCTCAGTATCCAGCGGCTGGTTACGTTTTCCTCAATTGTGAAAGAACAAGTGAAAAAGTCTGAAACTTCCCCTTCGAATTTGTCTTTGATTTACATCAATCGAGAGGTAACCACTAAGAAAAAATCTGTTCCGCTGATTACAGATTACATAAGATTTCAGTAGATTTGCGAGTTCTACTAGAGATTACATGCACTGGCGTAGCCAAGGGGGCAGAGGGGCAATTCCCCCCCCCCCCCCCCCCGACTAAATTAATTTGATAATGGAAGAGTAGCTTTTTTACATTTAACAGTACAAATTTGTTGCAAACTATTGGTTTGTTGTATAATAAACATTTTAGCAAATTAAACATATAATTTAAGTCACACCGCTTCCATTTTTTTCTTGTTTGCACTTAATATTTTCTTGTGTTTGGAGCTTTGCCCCCCTCAAGATAATTTTCTGGCTACACCACTGATTACATGTATTACATAACTGATTTTGGGATTAATACGATTATATAATGATTACAAAGGATTCACGATTGTAAGAAAAAACAGATAGCGTAATGCCGGAAAGAGCACTAAAATGATGTTGTATCATCAAGGGTGTGTACTTCTTTTCATAAAAAGTTACAATTAAAGAGGGTTTTAAAAAGTAAACGTGATCGTAAAGTTTCCACTGTATCATAAAACATCATAAAAGGGTTACCGCTTTCAAAAATAAATAATAACTTTTCATCAAAATTTAGCTTTTTCTCAGGCATACTGTTTACAAAAATTCACAATTATGTCGCAAATAAACTGTTGGATACCAAACTTTGACATAAAATATCATACTTAATACCATAACAACCGAATTAAATTTTGTTTGCTAAGCTTTCCAGGCCAACTAAATATCAATATGCACTCGTAAAGAGTAGCTAATACTAGATAATACTATTTATATTATTATCACATATGTTATAAAAATTACAGTAACTGAAAGGGTATTTCTTTAATTCCAAATTCCTTTATTAAATCGGTTACCGGTTTTGAGGTTTAATGTAACCTCATCATTGGACCAGGCTTCAAATGAAAGCATATACATATATGTACGAAAAAATACAATTTAATTGTCATTTTGTCATTTTTACATTGACAATTTTTTCATTGCCACCGGAAAGCAACACTCAAAAAAAACTGTTTGTTAAACGATGTTGGTTCGAAATTTGTTTGGGAATTTAGGGTTATTTCATCAGGGCATTTGTATGATCTCATTATTTCAAAAATTTTTAATGAGTTTAATAAGTGGCCCCCGTGTTGAATTTGTAAGATATTAAAAAATGTGGCCTGTATCTAAATAAAGATGGTATACAAACAGTGAATAATTTTGTTGCATTCGCCAAGATGTGAAATGCTCTTTTATTCTTATACTGGGATTTCTAGATGTTCTACCAACGAATACACAGTTACAGTCTTTGCATCTCAATTTATATACATCACATTTATCAAGTACAAGAACTGTATCTACATTATTAAAAAGAGCTTTTCCAAAGTTAAGATAGGTTCATAAGCGATTAATAAATTTTATTTATTTAAATATTTTAATTATGTTATTAATGTTGCCTATGTAAGAAATAGAATAATATTTTTAATTGGATTCTGAAATATTCATAATAAGAAAATGTTCACTTATTAATTAAATACATAATTTCTTATTCAATAATTTATCTGGTGTTTTAGCTTGTATACCGTTAATTCAATTAATTTGTATTTTTTGTATGTATATGTATATACTTTCATTTGTAGCCTGGTCCGATGATGAGGTTACATTAAACTGGTAACCGATTTAATAAAGGAATTTTGAGTTAAAAACGTACCCATTTCAGTTATTGTAATTTTTATACTTACACCCCAGAGTTGGGTAATATTTACTATTTAATATGTTATACTTATTATTCAGAAATATTATACGTGAGGGCATCTCTTTCTGAAAAGTAGGTATTAAAAACCCAGGAAATAAATTTTTTGTGTAGTACCAACTAGTAAACGTGAAGAACAAGAATTAATTTTGGAGAACGCAAAGCTGTTGTTTTTAGCAAAATGTGAAAAAATAGTGACACCTTTTGAATGATCGCAAAAGCTGACGTCTATGGCCAAACGAAAAACTTTAGATGTTCTTACTGAGCAGCCTTCTAAAACAGTTCGTTCGGTTTTAAATAATAACACTGCATCACTCGATACTTGCAAAACACTAAAAAATTATGATTTTGTTAAGGCAGTATTGTGAAAGTTAACAATTCCGTTCGTCAGTAAAAAGAATATGGACAAGAAAACGGAGGTCTTCAGCATCACTGCGTAAAAATCAGGGGCAAAAATCAAAAGTGCTCGTAGAGAATTCTCCAAACAACAGAAGCATTAATTCCTACCTCGGTGCTAGAATTTCTTCTTCTGCTCTATGACTATATAGAATTGTTTGTTCAATGAATCTGGTGATTTGGATGGGCTTTAGCATAAATTTACCCTCATAGTGGGGAAACAAAATTAAATAGCTTTATATTCATGTGGCAAAAGCATCAATCCAAACTAATTATTTATACCACATCCTACGAAATCTACGCAATCGGAAACGGCCTGGAGAAAACGCTTATGCCACGATCTACACAGAAGAGAAAGTTATACTGCATTATGCGGTACACCTCTCCAACTAGACTAGGTCGCTCTAGTCCTACGTTGTACTTGCTCTACTGGCGAGGCAGAGTAGAATGAGCAACAAAAAATGCTGTAGAACTAAGAACGCCAGTTATGTCAGTGAACCGCCTTGTGAAAGCGCTAAACGGATTAGTAAGATTTGAATTACTTAGCGATTTAACGGCAAAGCCAGAATTAAGCAAGCAGCTCTTGAATATTTCAGCGAAACACGAAAATGACGTGTAAAAACGTGCTTCTACGAATGCAGAACAACATGCGCTAATTATAATGATTCAATGCCTTGTGCGGTTCACTAGATCAAATACTGAAGGAAAGTAGCTTTATTTATTATTCCTTTCATATACCTTGGACCTGGTTAACAGGTTAGCAGACATTTTTATCATTATAAAACCTCTATTTAGAAGCAAAAGCAGAACAACCTTTACCTTCATCAAAAGATGTGACATGAGTTGATAAAATTTAGAACTAATGCGCTTGCATTTTAGGTTGAACTAAATATTCGCCCACTATAAATTTGATCGATTTTGGAAAACTTTTCGAATCTGATGAGTATAAGTTGACTATATTAAAAAAATATAAAACAAGCAAGTCGTTTTAAGGAAATAAAATAGTTCGGACACACTGTACACAAAGGCTTTTGATTGAAATAATGATCGGCAATGGACATTTACAAGCAAGTTACAAATATTTGCTGGTAATTTCGTGGATGCGAGATATATCCACTTAAAATTACAGAGGTTCCTCAAACATTTGGCTACGAGGCTAACAGTGCCACGGTACAGTCGTGAGTACACGGTTTCTATTTTAAAACCTCTAGTGTGACCGTGAGAAGACGGGCTCTGAGACCTTGTCCTGCTTGTTTGACTAGGATAGGGGATATCATAAAACCTACACGGATGTTGAGTGCTGGGTACAAGTGGATCTTAAAAAAAACTACCCTTTCCCACACAAGAATTCAAATTTGTAGACGACAAAAGTTCGGAAAGATTAAATCAATTGCACATATTTTCCAGGTATCATGCAGTAAAAGCCTGATTAGGACTGTATTTGTCATAGCTTACGAGGAGAGTCAGGTATGCGGTCATGAAACCAAATAAAGGTTAAATGGAAGTAGTTAGTCAGCTTGTTAAACAATGAAAGTTTCTACTGACTAATATTCCAGCACTCAGGTGACTTTCTGTTAAATGAAATAAGCGATAACACGGAATAATCATTGGATGGTTAAACCCTCTCACTTTCTGTAGGCAACGTGTGAGATAAGATTTCGTGTCGGCCCAAACAAGCATGGCAAACCGGTTATGATATCCAAAAAGCAAAAGTTCTTTAGCTCATGTGGCTGTAAAAAAGCCTTTAAAATACAAAATGTCGTACGCTCATTACTTTTGGTGCTATTTCTTACGTACTTTTAGTACACGCTGATCAAAAGCGTGTTCGCGTAACAATATCGAGAGAAATATGCCATCGTTTTGAAGTTTCCTTAAACTTTTCGAATCGTATTGTCACTATGGATGAAACAGAGATCCATCAATATGACTCATAGGCTAAAGAACCATCTAAACAGTGGAAGCATTCCGGATAGATGGGAGGTTACCACTATTTTAAAAACATGAGGTAACCAAAAAAACATGTAAACTTTAACGTATATACGTTAATTTGATCTGGATTTTGAAGAGGGTTTTATAAGACTTACGTAAAAAATTATCTCAGAATGTCATTGCCAATAGCGTCGAAATTAGGAATATCGGTACATAAGCCAAAAGCTCGACGCTTATAAATCGAAAAAATCAGACGAAAGCTCACGCCACGTGTAAAATCGAATGTGACAGTGTTGATTCGTGTAATTATCAAATCAATGCAGCAAACCGCGTTACAGAACGTTTTTGCGGCCATTACATCACCCAGTATTTACACAACATGAACAAGCTGAGAAGGTTTTTAGATGTATGATTCATCACGTACCTAATTCTAAATATGAAATAGTCTTCAACAAGCACAACCAAAATATTGTTTACGATTAGTTATCTGCAGTTATTTGCGCTTTTTGATATTTCAGAAAGATTCAGTCGAAATTCCTTGCGGTATACGTAATATTCAAGAGACCATCTTTCGGTATTCCGATATGAATACCTTATTTTAATTGAAAACCCTAGAGGTACTGAAATATTCATTATCGAGGATCCTGAATATATAACTATGGTTTGGTAAAGTGGAACAGCACATAATTTAAGAATTTTTTATACAACTGTAAAACGTGTTATACCCAATGATCAAGAAAAAAAAGAAGTTTCAAAATACAAAAACTTTTATGGGAATTACACTGTTAATACACAGTGTGTAGCAGATTTTTCTTTGGTTATTTGTTGTCAAATTATTTTTGTATCTAAAAACGTGTTAATTTACGTCAAAACAACACCACCGAGGAAGAAAAAACGCAGTATTTATACTAAAAGCTGATGGCGACGGTGTTTTGGGATACTGAAGGTATTGCGATCAAAAGATTATGCTGATTTATGACAATCGCGGAGTATACAAAACTCGGCAAGTCTGTGAAGTAATAGACGATGTATATGGTAAAAAAAATTTCCTAATTAAGAAATTTGATAGTCTTAACTATGTTGTTTAAATGAATTGTACATTTACTTGACAAAAATTACCTATTACGATGAATAGAAAATGTTTACTTTAAAAATAAAAATTGCGATTTCTTGAAAATTAGTATTGGCTCAAAAGAATCATAATTAAACAGAGCATATTTAATCTTATTGTATGCATTTCTGATTTAATAACCAAAAGAAATTCAAAAGAATTCAATAGAATGTCGTTTAAATGTATATAAATCACATAATTGAATGAAGCATACTCCTATATATTTGCAATGTGCATTGTATAGCAAATCGGAGTTTTGATTTCAAATAAATTAATATAGTTAATATGTTTGGAGGATTTTTATCTGTAGTTGTAAAATGGTTGTGAATTGAGTGAGAGATCTAAAGTTTTGAACCTTTAAAAATGTAGGAAATATTGCAGCTTATTCGAGTGCACTATTAGATACCTATCTGTATGTATGAATTTATAAAACATAAGAACCATTGCTTTCATAGCTGTTTTATATAATTTTAACTTATTGTTATGTTGTTTTAGATTATGATATTGACGAAAATAACGTCTTCCTTTTAATAGAACATTTTATTGAAGACGCACTACCCAGTATCGGAAAGCAAATAAAATTTCTTAAAAAAAATTTAAAGAACAAACAATATTTTCACTGACAAAATCTCTTCAATGATGAAACCTTCATACAGAACCTGTAGAGAATAAGACATTTTGTTTTGTGCTCGTACTAGTGTATAAAATACTTGATTTAAGTAAATCATTTTTAATTTACATAGAAAATCAAATTCGAGTAACTAATTTATTTAGAATAAACGGTACTAATACTGCCTTATTTAAATATTTAAGCATTTACTAAAAATAAGTACAGCAGCGCTTTTAATCGAAAAGAATATTATCTACAGATGAAACATACGTTAATGCTACTTAAGTAATCAGATATATTAATGTACATATTTCTTTTGTTAGATTAGAAAAGCAGTTTACTTGTTTTATTCGTGACAATATAGAAAATGAATACTTTGTTTAAAGAATTTTAGTCTTACACCAAAGAAACGTTTTATATTTGCACAGCTCACAGACTTGGCACCGGTGAGTACACTATCTGTTTCCCAAATTAAAAAAAAGCACTTGCGGGGACATCGTTTTTCTGTGGATGGACACCTGTTTATCTCCCAAATTCGTTTCCTTCATAGCTAGATAAATAACGTAAAATTCTCTCCGTGTAACTAGATTTCGAAGCTCCCTAAGTGTTTCGAGTCAAAAGTTGTACTGGAAATGTACTGACGTGTCCAGTTGGGGAATAGAAAAGCGAAACTTTTAAACATTACAGAAAATCGTGAAGGGAGCAAGTACGTTACCTTTACCAAACCAAGGTAATAGAGATAATGCATCCCGCGTGTTATCTAAAGTAAACATTTGAATAGGAAGCGCATCAATCCCTTTATAGCCATTATAATAAGGCTCGCCCCGTGTAAACAGAAGAAACGGGAAGTGGCCCGGAGAACCCCCGGCGCCATCTGTAACCCGCCCGGCCAACCACATTTAAAAACCTCGCACTCACGCTGTTGCAACCCCCTTGCTGCGAGTGTTACATTAAAATTTATTATTCATGCATACGCGTGGATATTATGGGTGGCGAAACTTTGGCAGTTGGTCTGTCGGTCCATGGAGCAATATCCGACAGTCCGACTGCTTTCGTTTTTGATCGCGAAAATGATCCTCCGTCGGCGTGGTTGAATGGGTGATTCGGGAGCACGAGGGGTGGCAGATAGACGTATGAATGAGAAAGTCGCCGTGCCCGACCGGTGGGTACAACGACCGGCGATGGGGTCGCCCGGTCCTTGGAGAGTCCCGACCAGATGCTCGCGGCTCAAGAGTCCGAAAGGAGCGTCCCACCCTATTAGCGTTGTTACACCGTTATTTCGGGGACTACAGCTTTAATCAAACAATCCGCCTGTAGCCCCGAAAATCGATAGGGAGCCCACAAAACCGTCTGCCGTTCAGACGCTGACGGGCCGGCAAAACAATCGTGGAAGAACAACAAATCTTTTTTTACCTTGTGGGTATGTCCTCTCGGTCTTCTTCCAAAGCGCCGGCGGACTTTTAAGACATCTACACCACTTACTCGAGACGACAAATCAACATGCGGTTACACAACACAAAAAATACACCACCTATACACAAATTACACTGAACTCTTGCGCTGTGCTAGCGGTTGCTGAGCGATTTAAGACACTTACTGTCTCCGCTGGGCAGTGACATTCTCTGGATGTTCGGCGAGGTTATGTTCTCCTTCTGGCCTGCTGTAGCTCCGGTTTCGGTGTGAGGTGCACGCGGCTGCTGTTTGCGGCCCCCAGGTGCGATAAATCGCCAACTCCGCTTGGGGTTGTGTCAAAAGTTGCTTGTAAATAAACGTGATGCTCTGAAACGGCCACACGAACCCCTGCTCTGTACGATCTGTGCGACAGCTCCGCGTTCAATGCCTCTCGCCAGAAAACTAAAGATGGTTCACCCCACCCTGCGCACAACACGCCACTGCGCAACCGCATACCTGTGCGTCCATGGGCGTCCGCCGCTCAAAACGTGGAATATCAGACGAAATGCATCTGCGAAACGATATTTTAAATTACTCCAGTTTTGACGGCGAACAAACGAAATAAATGAAATAACGGATGAGAACGAAGCGAAAATATGAGTTGCCAGAGTTTCGAGAACTTTCCAATAGCAAAAATTTGATTAAAATCATGTTTCCAGGGTTGCGTGGGTGTTGTTTAAATAACGAAAGTCCGCCGAGGGGGAAATCACCCACCCAAAATTGTACAAACTCATCCATTTTCTCAAACATCCACATACATCCATGGACAAAACGTGTACATCCATCCACATTCACCCATATCCATATATATCTACCCACTTCCATTACAATTCCTACAAAATTAAGACTTATTCACGCTAATCCACACTTATTTAGTTAGAGAACCCCAAGAATTACTTTTTAACACATCCTGAGTCTCATAGACTTTACAGACTCCCTCTTTACTATGTTTTGCACACGTAAAATAATAAGAGATCATAGACAAAGGAAATGCACAAACATTTTTTACAATATATATGTCTAAGTATGCCAAAAAAAGAAATCCTAAACGTACATAACATAATAAAAAAATTTAAAGAAAAAGAATGTTTCAATAGTTCAAAAGAACTTTGTCTTCGATGAACGTATATCTAAAAAATACTCTATTTCGGTTCTCAGAAGATTTATATCTTTTTTATATTTTGCTTATCTGCCCTTTTCATACAAAAAGGTTGCGAGCTTTGAGAAATTACTGGAACATAAAAATGAATTTTTTTATTTATTTCTTTGCTGTAATTTTCCGAACTACACTTCTTCGATTTAAATTTCCAACCCAGATATCAGCGGTCATCAAACTAGACTGTAACAGTTTTCAAGCATAATACTAACAGTATTATTTTTATCTTCATCCAATGACAAATTTTCGGTATCTTTGTTTTCTGAATAAGACAATTCCTTCTTCATCTTCACTTGTTTCCAAACTAGTTTCAAATTCAAGAGTATTTTCTCTCACAACAGCTTTACTGATCCTTCCAAGTTGTTTGAATGAATTAAGATTATTTCATTGTACAAGTTTCTAGGTACAACGATCCGAGCATCATTTGGTTTTTTTTTCAGGAATAGTGCGCACGTATCTTTTTATATCAACACATTTGTCTTTAGGGAGAGTAAAAAAATCAATAAGTTCATAAAATTTGCCCAAGCATTCCATACCTTTGTTATATTGTCAATGTTTCCTTTTTTCCTTTAATATATTTGAAGAATGTACATACGCTCTCCATTAATGTACTATTTTTATTTGACGCCCTGTAACTTATACCAAAAATACATCTATATATGGTCATTAGAAATTTAAGTAATTTTTACACGGTTCAGTCTGTCACTGCTTCAATTTTCATTAAAAAGCCAGCAAACGTAAAATGCGAAGTGAAACGCGTGGTTTTAGGTCTGGTTTTAGCAGTTGAGAGTTTTTTTTGTTTACAAATCACATCCATCCACATCCAGACACATCCACTCAACAGATCCAAACACATCTAGGCCACATCCGAGCAATTGTACAAACACATCCACGGTGATTACCCCTTCGAAGTTCGCACTTCAAAATATGTCAATCTACCCCAGTGCTTTACCAAGAAGTTTATAATAACAAACCAAACCATAGAACATTGCACCTAAAAATAGATATACTAAACGTTCCACAGCCCTCTCTTGATGGGATACCTGGGAAATCTCGGGAAAACTAACACTAAGTATACAGGGCGTCCCGAAATCAGCGTACAACAATTTAACCACGGATTCTAAGACTAAAAATAAGATTTTTTTATATATAAAGATAGCCCCGTAAATGCTTGATTTTCTAGACACATGGCATCAAAAACTATTTTGAAAATTCTGATTATATTTGGCATGTAATGATATGTTTGTAGGGTACATAAGTGACTTCAATTTAAAGATTCTAGCTTAGACATCACTATCAGTTACCCTACAACACTTTTTATACATATACCTACTTTTTATACAGACGGAGTTTAGGTAATCTGACCTAACTATGTTAAAGAAAGAAGCCCAAATAATGTAGTCATCAAGTGGGCATCATGAAACAAAAGCTTACTTACTTGGTTATCCGTCACCTAGAAAACTATTTTCTTTGGCGATTAGTTTATTATGTATCGAGATAGTGACTATTAGATACTTTGGAAACTTTATTTTTGATAAATATAATAAATAGTTTTACGAACAGCGACTTTTTTACGCGACTGTATAATGGAAAAGCGTTAACCGTTCAAACTGTTTTTGCTCACGAGTGTCTATTTCCGTACGATGAACACTATAGCTTATGTGCGCAACGGATTGTAATCTAAAGGGTTCAGGTCAGGAGAACGAGGTGGGCAAGATATTGGTCCACCTCTCCCTATCCACCTGCTGACGTAATATGTGTTTCTAAGTGCGAATTTGCATTAAGTCGTTCAAGTAACTCAACTGGTCCTATTAATCGATTTCCAATAATATCACACCACATATTAACCGAAATCGACACTGAAAATTGCAACGTCTTTTTAAAAGGGGATTTTCATTCGACCAATGATGGTCCATATGGAAAATTATTGCGTCATATCTATGAAATGTTGTTTCGCCAACCCAGTGTTGTGGCTATCAAATTTTCGTTACTAAATTTTACATTGAAAAAAGGCAGTAACAAATCTCAGAGTGCAATTTCGAGCATCTTTATGATAATTTCCTCGGGAGGACATGACTCCTCATTCCATTGAAAAAAAGGCCCTACATTATTTCTTACTCCCAACTTTTTATAATATTTTACACAGAAAAAGAGTCCCAGCCACACAGTGCGTTTTGAAACATCCTTTCTAAGAAAAATTCCCGAGGGAGGAATCCCTGACCTCTCTTAATGCACTGCACTACCAATTTTAAGATTTTGATACATGTCTTCTGCATTAAAAATGTATTTTTAAGTGTCCTTATTTAACAAAAATTTTCGGATAAGAACTCCTGACTCCGATTTCCCCGGGGAACAGGCCTAACGTTATTTATGACTAGCAATTTTTGTATCTCTTTGAATCTTTTTCATTTAAAAAAGATACCAACAAGCCGCAAAATGTATTCCTAAGCATCATTATTTCAAAAAATTGTCTGGCAGAGAACCGCCTGACCGCCCCGAACTTTAGGGAACAGGGCCCACTTCTTATTATACCAACTTTAAGATTTTAATATGTTTCAGAGCCTTTTTACATTAAAAAAGATACAGTAGCAAACCTCAAAATGCATATTTAAGCATATTTATCCAGAAAATTTTCTAGGACAGGACTCCCTAGTCGCTTATTCCACAGGACTACTAATTTTAAGATTGTAGTATTTGTTGTTTCTCAGTAGGTATTGTACATTCAAATAAAAAGACTCTAACGGGCCTCAATTCCTCTGACTAATAGGTCTAGAACTACACTGCCCCCCCCCCCCCTAATGTAATTACAATTTTTATATGTTTTTTTACATTCGTGTTTTCATGCCCCCCTTCTCAAAACGCAATTCTAGATCCGGGCCTGATTTGGTTGCAATGACAACAAGTATGATGCTTTATACATATAGTATCAGAGTTTGGCATCCAACAGTTCAATAGTGATAAAACTATGAATTTTTCAAAACGGCATGTCCGAGAAAAACCAAGCTTTGATCAGTTATTAAGTATTCGTTTTTGATGGGGTTACCCATACCCCTAATATGAATTTAGAGTTTACAACACACACAAATTTACTTCACTTTCGTGCAAAAACAATATGAAGCTGATATTTTAGGCAAATCGAACATTCCCGATTTATAACAAGCAAAAATTTTTAATGGAGCCTACATTATCGAGCACTACAAAACAACACTTACATTTCTCATCAAATGTAAAACACAGCAAGTCGACACGTCACAACACTAAAGTCAATTTCGGAAACGCAAATCGAAAAACACCTCATATTTTTATTACCCGTATATCGCGCACGCTATCACGAGTGATACTAACGGCTCTAACGCGACATTAATAAAGCTACTTCGCCCGCCACAAAAATGGACTGGCCCGTTTTTTTGCCGCATGCCATAGCACCGCACGGCCGAGTCGACAAAAAAACTCGGACTCGCAAAAAGTGGTCACAACGATGTAAACACGTTTGATTTTAACGCGCAATATTTTGTAGAATCTCGACTAATGTATACGAGGGTGAACCAAAACGCTTTAAGGACTAGGAACTATTTTCATCGTTTCTACATACGTTTTTAGTTTCATGGGTTTTTACGATCAAAATAATTAAATTATGACGGAAATTATTTTTTATGCATATAAATAGTTGAAGATATTCCAAAAATGTAACAAATGCTGGCATCAAACTAAAAAACACTGAAGGTACAAAGTCGGGCGAACGCGCAGGTTCTTTAAATGGTCCGGCAATATTATGGTAAATTATGATTTTTCAATGGATATGGACGAAGAGTCCTTTAAAACTAATATCAGAAGCTACAAAATTGCCTTATTCAACAGTGGCTAGGAAGATTATTTTTCTGAAAGAGAAATAGGACAAGTTTAAGCTTAATTTTGTTTGACCTGATGTCATTTCGAGGTTACATGTGTAATTTAAACTTTAGATTAGTAATTTTTTCAGTGTTTGATAGTGCCAGCGTTGTGTCTGAAACATAATTAATTGTATACTCAACTCCATAGAGCTGATTTGTAGCTAGCTGTGTCTTTCCGATAGTACTTTATAAAGTTTCGTGGCTTATTTACAACCGCAATACATCGAAAATACCACACAATTTTAACATTATTTAGCGCAAGAATATATTACGCATCAGCAATTGTTTGTATACCAGACCGCAGGGTTATCCACATTCAGGCGTGTGTAATGTTCTACATTAGTCGACAGTCTAGCACTTGTTAAATATAACTCGTATGCCAGTAAAGCTCCGCTAAGAAATCATTCAATTATTATGCCAACATTTTGCAATTACTATTTGTATTCTACTTAATTGTTCAACCGAGTAAGTATATGTCCTAAGCGTCCTTTGTATTTATTAATTGTATGTATAATTCAAAACCAAAGTTGCACTTATATTTGATGAATATTCGCCTGCCCAACACAAAGCTGGAAAAAATTTGATACAAGTGATCGCTATATTCTAATAATTATTAATCCGACGAATGTTTTATTGTCCTTTTCCCCTCTACCAAATACCTTACTTCTTCCATTAATGTGAATATACAAACTCGAAAAAAATGAATACATTCCAATCTTTAGGCATCAATGTGCTATACGTATAACCAGCAA
The DNA here is from genome assembly GCA_025024175.1 of Rhyzopertha dominica. Taxonomy (NCBI): domain Eukaryota; kingdom Metazoa; phylum Arthropoda; class Insecta; order Coleoptera; family Bostrichidae; genus Rhyzopertha; species Rhyzopertha dominica. The sequence continues at coordinate 2,576,636 of QCXZ01000086.1, read as the reverse complement.
ATTCCTGTTTCTAATATCTCGTTGCGGCTACCCTTTGACTTTTTCTGCACGCCGAAATAGCCTCGCAAATCAAGCAAGTTGTCTACACCTATTATGTCGTTTGAAAAAAAACACTTAATATTTTTTCTGCAGACCACAAATGCTTCATAAACGATGCAACTGTCGACACTTATTGTATCGTTTGAAATACGGTGTTTACGACTTTTTTTGCACACTGCATGTGCATCGCAAATCAGAGGCGGCTCTTGCGGCGCTTACTTATTGAATAGCATTTTACAACCGTTTTATTAGGTCATTTAAAATTTTAAAAAATGGTGCCTCTTATCTTTGTGGCGCCCTAGGCACTGACGTAGTTTGCCAAGCGGATATTTTTATTAATAAAGGTAAATTTAGTGATGCTGAACAGCTAATAGTGAGGTACTCTACTCTAAGGTGCAGAAGTCTTACTCGTGGAACATTAAATGGTAAACATGCAAATGAGGAGAGTATTAAAATGACATAGCTGTTGGAAGACTATATAGTTACTAATAAGTATGTTAAAAATGTAATGAAAAAAAATTTCTAGTATATGCAGGAGTTCGAGCAAGAATCTACATCTATGTTGATGACCAATGTGAAAGAAGTCTATGTATTAGTTCCGGAGTAGTAATGTACATAATCTGTCATTTTCTGCATTTAGATTGTTAAAGTAAAGTCGATATTAGGGACAGCATGAAATAAATTTTGATAAAGATGAACCAAAAAGCAAAGCAAGGGTGTTTTTAAAACAATTACAACTTTCAATGTTTTATGCTTTAATAAATAATAACTCACCTATTTTTTTGCTTCAATCTTGCAATCCATCCTATCACTATCGTTGGGTACCATCTTGAAACCAAATTTAAGCATTTAATTTCATTCTTTTATGTGTTCATGAATAATAACTAACCTAAGTTGTCTTTTCTACAATGCTGTAACAAGAACTGGACTTGATGATGGCGGTTTTCATCCAACCTCCATTACTATGGTTGGGCAGCATCTTCAATCTAAATTTAAGCATTTAAGTTCATTATTTTATGTGTTCATAAATATCAACTCACCTAAGTTGTATTTCCTTCGATGTCGCAGCCGAAAGTGTACCAGATGATCATCCATACTTCATCTAGCTGCCTGGACAGCATCTTCTGACAAAATTGTTGCAAAGCAGCTTCGATATAGATAACATCAAATAAATTAAAACCTACATCTAACGTTTTCTTTATTAGACTAATAACAAAAATTATTTTAAGTTCATTAATTTATACATTAACAAATACTAACGCGCCTAATTTGTCTTTTGTACAGAAAAGAAAGCAATTAAACCTAAAACTAAATGTTTCATCTTCATTGGTCGATAACTGCAATAGTTATCTTAACGGAGGACGCCGGTGATCCAAATAATTAGTAACATGAAAAATTATGACAACGCTGGATCACACACGTGAAGGCTGAAGAAGGAAAAGCTTCTGCGCAACAAAATCTTTGCAGAAGCCTCACCCTGTCCTCCTGGAACGTTGTCTTATTTTAACAGGCTGCTCACAAAAAAATTAGTATTCCATTATGAGCGATATTGTCACCAATGTAAAAGGCAAAATTCAAGAGAACTGAATCGAATTTCGTGCGTTTCGGCAAAATTATTAGACTAGTTTTGTGAAGTAAGAAGTTGCGCTACTGTTACTGAATCTGTGCATTTCTATTACACCACAAATTAGCTTCCGTTTCCCATTATAAATTGTAAGAGAAATGGCCCGTTTTTCAAACGGCTGTAAACAGAATGGTGTATTATTGAATTTCGCCTTTCTCTTTTTACGACAACAAAAAGATATCGAGCAGAGAAAGCAGAATGTGGTGTGTACCTTGCTGCATCACAAGAAAAAACCCCACTGAATTGAGCGTTTTAATAACTATTATTTAACGGAATCACGTACAAGTAACGGCGTGTACTGGGCCGCCAAACCACGCACGACTTTTGCCAGAAAATCCATCAAAAAGAACCATAAGGCACGTCTCGGTCCTCTACAAAAACGAAACATTCGTTGGGATGGATCTCAAATGTGGCAGTAAGATATTTAGCATTTTGGAGACTGCTTATGCCATGGATGTATAAAGGAGGGGATATCGCATCTTATTGACAGAAAGCGCATTGCTCTGAATCCAACATCTAAATGGCGTGAATTTAGCACAATAACAAACTTTGTTTTCTTTCCCCGGCATTGGCGTGCCGTAATTTGCATTCTTCAGTATGCTTCGGAAACCTAAAAATAATAGATAGGAAAAAAATTTACATGAATATGATTTATGCACACATATAAAACTCATTTTTTGTTATACATTAGTAAACAATTCATCTTTCAGTAGCAGTGTTGTAAAATATCGGCATAATAAGCAATTTAAATAACGCACGCCTATGAATCTTAACCTTAAATACTACTTGGGTGTTACATACCTGTGGAATGAAACATTGGGTTGACGTATATATCTTTCTGCACATTTGACACAACCTGATCATCTTATCACTGCTACCGTTAACAATTGGGTGTTTTCACATTTTTTAGAAATCATGCCATTTGGAGCACCCTTGTTACGTCCTAAAAATTTCAAAATTTTTCTAGCAACAGTTTTCGAAAAAAACCGTTTTGAAGTTCTAATATAAAAATTGACCACACAAACGCAGTGTCCCGGGATGGAGACGGTGTGACGTAGCACCCCATGTAAACAAAGAATATAGATTATGTTACCTACGTGCCTTTGATTGTGCCGAGTGAAACGAGTTGTTTTCTTGCTTTTAACGGACTCCTCCTAACAACTCGGAGAATGTTTAAGCATGTACAAACCAGAAGCTAACAGCAGATGGTGCTTTGTGCCAGTGTTCAAATTTCAAATACATCCGTCAATAGTCTCAACAAAATATTCGTAAGTGTAGCCGGAGACTACGAACGCAAACGGAGATGGTTTAAAGCAGCCAGAAGGGGTATGACCAAGACAAAATCTACATTTTACTGTTGTGAGACTTAGAGTAACTGCATAATTTTTTGCACGAACTTTGTGTTCCGGGCAGATCTTGGACTGCAGTATACATATAGGCCCCTCTCGCTTCACCTGAAAATAACCTATAGCTGCATCTCCGTGTTGCTCACGACTTGCACTAGAAAAAAGATGCATTTCGTTCAAAATATCAATGATCCATAATGTATTAAATTGCAGATTAAGCTGCTTTATTAATTACTTATACTGCTGCTTTACCGCCTTAGATTTCGGCAGCATTAAAACGTGGGTCGCTCTTGATAAATTCGGTGACTATAAACATATCTACAGCCGGCAAATTGTTCGAAGCCGCTTTAACAAAGCATTCCGACGACATATTGTTGAATTCATAAAAAAAAACAAACGAGAACACTCTCAAACATAACCAATAACGCAAACGAAATACGGAATGTAGCGGACGCTATCTTGTTTACATGGGGTGATACGTCACAGCCAGTCCTAGTCAATCTGAGCGTGTCTTAAAACTGCGTTGTTGCCACGTTGCGCACTGAGAAGGTGTAACCAATTTATCTTGGTTAAAAATTTTTTTGCAGCGTTATGGATACAGATACACACTTAATTAATTAAGTACTCTTTTTTAATGTATAAAAGTGTATATTTTATAACTAGTGAACACACCCAATTATATGGAAATCATTCCCTGCGTCTTGCACATCATAAAACCAAATAAAAACAAATACGCAAACGCCCAAATGGTGTGTGACCGTGAACATGAAGCTCAGTCATTGGACATACACAACTGGTCAACTGAAAGATCCAATGTTTTCTACAAATAAACGCTTAGACTGTGATCACCTGTTGGCATCAGTTTAGAATGTGAAAAGCTGGGTCCCCTCTTTTATACATCCATGGCTTATTCAGCGCCGATTTACTGCTTCTGAAATCTGCTATCATTGTTTCACATTCTGTCAATGCGTTTCGTGGTGCAAGTCAGATCAATCTCAAAGGCTGCAAATGCGTAAATAAGATTTAGGATTTTAGGGCCGGCTACAATAAAACTTAACAGTTTTTTGGTGTCATTAGATATTTAGGTAACAGTGAACACAAGTGACGAAATGAATGCCAGACTTCGTATTTTTTTTTAAAAGCTAAAGCTTCAACGAATTGTGGCAAGGGATTGCCACGTTATTAAGTGTCTGGCAATGGATGACACGATTTCTATTATTCTGAAGAAAATACCGCTTTATTATTTGACATATTGCGACCTCTTTTTCTACTCTTTGTACATACATTCGTGGGATTGAAATAAACGCTGTTAAAATGGTTGAATCGTTAAGAGAATTTAATTTGGTAATTACCCAAGTGGTAGTTATTACACAAACAGTCGCCGAGTTACTTCTTTATAGTTGGTGGAGTGGAGCATAACAAAACTTTTACGCATATTTTACCTCTGAAGATTTCAACTTTACCAACGAACAAACCACACTGCCAAGTTGGAACATCTAGCAGATGCTGCAGCTTGGGAACCCTCAGAAGTACTCGTTCATGCACAAACTTCAGTGTGACGCCAGACCAGGGTCTCTAAGAAGCCCGGCATTTTTAATTCATGCAGTTACACAAGTTTGTGTACGAACGATATCGGTCCATGTGGGATTCTAAACGAGAGTAGGAACTCCGTACATTTTTATAAAGCGTCGTGGCTCGTATACTAACTCCCATATGTGAAATAAGGACATACAGCAATTCGAACGTTAAGGGGTTAAGCCTTATTAATGAAGGAACGATCAACGAGATAACACTTCAGCAATTCCATTTTCTATAATAACATGCTGAAGCTGAAAAGGTCGCATAATTAGAGATTGTGAGGGAAAAAAATCTTATTTGAACGAAACCTTATGGCTGACTGAGGAATACTTGGTAAGTAAGATGTAAACAAGGCAAAAATGTAGAGAGCTCTCGTCCAGCTTTCACTACTATTCGATCAAACTGAGAAGAAAGGAAAAAGTAACAACGTAAGAAAGAAAAGTGTCCTTTTTAGAACTCATATGAAAACTTTTAGTGTCAATAAGCTGTTTACCGATTGCTTTAAAGATTCCTTTACATGACTTCGACAAAGCTGCAGGGACTCCATCTTTCTTTGCCACAAACTCTACAAACTTCGCACCTATCTCATCCGTTATACTACTTCAAGGCGACGATGACCTTTCCTGTAATCAGCACGATCGCGGCGATTTATTAGAACGGATCGGAAAATAATGAGAGCCGACTTAAGGAAAGGATTGATCGGAGAAACTAAGAAAACTCTATTTAAGGCACATTTTCTTTGATGGTGTCATTGTGAAGTAAAGTAAAGTAAAAAAGAGTTAGGCGATTGACCCCTGCAAATCAATCTTAATTGCTTCTATCTTTTTAAATATTGCTGGTCCTAAGGCTTCCAAAATAATTATAAGTAAAAGTATACGAGTCAAACTGGGGTATATTTAAGAATTATAACGAACATCTCATCGGGTTTGATGTATGGTGTATGATGTGGCATCGTATGGTCGACAGTTCTTGGTCCGCATATTTTTGGTTATCTTAGTTTCCGCCAGAAGAATGTTCTGTTGTTGTTGTTGGATTTTGAATTTTGAAAATCTAATCAGCTGAAACATGGAGTAATTCTATAAAACGAAATTTTCAAAAAAAAATATTAGTATTTTGTATACAAAAGTGAGAACTGCTGCCAGGGGTAAAGGTTTGTTCTGATAACTTCAAATGTTACAAAAATAAATAAAATGGACCTGTTTCAGGAATTTACTAAAACTGATGAGTAACTTTTAGAGGATATGAATAATTTAAGGCTGCTTATACGTACTACTCTACATGGTTTATGCATGATAAAATCCGTATTTTTCATCATATCGATTTGAGATTTTTATCTGAGCGTTTAAATTATTTCTCTCGGGAGTTGTCATCGTACTTTTTCGAAATTCACACTGACTTTTTCCGAAAAAATAAAAAGGTGCAAGAAAAAAAAATAAGATTAAAACAAACAAAAAACAAGACGAGAGCACCAGAGAAAATTTAATATTGATACGCAAAACAATTGTTCTTTTATTTATCTCAGCAAAAATAATGAATTTTTGTAGCATCAAATTTGAACAATTTTAGCTCCGAGGGAGTTAACCTTTAATGCTTTGCGGGGCGGAGCTTCGCGCTCGTAAACTATGCAGATGTACCCCTTGTTGCAATCCTTTTATAATTTGCAGATGGATCATTGTGCTCGTAAATTATCTGTATTTATTGTCTCTTCTTAAAACTGTCAACCCTTTCGTTTTTATCACTAGGGAAATCTTAGATGCTATTCGAAGGTTTTAGTTTTGAATACACACGCGGAGAGAGTACTTTTGGGGGTTAAAACAGGAAAATTGCTATACATAGGTGTGTGAAATAAATTTTGCATCAATTGTGCAAAGGCAGAGAACAATCCCAGTGCAGAGCACAGATGCACAAAAAATTAGAAAGGAATATCTACTTGAATGGAATCCGATATAATTGCTGGAAGTTTCAAAGTATTGATATGCATGGACTGAAGTATGTAAAACTGATAGGTGACGGCGACAGACTTCTGACCGCAAAACCTTACGGACCACAACAACTAGTTCGCCAAATGCACAAACCATCTGCTGAGAAACTGTCTCAGAATTGCATCAAATGGCAAAAAGTCGTTTAAGTTCGACAAAAAATAAGGTTTACCTGTGAAGCTGCGGAAAAGTTTAAAATCTAACATAGAGCAAACGAGAGGAGCAATAAAGAAAGCCCTAAATTTCAGGAAAACAGAGGATGTTTCGTTTGATGAACAATTGGCAGGATTATCTAGAGACACTGAAAATTGCCCAAGGCAATGTATTTGGTGATCATAAAAATTGTGAAAATTACTTTTGCACAGAACCAAAACCAAACGAAGAGAACATCATTTCTGAGATGGACGAATGTGGTTTGCTTGGCGATTAACTGACATGCTCTAAAAGATTAGTGCAAAATGTTCATAACCTTTTATTCAACATGATTAGCAACGCAACAGGGACAAATAATTCATCGAAAAATTGCCAAACGAATTATTTGTGCACTGCAATCACCAAAATATATTAACAGTAATTGTCATTTGTCTACATTACTTTACAGAAACAAAAATAATTTTTTTTATGATTTCGAGTTTAAATTTTAACCGGCTTCTCTCTTTATGTACATAAAAATCGGCGATTAGTATTATTAATAGTAGTAGTTTTTCAAATATATTCACAAACAAAATCTATCTTGATTGTATTTTATAATAAAACATACTATTACTTTCTTTCCTTTTTTAAATTTTAATAAAAATATTTATTCGTCAAAAAAGTTTCACTTGGGGGTAAAGGGTACAAGTCAGAGTTGTAAGAATGTAATAAATTTACTTGGTGTAAAATTAATTACACGTATAATTCAATTGAATTTAAAAAAAAGTTTCATCAGAAAAAGTAACTTTTGCCCAAATGACAAATTACCGTGCTCATAAACGGTTGGTCTGTGTGCAATATGCTGTCAATACTAGAGTGACAGGTTTTGTCACGTCCACGTGTACTAATTATGTTCCCGCCCTAAAAATTTTACTTGGCCCAAAACGTATGAACAGCCTTAAGCCTGAAGCGTACCAAAGTTTGTTTGTTTCGTTTGCGAAATTAAAATTAACCAGCAAAACTAAAATTTAATGAACAGCTCTTTTTTAGTTGCACAAAGGCTGTTGCAGAAATGGGAGGGAGATTTTTTAATGCGAGAGATAACAGAGCCCATATCCGGCCCCTGGAAATAAATTTGAACCTAGTGTTTGCAATATTAATATCGATGTAAAGTTCCAACGTTCCCAAGATATGCCTCTTATATAAAGCCAGCAAAATTAGTGCCATTTCTCATTTTCCATCAAGCACCATCGCCCCCTTCCAAAGCCAATAAAAGAGGATTTCCAGTGATTGACACGAAGCGGGTATACCTCCTAAATGAGGATCTCCAGAGTTACTTCTCGTTGCCACTTTATCACCTGACATTATTTTAACCGCGCTCTAAAATATTACATTCAGGTATGGAGGTAATAAAAATATAGAAATAGTGGGAATGTTTTGGAGAAGCTAAATTCAATACGTTTAATAGCACGGAATATCTAAAATTAGCTGTTAATTTGTAATGCGTATTGATTTCGGATTTCGTCTGATAAAGCAATACCTGTAATAGCCTAGCGACCCAAAGTATACAGAAGCGCAGATGCGTACATATCAGTAATACCCTAAATCAGTTCAAACGTCATCTAATGTTTATTACCCTGCTTTGTAAGCGCCTTGATCTGTATTGATTTGCGATCTGATATTAGTATCAAAACTAAAATATTTTTACAAAATCGTACCACAAGTGGTTTAGTTTTAGGCCTTCATGGCTTTAAAATGACAATATTGAATTTGTTTTATTATATATTTGAAACTAATAAAAATGGAAAAACAGTTATATTGTAGTAAAAGACTGAGGGAATCCACCCTCATCATAAAATGTATGAAAACAATCTTGAAAATTGAATAATAAATTTTATCTTACCAAACGTTGCTAAGTGATAATTAAAAACTATTAAACTGAATTAACAAAATAGATCAAACTACAAGGCACATATTATTAGAACATTCAAACGTATCAGGAACATCCTAGCGTAAGTTTATTTTTGTTTATTTAATTTGCAACAGACATGTTATCTGTATTTAGAACATCAGTATTTTCAATAAATTCTGGTTTATTAATGAAAATGTTGTCAGCAAGGGCTTTTGACAAGCATGGGATTTTCGTAGGTTTACTCATAATTTGACTAAGACGATGACAAACAGCCGCTATATGCACTTTTGTTATTTACGTCACCCATAAATGAAATGATAAGAGAATATAATCCATGCAATACTAGTATAGTTTGTTTTGGAAAAATGACGTTTAAAAACAGCACAACCCCTCCATTTTTTTAGTAGTACATGACGGCGCGACAGACAGTCTTTAAGTAAGTGCCCACACTTCTGCTCGGTGTAAAATTTGTAACCACTGATAGTAGTGCAATTCAAATTGGTGAAGATATCCAAGGCATTTATAATTACAAGGTTAGTCGATTCATTAATATATTACAAAGAGATCCTAGATTTAAATTTATATTGCTTTTTAAATAATTAACGTATCTTAAAAAATTCAGAACAGGCATTGCATTTGGAAATCCTTCTCTTAAATCTAGTAATAAACTTACACCAGTTGAAACACTTGTAATAGTCGTCAAACATTTAAAGCATCTAATTAGCGTAGATAATAATTTATGTATGATCTATTTCATTCCAGAAAGTACTTAACTGATTCCTAAGCGAAGACCAACTTATTCAACCTATCAAAATTTTGAGCTTGTATTTTAATTTGAGGTTTTCCAACAATGACTGATTTTCACAGGCATATCGTTTATCGCAGATTTGATAGATTGTTATTGTGCCGAAAATATGTTCTTTTTTTATTTATTTAGGCGCTGTAGGTACAGTATTCTTTGTATTTTAGTTTTATGTATTCAGCTAGTTTGTCTTAACAAGAGATATTTTATACCTCGAAATATTTGGGTCTTTTTATTTCAAATTAAAAATAGTGAAGTGCAAAGTATTGTTGCCGCTATAATAAGACGTTTTATCGCATTGTTCATATTGTTTTGACATGGACGTGCAATACAATATCAGCCTGTATTGAATGAATATCAGGATACGCCGTTAGTGTACTGTTTCAAGAGAAAATAATCTGCGATAAGTGACGTATGCTACTGTGCTGGAATAGTGGTGTGTAATAATTGTCTTTTCTCGCTGCCGATACACAGCCAATGATACAAAATTTTTGCTGTACTTAGTAGTAGACAGGTCTTCTTTTCTACTGCATGTATGTGATTTTCGTCAGTGTTTTTTCTGCCACTTGTAGTGATTAAATAATTTTATCTAACACCTGTCTTGCATATGTGTGCATGTTTTTACGTTTAGCTGTGAATTAGTTGTAGATTTCCTTTTCAATATACATTTATAAGTTTGGAGCATTTGAATTTGCAGCTAAAGGTAAGCAAGTAGCATTCCCAACGAAGCACACTATAATTTAACTATACATTACGCATTACTATTTCTTTATACACTTTCTCCAAGAATAATCTCCTTTCAGATTAACACATTCCGCAAAACATGAAGCTTCGAATTATACTAAAGGGACGTAACTTGTTGTTGGAGGACATGGATGCTAATGGTGAGCAAACTATATTTTATTACAAACACGACAAACATGCAACTGATGGCTTGCAGAATTTTTATCAAATTATAATTTGGCTAACAGTTACCCTAAACAGCTGACCTTTGTGATGAACTCTTGTAATCAGATGGCTGAAATTTGAATATAAATTAATTAAAATATTTCTTTGGTAATATTAAATTACTTCCAGGAGTTGGGTTAGACTCCAAATATGCTGTACAAGTTGTCATTAAAATTAATTGATAAAACAAAAAATACAATAATATATTAGGTAAATGTGTACTATTTAAAATTACAGGTTTCCAAGATTTATATAATACAAAGGGGTCAAATTTAGTTTAGTACTTTGTAGAAGATATCACACAATGAGTCACGAATTAAAACAAACAACAAATGTTTGACAACAACTAACAAGCACTGAACTAATAACAATATACGTTAAATTTTTTATCATAACGGATGTATACATTTACCTTTGCACGAGGCATCCTCAGTGTTCTAAATAGGTATAAACAACGTATGCAAATATGTTTCTATCATTAATTAGTTTTTCATGCAGATATCTTCAAAAACATCTAAATTATAGTTTCTGGATTCCCTTAGGGATCCACTTCATCAATGTCAAAACAATATCCATTCTCAATAACATGCTTAGCTAAATCAAATCAAATCTGATTTTTTTCTTTAAATCTAATACTTAGATTACGTTATTATCAGACTTAATTAAACCACACCAATCTTGATGTTTTTGCACGATTTTTATGTATTATAGTTATTCATTTAGAGTCAAATAGACAGTTGCATGTTCTTCCCCTTTACAGGATCTATATATAACACGTGGGATCTATTTTTTTGATTTATTTCATGAAGTAATCATGACCTCCGCCTAATAATTATTTGAAGTGAGTACAGTTGGTACTGTTCTAAGAGCCTGTGTCTTCTTAAAAACAAATAATCTTTTTTTTTTAATTTTTAAAGTACTGAATTACTGTGATTCAAATTCACAAAATGATATTTTCTCATAAAATAATGACGATGGCTTTATTTTAGCCGAAATTTTATCAATTATATAATAAAGTAGATAATATTACTTGGAGCTGTATAATATGTAATAAATGCAATAATCATTGATATCCACGTAGAGAGATAGATCAGTTTCCTATTTTAGCTGTATCGTTTTTATGCAAAGGGTATAGTTTTAGACCATCATAAGTAGAATTTGATTCCCTCTCGATTTTACTAGTCATATTCGTTTCTATGTGTTGAGGTGTTTTTATTGTCTTTCTGAAAAAAACGATCACTCCCGAAGATTAAGTAGCCTTTGAACGTGAAAAAAATTATTTTCTAGTTCCGGATGCAAAAAAGACGATTCTTTGTAATTTTTTATTCTTGTTTCGACCTTGGATAATAACTTATGTAAAACTAAGAACAAATGTATTCTTCACTTGTAGTTGTAGTAGTGGCTTATTTTTTCGACAAAATTAGACAAAAAGTTCGTTTTTGGGTTACAGCCGTCTATAGTTTGGGCAAGAAAATGAGTTTTTTTCTTAAGGTATGTTAACAAATTTCTGATGCAGTAGTTTGTAATTCATTTAGACACTTTTAGGTTACATTTTATTTAAATATGAGGTTGCCCAAAAAATGTATTGATTTGTAACCATATTTTTTTTCAAAATGATTGAAATATTAACTAGCATGAAGATTTTTTTGATTACTGTATCTGGAACACTTTTTACAGGGGCGGAACGTCCATGTCACTTGCCCTTTAGTACTCCAGTACTCTAATGATGATGTAGATCGCATATGTATTTGTATTTGAGCGAAAAAGTAAAAAGTTTGTTATAAGTAGGTACTGCGTTGCTGTTATTAGCCAGACAGAGTTATGAATGATTAAAAGACGCAAGTCATGACTTATTTTACAAATTTCATATGAAAATTTACACCTCTTGTTTTCCAAAACAGTATCGCAAGACAAGAGGAGCAATTCTAGCAGCTCTACCACTGGCGGACAACGTCAGTTGCTCAATAAACGACCGGTAAGTATCGTTTCTTAAGATCTTCAATTAAACCATACAAGGGAATATCAATGCATATCATATCATACATATGGAATGTCACAATATTTAACAACAATGTTTTGCTCATTCATTATAATCCCTTTAAGACAAACAACATGCATGGATCCTCGTCTATGAATCGCGAAGACACAGATTATAACGTTTTTGGTATTCTTTCTTGTTCAAGCATATGGTATTCGTTTGTTATGACAAAAAACACCCTTTGGTGTGTCTTATACAGGGGATTCAATTTTGGTTCTCTACATAGGGATCTCGTAAACAGTAAGCAATAGAAAGAAGGCTTCAAGGATTACTAGATTTACTAAGTGTGGTATATCAAATTAATTAGAAAAAATCTTTATTCAACAGTACCCTTTTTCAATATGGTGTCCATAAGAAAAATAAAGTTGATAATGATTGCGAGCAGACACTAGTGGATATCTTGTAAAAAAATTCTTTAAGGATGTGGTTTCCAACTTTGGATCGGACACATCAATCATTTTTGGAATATTTTAAAAAGTGCTGTAGATAGATCGGATTTCTTTTCAGATTCTGAAAACTTCTTTCTACTTCTTACCGTTTACGAGATCCCATGTAGAGAACCGAAATAAATCACCCTGTATATAAAAATGTACCACAAAAATACAAAGTGTCCTATCTCAGAATATTCCTTCTCGACCTCCCATACTAAATTAATTTAGGATAAATAAATACGAATTTCGGCATCTTCTTGGAATATCCCCGCCAAATTCTCAGAGAATTTAAAGAACATTACACTAAAACTCACACGAAAATTTAGGTCCACCCAAATGCAGAGGTTGTGCCATCAAACCGCACGGGAAATGTTGCACAGGTTGCAGCCGATACCTCTGGAGGCAGCATCCTACGGCTACGTTTCACAAAACGTCCCGTAAGTACAGTTTTTGAAAATTTTTTAGCTGACTCACATTCTAGATGTTTCCAATGTTTCTACAGCTTTTTTTCTTTTTTCAAACTCTATGTCTTTTCAGACGACTGGAGAACTTCGCAGATCTAAAAGAGCCAGAGGGGATAGTGGAGAAGTAAGTAATTTTATACTTTAGGTATGTTTTTTTCATATAAAAAGCCCCAAATTTCTGTTAAAGGCTTGATTTTTAATCTACTACTTCGTTTTTTTCTCCGTTATCTGTGATTTTTAGAATTGATATAATAGCCTGCTCAAAATTAAGTGTCCACCATTGGTGAGCTTGTTATTAACAAAAATGCAAAATTGTCGAAATTAGCAAACTAGTAACATTTTTATTCTGATTACTGAAAACTTCTACCTTTTTATTGATCTTCCCGTTACTACATTCTATAATCTCGACACCATAACATAATGTTTATCAAAATAGGTTAGTTTAATAAATGCTGGTGACAAGGGCCTGTTTTTTTTTATTTCGTTATTCAAATAACTTTGCTAATTATGTATCAAAAATGTCACTTTTGTGTTGCAGTGGACGTGCACCATAATTAGCGGCGTTTAATCGGTAGGTGCCTGAGGAGAGAGAATATTTGTAGAAAAAAATAGCTTAAGTTACATTTAAGTTTTTATTTTTAATATCGGCGAATGCATTCTAGTCAAATCTGTAAGTATTGCATATAGAAACTGTCGGCATTCATAAACAATTTTACAAAACGATAAAGACAAAACGTTCTACTAGTACTACTATAGTAAAAAAGTAAAACCCACCTGCACAAAACCGAGATCCGCGGTATTGGACAATAAACTCATTTATTCTTTTTGCTTCGTTTTTAATTTGAGTGCCAGGACAGTAAATCCCATAATCTGCAATACTTACACGCATTTTAATAATAATTATTTTTAGAAATAGACACTGCATAGTATTAGATAATTATTTGGTATGTAGCGCATTTCACGTAAAGCGGACACCCAAAAAATTTTAGTTTAGTTTTAGTGAAATTTTTTGAGATGTGCGTTTCACAGCGGAACTGCTTTAATAGTTATATAAAGAAAATAACATTAGACTGATGATGTACATACAAAAAAAATGTGCATGAAATTGTATTTTTCGCATTATTAGTAAGGTTACATGTTACGTTAAGTTTATTTTGTGTAGTCATTGAAGAATGCGTTCTAGATACATGTGTAAGTATTCCATATAGAAGCTGTCAGGTCAGGTTGTAATTTAGATAGCTACGGTAACAAAACTGAGCTACAAAATTAAAAAAAAAATTGTGTTCAATTGTTCATGAGTCTTTATAATTATTTACTTTAAGTGTTATTCTGTAATAGATAGTCGTAAAGGTATTTACTACTTAACTGTGATATACTTATCACATATCATTTGTTATAGATTGACTCCGTCCATTAAATAAAAGATTTAGTAAACATAATTTTTTGTTTTTATAAAATCAATGTGTTTCGTAATAAGAAAACTACTTACATTAGTTACTGTATAAACTTATCAAGAGCAATTTAGTTCTAACTGCTGCAAGTAACGATCAAAAGTATAGTTTAACGTAAAACCACCAACGAATAGGTAAGTATAAAGCCAATGCTAATGTTGAGAGAATATAAAACATCGCAAATTTAGCATATAAAATTTTTGGGATAGACCTAAATATACCTGAATAATAAATCTCTTTCCTGATGGAATAATATAATAAATAAGCCGTTATATTAAAAAAGTTATTTAGAAGAGAAACAGGATAAGGTCGATATGAATTTTTTGTGGCTTTTATCTTCATCAAAAATACGACGTTAATCCAAGAAATGCCATCATGTTTGAGTGTTCGCTTGCCGCGAGACTTGCATTATTTAGTAGATGCATGAATCAATAATGTACCACCAGCACCTATAACACGAACCTCTTTCATATACAATTTTACGGTTGTCTATAACCTACTTCATTATCCCTTATAAATAATAACCAGAATCACTTAGACGTAATCGTGTCTTATCATTTATGCATTCCATATTTCGGCAATAAAACTACTCATTTAAATAATAGTGGGCATTACACCCTGCTCATGTCCGATTACCTATTGTGCAAGCCGCTTCATTTGGCTAAAACGTATCCAACTGGAACCTTAAGATAGTAACGGAACGGCGCATACAATAGCACTCAGATGCTCGTCAACAAATTGCTGGGGATATGGTTTCCCCGATTGGATGTCCTCAAATGCAAACTAGTTCGACCATTAGTTAATTAAAGATTGTAGTGATGCACGCGCGACTAAGGGGGGTGTTTAAAAGAGCTAAGTCCGCTGAAAATAAATTTAACTCGTTACCTAAACATTTTTCCCGAAATTACCTAGGTTTACTAATGTGGTGGGCATCTTCAAAGCCGAGTTTATCGTATACGAGCGAACACAAACTGATTCTGCAACAGCAGATCTGTCAGTTTCTCGAAGGCGGTAACATCTCTCGTGTTCTTTTATCCTTATGGTGGTTCCAATGCAAACTTTTCCACTCCTGCAGGGCACACTGTATATTCCTCCTGTAGATAGGGGATTTTCCTTATCCTACGTAGAAGTGAAAATGTGTTGCAGCTGTCTTTGAGGTTTAGAGATAGGTGTAATGTTTGTCCTACGCAGCATCTTCCCAATACGGTTTTCTGCTCAAGATGATCGTTGGAATCCTTGTTCAGGTAGCAGTCCGTGTAGGTAGGTTTGCGGTAAACCTGATTTCCTAGATGTTAATGGTCCTTCTGGCAACTAAAACGTTTAGGAAAGTCAGGAACTCCTGAAAAGTGTCCTCACCATGGCTCCAGACTACGAAGCTGCCGCAAACTTATCTGTACTATACCGAGGGTTTCTTCTCGGCTCCTTCCAAGGCTTCCTGTGCGAGCTTCTTTATGAAAAGGTTGGCAACCACTGGACTGAGTGCGCTTTGCCTGGCCAGATGAAGTGAGGTAATATTTAAACAGCTTAGTCCAATCTATATAATTTTCAGTTTCTCTACGAGGTTATTTGAGTCGTTTATGTAAGTGAGCGTGTTCCGTATATGCAGGTACAGTAACTTGGTGAGATGTTTTGCTGCTTCGTGGTGATCCAATTGTGCTGATGATTGGTCGTAACGGACGTTTGGAAGATCGTAGAGGAGAGAGAATGTTTTGATATCTGGATCTTCTAATAGGTTGTTTTTGCCAGTGTGTTTGTTTCCTGAAAAATAGCGACTTATGGTTCTCGATAGTTTCTTGTAGACCTTTGGTTCCACTAGACCTATCTGCATGACGACCGTTGTTGTCGCTGTTGAGATCCTTTATCGCTTTGCGATACCGCGGCACACAACTTTCAACGCATTCACATTCTTATTGGAACTGTCATTCTGGACCAAAGATATTAACTGCATTACTAGTACTAAACAATAGGCTTGTTCTAATATTTGTTTGAAACACTATTAAGTTTTCTACACCCTACGCCGCTGGTGATAGATTCATTACTCTCTATACTTCTGAAACGGAATAAAATTAATGAACTCGTTCGTTTCCGAAATTCGTCTAATGAAAGCTCGTCAAGCCGTGACAACACCTGAGTTGAAATCCTCAGGGGAGTTAAAAATTTACTGCAAATTCGTCCAGCGGTGTTTCGTCATTTAGTCTTGACAAAGCTGACCATAGCACGACGACGCACGGCGACTTTCCGCCCCCGCGTCGTGCTAGGGGCTGGTGGTGTGGACCTGCAGCCCCTGCTTAGCGGCGAAAGCTCGGTCTCGCGTTTCCAGAGGTCTCAGGTGTACGGGAAATCATGAGCAGTAAAACTAGAAATCGATAGGCCATTTCGAATAGTGCACTGCACTTGCCGAATCATCGACGATTACATGTATATCAGGCGCACCGCTTGCTTCGATATTTTAATAGCGATTTTATTTTACGCCCGCACTTTATGCGGGGGCAGGCTGAAATTATGGTTTCGCTGGATTATCCCTGAATAATTTATGGCACAAATTGTGCCGTAACAGTGACGCCTAAGTATCGCCGATGATCAATTCGTGTTATTTACGTCAATTTCCTTCGTGCTACACGAGGAACGGGGAACGCTACGGAAAAACGTGTGTGCGGATTGTCGCTTGCCAACCGTCCAAAGCACACTATCAAAAGTGTCTTTTCCATCATTTCACCCTCCTACATCAGTTATTAAAAAACAGTTATGAAGATCTAAAAGCAAATTGAACTTTTGACACTTTGTACGAGGCATGCTTTTTAAGTAAGTACCGTTTTGGAATTAAAAGAAGACGTGCAAAGATATCGCAATAATTTTATCTTACATGAAAGCCTGTACCTTAATCTACTTTTCTACATAATTTCCGTGAATATTGAGGCACTTGTCATAACGTGGCACCAGTTTTTGAATACCCTCCTCATAAAATTCTGCCGCCAGACTTGTTAACCACTGTATCACAAATCGTCTTGAAGACGCTGACCACCCAGGTGTTTCTTCAAGTGCAGGAACAAATGGTAGTCGCTGGGCGCCAGATCAGAGCTGTATGGAGGATGATCTAGAGTTTTCCATTTAAAAGATTTTATGAGATCTTTGGTCCGATTAGCCACATGTGGACGGGCATTGTCATGCAGCAAAACGATACCCTTACTCAACTTGCCACGTCTTTTGTTCTGGATTACACGACGCAGATTGTTCAATGTCTTACAATAAGACGCTGCATTGATTGTCTCATTACGAGGCAGAAACTCCACTAGCAATACTCCTTTTCTGTCCCAAAAAACTGTGCACATGATTTTCCGGGCAGAAATTGTTTGCTTAAACTTCACTTTTTTGGGTGATGATGAAGTCGCCATTCCATGGATTGTTGTTTCGATTCTGGTGTGACGTAGGCCACCCATGTTTCGTCACCAGTAACAATTTGGTCTAAAAAAATCTCTACCTTCATTGTGGTACCGCTCAAGGAAAGTCAATGCACTGCCTAAACGTTGGGTTTTGTGCAAATCCGTCAACATTTTCGGAACCCAACGTGAACACAATTTCCGGTAATTCAAGTTCTCGGTCACAATGCGATACAAAACACTAAGAGAATATTGAGGAAAGCAGTCGCACAATGAAGAAATTGTAAAGCGTCTGTTTTCTCTCACCTTTTCGTTCACTTTTTGCACCAAATCTTCATTAACGACCGAAGGACGCCCACTCCGTTCTTCATCATGCACATTTGTGCGGCCATCTTTAAATGCTCTCACCAATTTCCTTACCATTCCATCACTCATAATGTTTTGTCCGTAAACTTGACAGATCTCACGATGAATATCGATCGGTTTTACGCCTTTAGCACTAAGCACTCAGTAAACAATGTATACAATGAAGAATCAAACTGTAATGGCGTCAGTGCGTAGACAAGAGATGTAGGTAACCAGCGCGCATGCGCGGAACGCCGACCGTAGCGCTGCGGCGGCGGAATCGCAAAATGGTACTTACTTAAAAAACATGCCTCGTATCTCCCAAATCGTCCGCTTTTTGCCGGGTCTTATAGAGGCACCCTGTACATCATCTATATATATGAGTAACCAGCGCACATAAAGCTTAGACAAACAGGTCCGCGTTGTATCAAAGCCGAAATGAACATTCAGTGCAATCAGTAAATGCGGAATATGCATCGAATCGCGAGCGCCGCTTGCGCGGTTTTTGCTGGAAATATCTCGGACGGAAGGTTGCGGCTGCCAAATAATTTATGCGGGATCGATCAATTTAAAGACCAAAGCCTCGGAAGTAACATATGACAACTTATTATTTCTGGGGTAAATGGGACGACAGGGGACGGGAAATCAAGACGTGTCCAGACTGGGAAGGCCCCGTCTTCAACTTTAAAATGAAGCGCTTCCGTCGAGCGCTCCCAAAGCGCCACTTAATTGGTTTTAAAGGCGTACCTCGTGTTATGCAAATCATTTTCAAACCGGGCGTCTCATTCGATATTCTTGTATAATTACCATCGGGCGCTGGCGCTTCGAAACGTCGGAGGTGAAATTTTTTATTGTGCAAAAATTAAGCCGACGCTAAGGASGCTGCTGTTGTCATCGGTTTCGGCTCATAATTTACATGAACTTTGCAGTATATACGCGGCACGCGGCGTATGGTTCGTTGCCCGCCGCTTTGCCCCGGTGGCGCATTCAGGCGCATCGTTTTTGAGCCTTCTACAGACCCCGCATGGAAGCCTGAAAGTCGTTTTACGCCACTTCCCATCTCGCAAAGAGCAATTCACTTTGAACCATATCGCATGGAATTATTACTAACGATTAAGATTAAGAATCACTATCAACTTCCTATCGTTCGCGTCGGAAACGCAACTTACGGTGCCAGGCAAACCTTCACTTAGAGACATCTGACAAAATAAGTCCAGGTGCCAAAGACTTAAGTTGAAACACGTCTAGAATTGTTTCTGAAGAGGTAAATAATAATTATACCGTGGGTTCCAGTGAAAACGAGCCACCTCGGGTAACTACGCAATCGTTACGTTCAAAATGTTCCCCATTTACTTCCTGGCAGTAATGCAGCCGTGAGTAAAAGTTTTCTAATGTTATTTGTAGCATATTTGGAGGTAAATTCTGAATTTTTGATCTGATTGGTCCTTTTAAATCTTCTGCATTATGCGGCCGATCAGCAAAAATACGATTTTTCAAATACCCTACAGTAAAAAATTAAGCGGCGTCAGATCAGGGGAACGTGACGGGCATTCTATCGCTCCACGCCTACCAATCGATCTGTCCTGAAATATCGCATTCAAATATCCACGAAAGTTGACTACAAAATGGGGCGGTGCACCATCTTGCTGAAACCATATCTTTTCAGACGGACGCGCAGCATTTTCACGATTAGGGAACAGGCGAATAAGTTCTGGTATTATTTGTTCGTGCAAGAGCTACACTTTCTGAGGGTGTTGTGTGTGGACTTGTTCCATCCAATGTGGATTTATGTCCGACCAATATCTGCAATTATGTCTATTTACATTACCATTGAGGCAAAAAGCCGATTCATCAGAAAACATAATCCAATTTAAAATGTTTCTATCTTCATCTATCATGTTCATAGTAGTTTCGCAAAATTCTATCCTACGATCGAAATCATCTTCGGTCAGTTCTTATAGTAAGTGAATTTTGTATGGATGAAACTTCTCTTTTTTCAAAATTTTCTGAATACACCTTCTGCTAATATGGTGAATGACAGCACGCTGTTGTACGGAACACTTGGGATTCTCTTACACATCTAAAAGGACATTCAAGCTACCTTCTTCACTCGTAGCAACCTTTGGACGTCCTGGTTTTTGACGATTTTTAATTCTGCCGGTTTCGTCAAAACATTGCAATGTTTTAATAACTGTTGATCTGGTTGGTCACGATCTTCATGAATTGCATTGTAGAGTGCAAATACTTCCGAATAACCAATCATCATCAAAATTTCGATGCGATCATGCTCAGTTAATTGAAGCATTGCAAATGCAAATAACAAAGTGAATGAAAATTATCGGCAGTCACGAAGAAGATGGAGACACCTGGAGTTTTTATTCTTACTAGCGATAACGAATATGGTTTTTATCACGAAGTTTTTTGCAAGACCCAAGTTTGTTGTCGCACTTTTCTCAATTCAGAAGCAATAAATTGTACAAGTGTGATACATTTTTGAAATCAGGAAAAAATATCATTTTCTTTGGTGTGCATTTTGACCCCCTTTCCATTAAAAAAAATGCAATTGCGGCCATATCTCGGAAACGAGAGCTAACAGTGAGTTAAAAAAATCCAGAAAATGCATTTTAATTACCCATATGCCCATCCACGATTTCAGAAAAATCGGTTGAACAGAACCTGAAATATCCTGCTGGTTCCATACTTTGTAGCGGCCCTATATACATATACACTCTATATACAATGTATATGCTTACTCCACAATAATATGAGTTTTTAATTATCTACAGTTTTTGTCCGACCCAATATAAACTGGCACTCTTTTGTGTGTATCATTTTGTCATTTATTCAGCTGCACTAGGATTTTGTGAAAGTTTTTCCCGACCCCACACAAAAGTCACGCCAAGCACTTGAGCGTGGAGATAAGAGCGTAATTAGTATATTGGATATGATTGGTTAGGGTCGGCTGAATAGACGTTAAATTAGTGTTTGCCAACTTTGATTCCAGTTTCCATCTAATACTGCGGTAAACCCGGTTTGCCTACAGAAATAAGTCCTTTACGCCATTATGCATTTGACAGCAGCATTTGCAGATTTCCTCTTTGTGCTCTAAATAATACTGCTAACGTTCTCTGTATCGATATTGTACGATTTTGTGTTGCATGAAGTAGCTTCATAGCAAATTTTAGCAGCTGAAATATTTTGAGTTATTAAGCTGTAGTTAATAACAGTACGATACGAATAGCACGTGATTCCTTTGATTCCGAAGCGAGGAGCTCCGAAAGTAGGTATGATTCCTTCTTTGCATTTTGTCATTTTCGTTATCACATGTAGTGCTATTAATGTTCCGATAATTAAGGAGTCATACCTAGACATAACGGAATTAACCGCCGCTATTATTTACAATGTTTCGGTGAAACACATAATACAACGTGCAAAATCCAGAACCGAAAGAAAGAAAGAAAGAAAGAAGGAAATTGTTTTTGTGTGAAGGGCACGTGTAAAAGTATTATTTAGAGTTTTCGACAGTTGGAAGAACTATCCGAGGTGCGTCCTCCAGATCTATTCCCCTTAGCAATTCTTAATAATAAGGCCTATAAAGCTTTTGTTGCTCTACAGCTGGCATCTTTTCACATGAAGGTTGAAAATTTTCAGGGTATCGAGCGTTCTTCTTGTGGTGGTTTTTGTAGACTGACCATCGTTTCTTTGCACTGGACATGACATTATGCACTGAAGAGATGACAATCGTACTGTTGAAGTAGCATTTTTGTTGTTCATAATCTCTTTGCACCGCTTGAATAAACTTGTACCAGCCATATTTCCGCCAGACACTAACTGTTAACATTCGTATTTGCATATTAACTCAAACTGTTTATCACGTATTCCGTGCAATCAATTGCTATGTCCAAAAGCAAACACACAATCTATGCGGCGTGCCTGTTGCGCTTATTTCAGTCTAATTTGTTGTGCGTGCTTATTAAATTTGAAATTTTGTTTTTAACAGCCCCTTCCAATACCGGTGAGCCACCCCAACCAGCGTCAATGTCACGTATAAGCGAAAAATGCGCTCACTGTTTAGATCTGTAAAAGAGAAATATTACGTGCGAAGGAAATATAATGTCGCGCATTTGTATAGCTTTACAGAACAACAGGGTGGCAGAATGTCAGATGCAAAGTCACGGCGCCATATGTCAGTATACGTGACGCCATCACCTTTTTTATATGGACTAAAGCCGACGTCGTAAAAATACGAATTCGGTGGAGTCGCTTTCGCCGTGAAACTAATTTGTTTAACAGTAACAAGTTCAATTCATCGCCACTATCATTCCGGTCCGATTCTTATAGGGCGCTGTAATGATCGATCAGAAACTGAATTGTCCCTCCAAACCTGGTATTAAAAGGCCATCAACTTTGTCAGGTCAAACAAACACAATATGTGAAGATTAAAGTTAGAATGTCAACAAAATTTAAAAGCGTACGGCTTTTCTATTTAATTAAGGCGTTCATGCACACACCGTCATGGTCGTGAATAAATGTACACAACCAGCGTTAAAAGTATTTGAATTTCGTTCATTATCTCGTCATTCCAGCTTTATAATATACTCGCTACTGGAATATTAATTAGCTTGGATGTTGTAAATAACAATATATGATCATACGTTCAGGTATTACGCCGCAAATAAAATATTTAAGGGTTTACATGGGTTCGTCATGGGGATTCCCAGTTACGTTTATACGCTTACACCGAAATCACACCGACGAAGGACCATAAATTTAAGTTGGTAATTTCATAGTAATAACACAATAGCTTTACTCGATAATAAACAGTTAATAATGATAGCGAATAAAACACTTGAGTTCAGATAAATAAAGGCCTATTATAAATAAAGTATTTTTATTTAAAGGACCATGTCAGCGCCATCTGTTATTTCGATTCATAGGCATAACAGATTCAACGTGCGGTGCGGCCTGCATTCAGTAAACGCGTTCTTCTTTGTGATTAAAAATGTTGCAACTAGATGCCGCAGCATGTTTAAAGAAAGCTTCTAATATGTAGGTATAAAGGTGTGATCAAAGGTAAGTTGTACCGCGCCAATTTTCAATCCTACTACCGTGGGTACAGCCGCAATAAAAAAAATTGTTTGAAAAATAGTTACGGCAAATAATCTCGACCTTCCAAAAGTAACACATATGGCAGAGTTTCATAAAGCAATTCTAAAATTTCAAGGGAAAACACGTCATTAGTTTTTATTAATTAAATATTACGAAAATCCCTGCAATTTCTATAAATAGAACCTAATTTTTTGTAACTGTTGCCGACTATATTATTAATGTGGTCGACAAAAAAGTATATATAAATCTCTAATACTGGATACCCTACCAACAGCCACATTACTAACATGATACGGACAAATTGTTGGATTGAGTTTGCGACTAATGGACATAACACTACATTTAGAATGATTCAAATAAAGACATAAAAACCACTAAGAAAGCCTATCCAGATCATTATGCGAACACAAAGAATCATCTGCTATGTCTATCCGATAGAATATCTTCAGGTCGTCTGATAAAAGTAGCTTCTCGCACTAAATTAGGTATATCTATAATACCATTAACATAGAGGACAAAAAGCAACGGACCAAGATTTGACGCACAAAGGATGTAGCAACATATGAAGTAGAGATATAGTTTCTGAATTTAACGATAAGCTGATGATTATGCAGATATGATTGAAATAAAGCTTCGCACAGCTTCGAGGTAATTTACCTTTAACTTCTCTAACATCTTTTGTAATTTACCCAACCAGCGTCAGATCAGGTATATGTTTTCTCCGTGATGGCAGTACATCAATAAAATATTTATTGCTATGTCCGTCCATTCTTTTGAAAGCATGAACTTTTTGTTAGTTCAGGAGATCATCGATAAATATTAAAAATTACAAGAGGTCCACGGTTGGAACCCTGAGAATAGGCGACACCAAAGAGTGCATTATTGTGTCCATACTCATCTGTTCATGAACATGTCTTATTTTGCAAAAACGAAGCTTCTGGTGTATTCTATCGACTTAAACGAAAATGGCATCGGGCCTTTGTTTTAAAAGATACATGAATCAAACTAACGACATTTTTATTCAGCAAGCGCGTATCGGATAACCGCTAACGGAATTTATCAAGATCGATGATAACAGAGGTGCATGCATAAAGTCAAAGGAAATGCTGTGGTCTAGCAATATACGAAGTTAAGAATAAAGAAGGCTGACGTAATACCTGCATTTGCAATTGATGTGTGCATAGTAAACGCATTTGCTGATGTACCACAACCAATACTTCGACTATAAGCCTAAGGGCGCAACATCATGTTGAATTTAAAATCGCCCACCAATTGCAACTTGTGACCAACGGAAATTACAATAACCACTTGCCCGTGCCTGCGAGTGATGTCGACTAAACGGATAAGCGACCGTTCTAACTACGAAAACTTTGATTTAGTTTAAATGGAAAATAACTAGCTACCAGTGAAGCCCAGGACTTCTGCATCGGACACACGTATACAGCGACATAAATTTTAACATTTACGCGTGACTATAAATTGTCTACTTTAACGTTGCTCGCATTCCTTCTTTTCCTGTTTTCATTATTCCTATCAGAAATACTGTAAGAATAGAAAATGAAAGGCGGCAGCCACAGTTCTCTCTTTTATTGCTGGACTAGTCAAAGAAAGCATTTCGGCTACTTCTATGGTAAGCGTCTTCAAGAGCGGAGTTAATCGTGGAAATAGTAGTCTCCGAACGAACACAAACTGTGAACTGCATTTTTTAATCTTGGAGCGCGGAATGTTCTGCCTAGACGATTTTTTTAATTGAGCACCTGTTAGTTTTAGCTAAGGAAACTTCCGGGAAGGCACATACAGCAATATCTCTCTTGCAATGGAGTGGGATGCTGAGCTGTGCGTTTTACCCTACCCAACTAAGAAAACTGTTTGATGTGCCAACACAAACGCAGACTTAGATCTAAACTTACACGTGTTATACGCTCAGCGAACTTTGTTTTGAAATGCGCTTTTGCAGGCAAATACCTCTGGGCCCGCGCCCTGTGTACCCGCCAGCGTTATCGCAAGGGCTGATGAGCACGCCGCATAAACAGATCCACGTTACAGTAAATTCAGGAGTCTGCTGAAAAAGCCAAAAAGCAGCAAGACTTGTCAGTCGGAAGTAAACACAACAAAGTGAATGTGGCCGAATAAATCCTAATTGTGTTTTTAATTAAAAACGGGATCCGACGTTCTTATAAACGCGTATTTTGTGGAAGCCAAGAAGGGTTGTTTTTATTTATACGCAGCTGTGATCCGCTTACCAGTTATTCAAAGCATGTACATTCGTTTTTACAAAAATCCAATGTATAGAGAATTGTGAACTGTGTAAGTTTTTTTGATATTTGGAGAATGAAACCAATAGTGCCAAATGGGAAGATAGATTCATTGCCAGAAGAACAGAACTTGCCTTATTGCCTAAGGGGAAGGTTTGGTTTTGTATATACTGAAAGAGGAAGCTATCTTATTGCCCAAGGAGGAGGTCGTATCGTTCAAAAGAATTACATTTTGAAGCTTAGTAAAAGTCAGTTGCATTTTGATAGGTATGTCAGAAGAGAAAGATATATATTCAAATAGCGGTTATCGAGCGAGCGAAAGGCTTAGTGAGGCAGGTGTTTTTAGTGCTAGTGTGTGCAGTATAGCGATCTTGTGAATTAGTGATGTTAAAACAGTAGTGTTTTGAATTAGTTGTGTTTAGACTTAGTGTATTTGATACTAGTGTTTTCAAATTAAAGAAGTTAGTAACAAATCCGCAGTTTTCGAGCCCGTAGTCATAATAACTGGTGTCAGGAAGGGGATTGTAGATTTCTGGAGTGTTTTGCGACCTGGACAGACAGATTTTGAAAGGCTTTAGAAGAGAAGAAGGATCGGAAGGTAAAGGAAGTTCTGACATTACCAACAGTCATAGGGTGCAAAGTCAAGTGAGTCAACTGGGAGTTAAGGTATTATGCCAGTGACGAGAAGCCAATCTAAACAACTATAGCAGATAATGTAGCTCATGCAAGAGTTGAGAAAACAGGACAAGAYGAAATGAGAAAAGGTCAAGACTTTTTTAAATTGTTTTAACGCAAGTATGTAATTAAATTGAGATGGCGACCGTTAACTCTACAAAACTGCTTTAATAAAAAAATATAATTGCATTTAACGCTGCTATTGGACGACTCCTCGCGGTTGAACATTGCAAAGGCACCCCTCGGAAGAATAAATAATTTTCAACTGTGCCATGGCTAATAAACGCGAATGTTCTCGGTCCTTGCACGCACAAGAATGGTATAACCTGACCTCTTGGGCAGGCAGATGAGGAGACAGCCACCTCCAAGTCCCAATGTAGCGAAGTATTACGATTATGCTTGCGAGATAACCCGTGGAGAACCTKATGGGGGGATAGATAATACGTCGTAGCGGGAACGGCTATCTGCCGCACCCTCTCTTTTTATCCCTCCGGGAACCGCATGGGCCCATCATGCGACAGGTAGTACGTATGCTAAGAGGATCGTCGAGACAGAATAAAATTTAGGGGGTTACGTGAAATGTGGATCTCGATAAGATAGTTACGGTGAACTCCGTGTGTCGCACCGACAGGGATGGGAAAATCCTGCGAGGGAAAGCTGGGAAGCAATGTAGAAAACGCCAGTACATCATGAAATTCATAATTCGCATAGAGTCGGGATCAGTAGCGGTTCTGGTTAAGCAATTAACATAAGATGATGTATATGTAAAGTTGGGGTTGGTTAATGTTATGGTATACGTTTATTATTATTATTATCAGAAGCTACTTCCAGTTAGTAGTTCCATTGTAATCAGGTTTAAGGTAGAAACGGAAGTAACAGAGCAATACTTAATACACCAGCCACCATGAGTGTGTAGCATAGAAAACTTAATAGTGTTCCAAATATGAGAACTTCGTCGAAATATATTTACCTGCGATTCGAATGCAAAAAAAGGCCTGTTAAACTTACTTAACATACTGGAACATGCAACAACAATTTTATATCCGACAATTCTAACAACAAACTTGATTCTAAGTCAACAGTTCTCGACTTACATATCTCGGATCTTGGACAAAGTTTTTGTCTAAGGCAAAATTCTTTGATTAGCAATAAACCATTTCTTAAGTAGATGAGTAGTTTTATATAGTTAAACGACTGAGTGGTGGAATATGGGACTCGGTCTTCAATGCAAGAGACTGTAACTTGACGCTAAATTTATTTATGTCAAWCTTTGGGTACCACATTGAGGAATGTTTTTTCTCGAAAAAGGCTTATAGGGGTGGAAGTCGAAGGATTGGAGATTTGTTGATCTCCGAAGTGCTTGACTTCAGCAAATATGTCTATAGTAGGCAGTATCTCATTTTCAGGCAGTATTACAGGGAAACAGAGAGGCGGTATCAACATTTCTTAGCTTCTACCAAACTGTTACAAAATTCAACTAATAGACAAAAAAAAATTGTGGTCTATTTTTGATGACAAKGCGCGACTTTCCGAAATAGCAAAATCTGTGAAAGTGTGGGTGCTGGGTTTGACAATGTATTTCTTTGTAGGAATTTACATCATTTAACTCCCTCATTTTATTTTAAACCAATAGTACCAGACGATATTACACAAGCTCGTACTCATCAGGCTCAGACAAAATATCTAGCAAAAAAGTAAAAAGTTGTACAGCAGAACCTCTTCTTCCCTAAAGCATTGAAACAAGCGATCGTTATCCCTGTTTTTAAGAAAGGTGACAATCAATAGCTTAGTTACTAGTTTCAGAGCGATAAGTATTATTATTATTATTATTTTTTATTACCCAGTATTTCTAGCGTCTTTAGATCTATAGTTTTAATAGTAAACAGATTTATATTTAAATCAGTAAAAAGTCTTTCGGTGGTGTGTTATTCGTAAAGGCAACTTTACTTTGAAAGTATACATTGTTAACATACTCCTCTAGGTACGTAGGGTATTTACTGTTTAGAAATAGGTAATTAGAATTATGAGAGGTTTTTACATCTTTACGTATATGAATTCGTGTTATATTTTTAAGAATTTAGAGTTTAAAGTTTATAACAGTCCACGTGAGAATCTACAGTGAGAATCGGTTTTCAGGGCTTTTAAGTCCAGAGTGAAAGAGCTATTATTGCAAAAATGTTGTTACTCTGCAGCCGACTAACTTTGTTTATAGTTTTAAGTATATGATTAGTGATGATATTACTTATTAATTAATTAATTAATAATTTCTGAAAATAAACTATTATTACTGTTATATGACAAAAATATAAGTGTGATACCTCATTTGCCTTATTTTTTCTTCTTTTACACATAAGAAAAACAAAAGTTGCTATTAGCAAGTCGAAATATAGCAAGGTTTAAAAATTCTGTTTGGAAGTATCGTGTGCTGCGAGTAATTTCGCAACTTTTCTCTAATTTAACCCACAATGGGTGGTAACTCTTCAAATAACAAGGTAGCCGTGATTCACCCTATATATGTAGCTAGTTGTTTCTTTTCTTTTTCGTCTTTTTCCATGTAAACCCAAAACACCCGTCTCTGGTGATAGTTTTAGGGATTGCAAACGGTTAAGAAAAAGTTGTCAATCTTGACTAAGCTATTTGGATGAATTCATCTAACTTTTAGATTATAATTAGTTCATTCAGCGCAGGAGGAAATATACAAGTCACGATGAAAGAGAACAGGTGTTCTAACCGGATGTTATGATCGCCTGCTACAATCGTAGAGCAGCTTGCCTTGTTGCTGCTCGTATATTTCAATGTCCCTTTGTGAAGCCTTTTAACGACTAATTTCATTTAATCGTTAGCTACAGGTAACTAGCGATTCGTCTAGAGCAGCCAATCAATATAGTGGATCTCACAAATCACACGGTTATTTTTGGAMTAACGGAACACGGCGCTATCGCTAACGTTACTGTGGATTATCGCGGTAGTGGTCAGCATTTATTGCCAAGKTGCTGCCCAATAATGATCMAGCCCTTGTTTCCATTACAATAAAGCATGTGGAATGGATGTAGTCAAAACAAAACTTAWCCACCACTGTATGAAACGTTATATCAGTTGTTTCAGCTGTAACATAGGTACATAAATAAATAAAATTTTCAATTTATCATTCCGGACAGCAGACGACTGATMGTAGTATTCAGTATCCAAACGCAATTCAGTTGACGGTTTTCCTAAATAATTCGCMTTCTCTGATGTGTCTGGTTCCTTCTGAATCATGCTTGGCTGTCTGCTTTTGTTTCACATACGCGTTCGCATATCGTTTCAAGCATACCTACTTATCTTTGTAATAAGTCGATGATTCCGGTAAATTGCGGGGAATCTAATTGCACGGAAGGCGCTTGTTATTCAACGTATTTCTTAGCGCTCACCCGATTAAATAGTCGTGTTTATCGCAGGGGAACACAACGACAAAGTATCAAATCCGCTGCTTTTCGATGCACGCTCGCAATTTTCCAACATATTAAATCCCCCTTCGATGTATTAAGTTACGTAGTGAATTTGATGCACACGAGCCAAACTCTGCAACAACAAATACGAAACTTGTATGGAGGTTCTGGTCTACAAGGCTTCCGTAGCCTTCCAACAATAGGAGGACTTAAGCTTGTTGTAATTGGTTAAATAGTTAAAAATTTGTTTATTTCCCATCATATCTTCTTGCCACTATCCACTGCCATGTTGGAGAGTATGGTTCTGCTTTCCAAGGCTTTAGTGTCGCTTGGCCGTCAATCACGATTCGGATACGATTATTATTATAAGCCCTCCGCATCATAGTGCTTTGATTGGCGCAGCTTCAGTTTGGAAACCGTTGCAAAATCGGTGTCCTTCCGATCTCGTTAGCATGTTTTTGGAAGTCAAACACCACGCTACATCTGTTTGACTGCTTACTCAGCACGGAGTTATACCTTAACCTTCCGAATATTTTGGTATGGGTTCCCTTCTGACGGGTGTACCTTAATGTCCCGCAATTTTCAACCTATATGCTGTCATTAGTTGCTACGATGTTACAATAACGTGTAGTGCAGGAAGATCCAACCGATCTACGACGGCGGTTAATGAGCAACCGATATTCCACCAAGGGTTTTAGGTGACCTAGTGGGTTCATACATTCGGTCAATGTATGGAATGCCTGTTCGAAAGACTGGGGCCTAGGGATGGCAATCTCTATTAATCATCCGCTTCCAACATCCATCCTTGTAGATTATCTCGCTAATGTGTAATTTCTTTGTATTTGTTGCTTTCTGATTGGCTGTCAACCGATCCAATTAAAATGTCAATTGGGCGATTAGAAGAATTTAAAATTGGCCAGCAGAACTTAAACACTTACATCACCAGGTTAGGTTAACTTTTTGTTAAATCAAATAAAGGCAGAATTAAAAGCCGCCATCCTACTAACTGTAGTTGATTGATTGATTGATTATACCAGCGCACGGTCAGCATTTCTGCCACTCCCGGATATACCGACGGGCCTGCCGTCTACGCTGGGTTGGAGGGGTGCGACTGCCTACCTCACGTTAAGGGAATATAAGGACTGAATGGGAAGGTTATATAGGTACATTCATTTTCTTTGAATGTTTTCTGGGTGCTGTTGACATCGTTGGTCCATTTCAGAATTTCTCTTCTAGGCATTATTATTCATTTTTTCCCTGGTTTCTGAATTATTCTCTCTATAGTTGTTTTTCGTGTAAAGCACGGTCTTCCTCTTTTTCGTTGGTCTCCGCTTAACTTCCAAGTCTTCCGTGTGGTTTGCCTCTTTCCTTTAGATGTGTCCCTAGAATTTGATGTGTTTGATGTCGGTTTGGCTCGGCTGCATTGTTCTCTTTGTTGGAGGTCGTTTAAGAGTGCTGAGATTATGTCGGCATTTTCCATTGAGTTGTTCGTAGTTCTTGAACTGTTTTTTCCAAGCTACTTCTGAGCTTCGGGGGTAGTTTCCGTCTTCCAGGGTTTTACGTACCAGAATTGTGTAGTTTCTTATTGTATACAGTTAACTATATATATGGAACATTACTATAGCGACCATAACAATGATAATAGTGTCGCATTTAGGCCTCAGCGAGAGTGACACCTAAAGCGGGACGGGATCAGGGATGGTCAAGTCAAGTCAAGTGTAGTTGGAAACAAAGTGTTAGAATTAATAATAGACTTATGCCGTCCAGCACAACCAGAAGCCAAGACGTATCAACATATTGTTGATATGCTAAAGAAACACTTGCATCCTCAGCAATCAATTCCTGCGGAGAGGTTTA
Source organism: Rhyzopertha dominica (assembly GCA_025024175.1). Lineage (NCBI taxonomy): Eukaryota > Metazoa > Arthropoda > Insecta > Coleoptera > Bostrichidae > Rhyzopertha > Rhyzopertha dominica. The sequence continues at coordinate 2,544,846 of QCXZ01000086.1, read as the reverse complement.
AGTTTCGACTAAGAAAACAAGCGTTTGGAGAGACCATTTCGGAGTACGTAGCAGCATTAAAAAACTAGCAAGAAATTGCAGTTTTGGGAAAGTTTTAGAAGAGAACATTAGGGATAAATTAATTTTTGGCATGAAGAATGAAGTCAAAAAATGCCTGGTTGAAAGGCTGAGGCCTAAGGGTGGCAATCCCTGCTAATCATAGTTACAGGCCTATTTCCACAGAGGCAGTGTCAGGGTGCAGGGTAGTAAGTTAACTGTCCATCCTTGTCGATTATCACGTATTTCCATGTTGGTTTATCCTAATTGGCTGCCCGGCTGGTCCAAACATGCCAGCCTTCTCCGTCACCCAGAAGGCGTGAATGTGATATATAAGAATATAACACTAATCAATTACGACTGATCTTTATTTTGGATGTCACATAATGATGTTTCCATCAACTTTTCGCGAATGTTGGAGTTCGTTTTATTAGCGCCGTGCAGGGTTAGTGTCTCCAAGACCCAGAAGGGCTCACTTCAAGTTTCAGGACGGGCATACCTGGTCGTTAGAGAAAACTCATCTAGTTCCGCACGCAGACCATTAGAACGCGGTCGCTATCGACGATCGAGTACCGTGTTCTACGGGGATGAGTGCGGGCATCCGCAGTCCTCGTCGGGCGTTTGGCTTCGGGCAAGTTGAACAACAGCACCTAGGCTGAACCTGACCGCGCGCTGGCTTCGCACCGCGGCCGTCGGCCCGCCGTACCGGTGCGCATTTTCCCGGGTCCTGTCGTGGCAGGTGGTTGTGTTCGCCTCGCGGTGCGCGCTATCGTTACGTTACAAGTTGAACGCCCTTCGAGTGCTGTTCCTCTTTCGGAGACGAAGAACTCCCTGTGATTTTCGAGGACCCCATGAGGCTGTGAACGCCAGGTAAGACGACGTCCCGCTCCTTCGGATTTGGTCCGCAACGCGCGACCGGATTTTTCAGATCGCACGTCAGTTTGACACACACCGGGTCACACGTGCCGGGACCGCTTCCGTGTTCTTGCCGTTTGATTTATTCACGACGAGCGAAATTGGATTTACAATTGCAAAATCGAGCCGCTGGTATGATTTATTTGGTCCAGTGACTCTACGGAATTGGCCCCCAAGACGTGGACGTATCTCGCGTTCCCATCGATGACTTATCCGCGGCCTTTCTTCCTCCTCATCCAGCGAGTTATTGCAAATCTCCATTGTTCTCTTGGGAGTCGCCTCTGTTGCTTTTCGAAACGTTAAGAAAACACGGGGGGAAACTTCGCGGCGCGGAAGTAAAACTTTTTCTGCGCCCTGGTGTGCGTTTACCAATCGGTCATTGTGAACCGAAAAGTACATTTCCTAACGTTTTTATTCTTGAAACAAACTTAAAAATTCCAACGTATCCTTCACTACTATTTTCAAGTTTACAATCCTAGAGTTATGTGGAAGTCTTTCATGTTAAAATACAATCTGCAATGAAACCTCTTCTAGGGGCTTTTTCGTAGAAACGTGGACATTAATTTACCCTTGGAACATATGGACTTTAGTAAAAAATCCTTGTTGGCTGTATTGATAATTGAGAAGTATCGGAAAATTTGCCAAAAGTCGCCCTCTTTTGCATAAAAAAATTGATTAGACTTCATCCCTTTCTCTATTAGCACCTTAAGACTGTTGCTCGAAACTCATCAAAGCACCTAACTGTTTAACAGAGATCTGTCACATTTCTCCTTATTCCTACATTTGGTACTCTTTATGGGACATAGGTAATGTAATTAAGCACAAAAGATGTCATGAGATAGTAGAATACTGTAGGGAGGCGAAACTTTACTCACACAATGATAAATCCCGGCTGACAATGAGAGAAATGAATGAGTTTTTTTAGATGTAATATCGCACAAAAGAGATTTCTTTTTCGTGTGTCCTAAACCCATCAGTGACAGAGCAAAGTTGTCTAATTGATATCGCGAGTACGAAGACAGTTAATTGGTTTACAACTAAATGATAACAAAACGGTACTCCGCCACATCTTGGGGTTAATGTTTCCTGTATCTGGATAGTATCTTCCTCGTTGAATTTCGTTATCACTTGCTGCTGCTTTCTGTGATTTTTGTGATTATTTGAAGTTTTTTGAAAATTTTGCTATTTGCGGCGTTCTTGAAAACATTAATATCTTTAAAATAAAATAACCTAAAGAGATGCGGTTTGTAAAATTCAATTCCCTATATTACTAAGTAACAACATTTTACGTTTTTGCAAAATTTGACTAATTATTGAGAACTCAATTTAAATTTGACTTGATTTTTTTAATAGAACGGCATATATATTTTGATATTATTTTTTAGGGTTAAGACACTTTGTTGCAAAAAAATAAGCAATCGTTGGTAACAGTTTTTATGACAGAGTGACAGCAGAGAAATTCTGTGCTGTTGTATAGTTACTTGTCACTAACAAACTAAAATTTGTAGTACATCGTTATATTACAAACGTTTTTATTAACTTTTATTCATATAATTAGTCTAAATGTTACACTCTTGATATTCGAATGAAGATTTTTTAAATTTAATTATCACATTATTGTGAATAGTTGAGCGAACCTGCAGAGTTTATGTAGAAAAATACACAAATCGTCTAAGACCAACTGGAGATCTTATAAAAAGATTGTTGAAGAATCTTGTAGCGTTTTCACCAAAAACAACAGTTATAGCATACTTTAATCGACAGCCATGTACTCCTTGCAAAACGTAGAAAGAGATTTAGTGTATCAAAAACAAACATTCACAGAATTCTGCAAAATAACAAATGGCACGATTAGACCTACAACCGGCTCAACACTTAAGTGCAACATGCTTTGAAAAAAGAACCGAATTTTGCGAGTGGTTTTTATTAAAATTGCAAGAAAATGATCATTTCACTACACTGTTTATATGGACAGGTGGGGAAAAATTTCAAACAAATGTACATTCAATACGCGAAATAGTCATTTTTGGTCCGATAGTAATCCTCACGTAGTCAGACAACTAAACTTCCAAGAGTCTTGGAGTTAATGTATTTTGTGGAATTAAAAGTAATAGAATACTTGCAGCACATTTTACGACGAAACAGCCTTAACTTAACTTAACAGCCCAAAATATATTTTTATTTTGAGAAACGTTATGAATGCGAGCTTGCGTTGTCTTCCTGCAGTTGGAGCCAATAATGCATGTTGGTATCAGATGGATGTTGGAGAAGTCGTTGGACTGCATACAAGGGTGCATATAAGTGTCCACCATGATCTCCTGATTTAACACCCCTTGATTATTTCATTTGGGTTTATATAAAAGATCAAGTGTATAGAACTTCTGTCACCATCAAAAACCACCTAATAGACAAAGTACGTGAGGCATTTAATGCTTTGGATCACGGAGCTATATATATTTAAGCTTATTAAAAAGAAATGAAAAGTGTACAACTCAAAACGGTAATGTGTTTGAACATTTAATTTCTGTGTTTTCTTTTACCTAATCACCATAAAATTATTTTCACTGTTGTTACTCTTGTCTTACTTTTTATTGTTGCTATTACTGCGGGTTTTTTAATGTTAATGGTTTGGCACATTAGCCACGCCCGCCGATTTTTATTAGGTATTATTTTAAGATATTTATTTGTCATGCAATTAGTGAAAATACTACAAAATACAAAAATTTGCATTTACAGCACAGAATCTCTCTGCCGTCACCCTACCATAAAAATAGCTACCAATGCCTGCTTAATTTTTCGCAAAGTATTTTAGCCCGCAAAAATAATATGAAATCGCAAATATTTCCTAACCTTTTAAGAATAGACTCCAACATACCTTAATAAATATGAAAGATTCTATTAAAAAAAAACAAGTTATCCGGAATAGAATTTCTTCAAACTGAGTTCTCCATAATTAACAACATTTTGCAAAAACGTAAGGTGTTGTAAGTTAGTAATGTAGAAAATTTCATGGGAAATTAAATTTTTCACACCGCCTATCTCTAGGTTGTTTTGTTTTGAATATATTAATTTTCTTCAAGCTCACCGCAAATGCCAAAATTTTCAAAAAACTTCAAATAATCACAAAACAATAAGATGATTCTAAAAATGCAAAGCTCTCTAACAACACTAGTGAAGATCGATATGCGGTCATATATTTCCTGTAAAGTATTGTATGGATTTGCCCGAATTTATTGAAAAAAACACTATCTCAATGGCGAGGAGACCGCGAACGAATCCGATAAGAGTAACGTTCGACCCCGGCATGTAAAAGCATTTATCAGAAAACTTTTAAGCCGGGTTTAAACATCCCCTTCTGTGATGGGAGCTCGAGGAGGTATGCGAAAATGATTAACCGGTGGGGTTCTTTCGCTTTTATCTTTAAATTAAAAAAAACAGCCTCCGCCTACTCCCCGCTCCGTTCACGCAACGTTTGTGAAATTTCATTCAGTCCATTCAGTGCCTCCCTTGATACGCATGAAGGTGCAATTCTGTTGAATTTTACGTTTATGTCCTCGACGTTTGCGGGTTATAACAGGATACGTCGTTGCCACGGGGGCCGTGTTCGTATCGATTGTCCTTAACGTGGCAGGGTTTAAAATTTACTATCCATGTCAACTTCAATTGCCTGTTTATCTGTCAGAAAGTTTTGTCATTCGACAATGTAGCAGTATTAAAATCGGGATCCATTCGGGAAAGACAAGCCTCCGAAGTAGAGCGGATGAATTTCTCTATACAGGGTGGACCAAAATAAGCAGAGAAGCCTTAATAAACAATTCCAATTAGGTGCGATTTTTTTGCCTGAAAATCCTAAAGAAGCAATCGTGCTTGATGATCAACTGGATTTGGTTGTAGATGGTACAAATAAAGCAGCTACTTGTGGAGAATTCTCCAAATGAAAGAAGCATTAATTCCCGTCTTAACACACATCTTCAAGTTTTTTATATAATGTTCTTGAGCAATTCCAGATTTAACAATCCTTCGATACAGGGACGGGGGATGGTCCCTAGAAATCGGGGACACCTACCATTAGCAAGATGGATGTTTATCTAGATGGTCTGGTCAGTATTTCCCAAAATGGCGCGAATACTATACGATATCTGTTGAATGACGTCACGACGTGAATTCGTTTTAGTCCACCAGCCTTCTCCCTAGATGGTGTTGGCTCAGATTCTGAGTTATGACGTGAAGGACTCGATTCGTGATTCTATCTATAGCTAGAAGACTATTGCTGAATCGGCTTGTCTCTTGACTACAAAGGAAAAATGTCCAGTTTAGTTACGTCAGCGAACAGCATACAGCGATCACGGCTTTTTAATAAGCATGCTCTCTCTTTTACGGTGTAAATGTCCGTTCCGCGAAATGGATCCCTAATATTAATTTCTCTCATAAAATTGTCTGCGTTAGAGAAATCTCGCGATATTTGAAACTGTTTGTACCTGAAGTAATTAATGCAGCACAATGCAAATCGTGACATTGCAATCGTCTTTGTTTTTGTCGAATAACCGGAGGAATAGCGCGTGACGTAGAGAGCTTAGGATTAAATTATTTGTGTCTCAGTGTGCTCTGCAGGCGCCGTTTAATTATCTAGATAGGAACTTTACAGACGGTGCATGGCAGATAACGATGCGTTGTTTCCTTAAAATCGTCCTTTCCTACCCTGTCAACGAGCTACCGAGTTATTAAAAACATGCACTTCCCTACTTTTACGCTCCAGACTGTCCAGTTGACATTAAATCGTCCAATAAGCTCGATTCACGACACCTAGTTATTCCTGAGCAAATTGAATTACTGGCATATTTAAAAATTTATCGGCCCGTGAGGTTGGTAGCCAATTTGCTTGCCGCTCGTGAAGTTTTACGTCCAATAAAATTTAACAGAAATTCGGGCCACGGGATGCGTACCGTTACGAATGTCGTTTCCCCCGGTAATTTCCAGGACAGGACTATCCCCTTACTAACTACAGAATTTTATGCGTACTCCAAGTTTCTCTTTCGTCCCTTTTGGTATTTAGCTTGTCACCCTTCCAACCCATCGTAGGCGTAGCCGACTCGGTGGTGTATACGGGAGTGGCTGACCAATCCCGAAAGAAAGATAAAAAACACGCTAAAAAGGTTGTAAAATTGTCAATTTATAAGAAATATGTAAACAATGTCCTAAGGGAGAAAGTGTTTCTACTGTACGAAATAGCACTCCAAAATATTTTTTGAGTCGCTAACGAGGTCACTGGGCGATAAAAAGCATCCTTTCTCTTTTACCAACACATATAATCCAATGATCTAATTTTCTTTGGAAAAATTTTTTGTCTGTTTACGTTGCAATGACAAATTTAATTTATTTAGTTTTTGAAACGTGAACAACCAAGATCGGTCTTTAACAAATTAAAAGAAATATTTGTAAAAAATTTGTAACTGCTCTAAATTCAAATAGCCTTGTTGGCTTTTACTTTCTGTGTGAAGCAGTAGTATTTTATGTTTGCTTACATAATCTTCACACAATATTGAAAATTTACTTTTTCGATAGTGTTAGTGGGCAGGGATAGCACATAAGCAAACCTTATTCAAAACTAAAATTTTTTCATCATTACAAACGGTATTTTCGAGAACCCCCATAGAGGATTTGTGGAGCCCTAGGCACACCGTGAGTGTTTGGCTGTTATAGACAATGAATCTTTTTATTTATCAGAAGAAGAGGAAAGCTCTTCTCGTTACTTAGTGCTGTAAAACACAGACTGACAGTCTGACATGACAAAGTAATTACATAGCTGTACGGCTGTAAACATATACATTTATGGATCGTAGGAGAACATACTAGAATAGTCAAGAGAAGAAATGCAAATGCACATTCCACCCTCTGGTTATTTAGAACCATCTTCTGCATAAATAGTGCAAGCAGGTTCATTTCTGATATAGGAAAACGTAAATCGGTATCCACAAAATATTTTACTATGAAAATGCTCTTCTTAAAAGTGGACTAGTTTTGTTAATCGAATTTCTTCCATAACGAATTGAGTAAAAGACGAGTTTTGGTGGCTAGACCTCTTTTTACTTTTGTACTAATATGATCATTCCCCGTTAGTTTAGTGTTAAGAACTATACTAAAGTATTTAAACTTGCCCTTCTAAAGGAATTGATAACTACTCGCAGTCATAGTATTAGTATTTTATAAAGTAGTGGACGACAATCAATGACCATCGGGAATTACATGTACATTAGGTCTAATTTTAACATTTTGACCGTCCAATTTGGCCCCCTTGTACATTGTTTGCGAAAAATGTTCAAAATATGAATACTATCTGTTGTTGTGTTGACTTTAAACGAACTTAACGGGTCTAGGTCTACTTCATGCAACCAATTTGCATTACACTCTTCCGAATCCGGCCCTGGCATGAACAGTTGGACCAAAACCGACCGAGTCCGATTTCAGTTTACGTAACATTGGATTGCGCACCGTCATCGCGGTAAACGGATTCCGAGTTCGCAGCGCTGTTGATCTCCGTCAACGCGATGTCAAAAACTTCCGTGCTTTCCACCTGACGCCTGTCCGGGAAGACGGTTTTTAATAGCAGACGGCCACCCTATCCCCAAATCAATTTGGGGCGGAAAATAGGTACAGCAGGTCGCAGTGTCTTGTTCGGACCGGCCGATATGGCGCCCCCGAGAAGATTTGCGTCATAAACCAGCATTATTGTCACCGTGCGTCGGGACGCAGCGAAAGGGTCGAAAGTGCAGTGGAGTTAAGACGAATATGTCGTGAGCTTTTACCTTAGGGGTTTATATCGGCTTAGTGTTTTCCCTACAGGATGAAACATGTTCCGAGCTGTTCAAATTTATTTGATGAAAGGTGTTTTTCATTCCAACAAATCATATAAATCAAAGATCGTCTTGTACGCTATATAAATACACTGGGGAGGTCACACAGGTTATATTTTGTGATAAAAAAATTAATCTTGATGGTCCAGATGGTTTCAATTGTTATTGGCGAGATTTGAGGCGTTTTAACATTGGTTTGCCCATCGACACGAATGAACAGTCGCGAGCACATTTAAGTTCTTGAGACAAGTTGAATGCCTTTTTTAAATAACAATTACGAACGAGATTTCATCTTCCAACAAGATAATGCAAGGATTCATGTCAGTAAAGAGTCGATGGCTTGGTTTGCCAACTAAAATGTCGAATTTTTAGAGTGCCCCCCTTTTTCACCTGACATGAACCCATTTGAAAACCTTTGGGGTATCTTAGTTCAGCGAGTATATGCGAATAACTAACTGACAGTATGCCACCGTAAATGAACTCAAAAATTCATTAGAAAAGGTTTGAGCCAATTTGGACCCAAGAATATTAAGTAATTTCGTTGGGCTGTAGGCCAAACCCATTATTAATTTACGAATGTTTTGTTAAAATTTGTTCAATTCTGTGTGAATTTTAGATGGGGCTATAACGGGTGCGCCATCTCAAGCTTCGGTATGGAAATATTGAATAACTTCGGCAAGTAGTGAAAGTGAATGTTTATTAGTGTTTTTTTATTTGATTTAGTCCTTGACAATTTGTTTCAACTGTACTTAGAACACAACATCCAACAAATGACCACCTTTACGAGCCACACAATCTTGTTCTCTTTTTTTCGAATATTCCAATACTTTGGCCAGCATTTCGGGCGCTACTGCCTCTATTTCAGCTCGAATGTTGGTCTTGAGCGCTTCCAATGTCGTGGGCTTGTTGGCGTATACTTTACTTTTTAGATAACCCCACAAAAAAGAGTCCGGCGGCGTCAAATCAGGCGATCTTGGAGGGCACTCAATATCGCCACCTTTCGACATCAGACGGCCGGGGAACTTTCGCTTCCAAAGGTTCATCGTTTTGATCGCCGTATGGCATGGGGCGCCGTCTTGTTGAAACCAGAAGTTCAATAATTTTTTTTCCACCGATAACGGTCGCCATCGACGGTTTCGCCTTCACGAAAGAAAAATGGTCCGATGATGGTTTTGGCGCTAACGCCGGCCCAAACAGTGACTTTCTGGTCATGCAACGGCTTCTCGTGGATAATGTAAGGATTGTCTGTGCCCCAGAATCGACAGTATTGTTTGTTCACTCCGCCAGAGAGATGGAAATGGGCTTCGTCCGTGAACAATAATCGTTGAGTTATTTGCACTTTGTAAGGAAATATGTGAAGATCTTCTTTTAAAATCCTCCTAATAGTGGTTCCTTTGATGTTTAGCTGCTGGGCACGGTGACGATACGACAGATTTGGGCTTCTCAAAACACTCTGCTTGACAGTTTCAACAATTTCATTGGAGCGTCTTTTACGAACTGAAACGCGTTGATGATTTGCCACAGACCCCGATTCTTTGAAATTTTTAGTCACATTGCGTATGGTGTTATCAGAAGGCACTTTACGACCGCGGTATTTTCGACGTTATGCATGTTGAGCAAGCACAATTGAACGACCATTTTCCAAATACATGGTCACAATTTCTGCGCGTTCTTTAGGTGTAAAGTTATTCATGGTTAAAATTGTACTGAAATGATGTTTCTAAATTATTTTTTCTCAAGTCATGCCGACAATGGATAACAAAGTTATTCAATATTTCCATACCGAAGCTCGAGATGGCGCACCCTGTAGTTGTGCACCAATCCAATTAAAAAAAATTATTTTATTAAAATACGGGAACTGTTAATATGTGACACCGAATAGTCTACTTCTTATTATTTTCGTTTCTTTTATCCCTCTTGTTAGGTACATTAATTTAAGTTTGCATTTGCCGAAGAAAAACTTACAAACCAGAATGGGACTATAGTTATCCTCCCCAGTTTATACTAAATTCGCAATATTAAAAGCTTGCTGATTCCATTTGAAAAAATTGATTTTTGGCCCATTTCTCAATATTATTTTTAATCTTATTTTCTGGAGACCATGCATTCATAGTTATTAAAATATTAAAAAATCCATCAAAGTAGTAAAGTTTCTATATGTGAATTGAGAGAGTTTATGTAACTTATTGCACCGTATAAAACAGTATATGTTATTATTAATTAGATTTCTGTATGTCCAATAAAGAATTTATAAACACGTTTTACTCTAAGGGGCACAGTAATTTTTATTATTATTGTATTATAATTCAAGGGTATAATTCGTATTCTCGGTATTTCTAAATTTTATTTTCTTGGCATGTTATTTGGACCGAAAGCTAACTTGTTGTTTGGAAGAATTATGCAATGAAAATATATTTAACCAAAGGGCCCGATGGAATCTTCCAACACTTGATGAATCGCTTGAGGGCTAATCTTAGTTTGTTTTAGTTCTCACCCCACCCGGTGGCACTGGTGGTCCACGTCCCCTGGTTTAATGACCGATATTACATTTAACAGTTCCTTTCGTATCCCCCCCGACGTTGTAGATGAGATTTATGCTTGTGTTTACTGCGTCTGTTATGGATTTGTTTTTATCAGTGTTCCGGGAACACTGGCATGCAACAGCCCAGTTTCCAAACGATTCAGTCCCGACGTTACCATATACCATCCAAACTGGAATTAGATGTTTGATAGTCGATGGCCCACGCCGCAGAAAGGGCCTTCGGGGAATGTGGGACGGCAGGGCAACAATTCCGGGTTAAATTAGATTTTTCGCGAAATCTTTCTCCCATAACTTTTCTTTTGTTATTACAGATTTGAAATGATCGACCACACAATGCATTTGCCTTTAATTAAGTATTTATTCCAAGAGCAATTTTGGTGGACTTTCTGCAAGACGCTCAAAATTTCTTCTGTAAAATAGTATTCCACTCATCTGGTATTTGTACCTTTTGTTTTAGATTTATTGGTTCATATTTTATCAATTCGTTGTTGATCTTGTCTAGGCCTGGTGCTTTATTACACTTCATGTTATGAATTATTTCTATCGTCCTTTCTTCAGAGGGTGGTTCTCCAATGCGCCAGTAGTCATTTTCTGCAATTAAATTTACTTTAGGTGCCATGTTTTCCTCTTCTAGCTTCTTCAGCCAATGCGCCATAGGTATATATTTTCTGAAGTTGGCGGTATTATTTCTTCTGTATTTCTTTAGATATTTGAAGGTAAAGTTAAGGCGTAGGCTAGTAGACGACAGCTTTAGTATTAGGTACATATAAAATTAATTGTTCTGGTATTAGCCCTGGCTATACGACCATCCTCATGGCAGCAAATATACCTACAATGAAATTTTGTAGACCAATATGGTACTACTTCCTTTCAACGGCTTCCTTCCGCAAGATTATTGCTTAAACGTAAAGTATAACAATATCAAATGAAGTATTAAAGTAAAATAGATTCATCTTCAATAGTGTCTACTAATAGAACAATAGGAGTATAAAAATTGTAGTTCTTAGGTTAGTCCACACTGACATATCGAATGCTGGTTTTAAGCCTCTTAATCAGTATTAGAAGCCAGAGATGTTTAAGCCATTTTTAAATCCCGTAACGTTATACTTAGCTACACGATATTTCAGCCTGATAATATTATCTATGGTGTAAAACATATGTGGGTTTGCAGAATTCAGTGGACAATGCAGTTCACGCCCTTGCGTTTTCGACATGTGTAGGTGGCCGGTGGTTTTTGCACATTTCAGCTAGAACGCTTTCTTGCATAGCGTAAGCGTTCCCGGAATATATTGCACAAAGCCGTCTAGCCTTAGGAAGTTCAAGAACACCACCGGTTCAATCCTACGCTTGAAATTTATCGGGGCCTTACATGCGGAGGTATCTTTTTCATTCCAAATACGAGGTGTCATATTACGGGGCAACGGCAATAAAGTTGCATTACCACTCGCTTTTGTGAGATATATACAATTTCTGGTAGAGGTAATAACAGTCTGGAACAGTGTCATACTTGGTTCAGCAAAATATAGAGAGCTTTACAGGATTATTTCCATACAGTACTGCTTCGGACTGAAAACTTCATTTTTATTTGTTCTTTCATTAAAAATTCCATGCGAAACTTGATTTAGCTCTTTCGCTTTCGTTATTTACCTACGCTTTCTTTGTACTTGGGAAACGCTTTTACTAATATAATATTAAATTTTATTCTGAAAAGGATAACTAACATATCGTTTAAGTTAAACAGTTCGGATGCGTACCTTAAACATCTAATTTATTCATAATTTCATCTGATTTCTTAGTATCCTCATTGCAGAGTATCTATTAAAAATTTTGGGGTTTTGTGTGCAGCGATGCGTATGTAGACATAATTTATACCGTAATAAGCCGCTAAAACCAGCAAACAAAATCTGAATAGCCATTCTCCTGGTTTTCTGACAAACAATGTTTATTGTTTATTAGGTTGCTATCGTTATGACAGGCAACTCCACCTAAAATGTCTTCAAACAGTAGTTTAAAGGATTTCAGATGGAAATTAAATTGTTATACATACAATTATTTCGTTTTATTGCAGTTTTCGAAAAAATATTGTTTGGTTTGAAGGCTTCCGTGGTTGTTGTCGATAACATGTTGTTTTCCGGGCTCGTTCCCACGTTGGTTATTTAAACTTGACGTTTTGATACTCATGTCGGTGTCTTCCTCAGAAGTACCTCTGAAACCTAAAACATTCGAATTTTCGCGCCACCGCCAGCTCATAAGGTTGGACGTTTCTAGCGATTGAGGGCGTTGGAAGAACAGTGTAAGAATAATTGCATGGTAGCCACGAAAAGGCAAGCACGTCGTTCGTTTTATGTTGTTATCAAAAACATATTGTAAGATGTTGATTAAGCAAAAATATACGAAGAATGGTCCTTCGAAGTTTTCAATTTGGTCGATCCCGTATACAAATTTTAAACAGTTTTCAGAGCTTCTTCTGACGAAGACATCGACATGAGTGTCGAAACGTCAAGTTCAAATAACCAACGTGGGAACCAGCCCGGAAAACAACATGTCAAAAATATTGTTTGTATCTCGAATGCGAATAAACAGCTATTAAACAAATTTATAATAAACGAAAACGTGATTACTTTACACCGTGTCGAACAGGGCTTTTCCGACCGGATAAGTGGGTGGATGACAGCTACACCGTGGGCTAAACAATGGCGTGTTGGCCAGTTGGCCAGAATGTATGGTAGCAATTAATTCACTTATCAATTAATAATGTTCCAAACGAAAATGAATAATTATCGCGACATATTATCAAGGTCTGCTAATGCCCTTAGCGGCTCAGCGCGGTCACCTCACCGGCCACATTTATCGCAATTATAAATGGTTTCGTAACCGGGCAGAGACGGGCACTTCCGCACAACAAATTCTCCTGCAAGTTCATTCTCCTGTTAAACATATAATCTGGAGGTTGGTAATGAAATCGGGCAACACAAAAATATCTTGTGGTCGGTGATTTACAGTTTTCGCTGGATTGTGGTGTATTCAATTTCACGGGTGGTGAATCCACACATATGTGTGGTTAAGAAAGACCTTTCGTTATGTACACACGCTATTTGATGTGAACCTGAAGCAGCCACCTCGTATAATTTCGTACTTGTAATGTTCTCGGAAAAATCCTGAAACACATTAATTTTTTCTAGGGGGACTCATTTGTAGGTCAAGATACCCCTTCTAGTGACCGCTTCTTTCAATTCTCTATTCAACCATATCAAAATATTTCACATTCATGCAATTTACTCACAAAAAGCGAAAATAAACCACCAAACATACGATAAGTTTTTGTATTGTGGTTGTTCGAGTGCACTTATAATCACTTAACAAGTATTTCATTATAACGACTCTATATGAACAGTTATTTGTTTTATAACCTCTTGTGAATGTCGAATTTGTTACAACTGTTGGTCTTTGAAAGAACCGACTCATAGCGAACCGTTTCTGAAAACGGTAAATCTTTATTGGCCAGTTTTATGTGCGGTCTGTGCAGACTTGTATTTCTAAATTACTGTTTTAGTGCCGGTATTTCGGAGAAGCTAAAATAACCTGAAGAAAAAACTCATGCCTGAAGCATTAACATATGAGAGGATAAAGAGTTCGACCTTGGTGATGACTTATTGCTTTTTGGCACAATCCAATGATTGTTATATACCTGTGCTTCCTAAATTGGATACAGGGTTCCTGTCAGTTAGATTGATGAAGGATGTTGCCCAAACTTCGCAGTTTTTTCTTGTTACATCCAGAAATGACTCAAATTCTCTGGCGCATTAGAAGCTGTACTGGTAACATGACTATTTGTGTATTCAATTCACCTAATGGAACATATTTAACGCCTTACTGGCGGAAATTTGTACCCGAACGCATAAAGCACCCTGACGTAATTCAATTATGGCGACCTTAATTAAAGTATCGAGCAATACCGAGAGTGAAAACACATAAAGGGATATTTTCAATAAGAAAACGCGTTTAAACCGTAATTGCCCTCGTCATTGTTGGTTTCTAGCGAAAGGCCGTTTGTATAAAACCGTTTACACGGCTTGCCCGAGGTCCTTTGAGAAGTTATTAAATTTAAATGGATTTTAGCCGGAGTGGATGCGAAAAAGCTTCAACATTATAGAATTTCAATTCTGTTTCCAACAGTCTGCCCCAGCGGCGGCCAGCCGCCAGCTGCGGATGAGTCTGACGAATTTTCGGGACTATTGCGGAACATCAGGAAATCCGGGTCGTAGTAATATGTATAGTTTGGCCAGATTTAGTGCGATTTTCAAATTCGATGTTAATGTGTATTCCTTTCAACGAGGCAGTTATTTACTTAAAGCATAATCATCACGGTGGAGTTTAATCATATTGGTGGCCTTCAAATACATTAAAGATGACCCTCTTAGAGGTTTAGTGGAACTTAATAGTATTGCCTCGAAGCATGTATATTTTTTGCAAACACAAATGCAGAAATCGACAAATGTTGGTTGATATGCAGATATTGCTCCGCAGTTGTTATAAATGTAAACATGGATGACAGTAAGAACGCGGATTTTTCTGAATGATAATTCTTCCATGTGGCAATAATCGAGTAAATTCCTGTAGCGCAAATGAGTTTTAAGTTCCTAACTATTTTTGCATATCCCCGTTAAATCAAAGTAAAATAAGTTTTTAAGATAATATTTTCTCGGAAAGATCGTTGTCTCTTGAAAACACTGACAAGAGGTTATTAGCCTGACGTTTCGATTACACCTGTAATCTACCTCAAAATTTGCCTGACACAAGTTGAAACAAAATTTTGAAAGTAAAAAACAAATCACCAAGGAAGCGAGGCGTCATAGAAACAACGTGCCAACCTGATAAAAAAAGAACCTAACGACGAAAAAGGAACTACCTACCTACTAGATATACATGAACTGCTTGATAAAAGATAACTACAAAATAGCCTTCCATATGTCACCTAACTCATAATTTCCACAATCCCTATTAAAATTATTAGTATTCCTACAAATTTCTATAGCTTCTTTTATTAGACGTTTGTGATAATATTTTTCTCTTTGTAAAATTTTTGTTTTATCAAAGTCAATCATGTGTTTATTCAAATATGAGTGTTCAGCTACGGAAGATTTATCTATCTGTTGCAGCCTAGTATCACGTATGTATTCTTTCAAACGCGTACCTACTTTTCTTTTAGTTTGACCTATGTAACGCTTGCCGCAAAAACATGTAATTTTGTAAACACCTTCACTCTCTAAATGCACTTTATCTTTAGTAGAACTTAAAATTTTATCTAAATTATTATATGTACTATCAACAACTAAAATATCGTGTTTTCTAAGCATCCTCTCTAATTTTTCCGAAAGGTCTTATACATAAGGCAAACTCAACTTCAATTTACTTTATCCTGGCTGAGAATTTACTTGAGTTGGATGAGTACTTTTATTGAAAACAGACCAAATATTCTTATTGCTATAACCATTTCTCACTAGCGCTGATTTAAGATGATATATTTCTTTTTGTAAAGAACTTTCGTCTGAGATCCTTTGTGCTCTGACAAATAACGTCCTTATAAGATTATTATTTTGAGAGGGAGGGTGGTGAGATGTGGCATGTAAATATCTGTCTGTGTGTGTTGGTTTTATGTAAACCTTGTGTTTTAACTGTCCAGTGTTTATTCTGTAAATTTGGACATCCAAGAACATTCCATAGTAAATTTTATGTCAGGATTTTGGCTGTTCAAATGATTTAGAAACCTGCCCAACTCTTCTATATCGTGAGGCCAAATAACAGGAGTATCATCTACGTACCTATACCAACATTTTGGCTTAAACTGAAAACTGTTTATCAGGTTGGCACGTTGTTTCTATGACGTCTCGCTTTTGAGGTTCTTCGTCTTTGACAAAGATTACAGGTGTAATCGAAACGTCAGACTAATAACTTTTTGTCAGTGTTTTCAAGAGACAGCGATCTCTCCGAGAAAATATTATCTTAAATTATGGATGCTGAAAGCGTTCGCTCGTAAAATAAGTTTGTGTTTATTTGGGACTACCGCTGCGACTTCATGTATTATTGCTTTGATTTCACGTAATGCACTAACGTTCGTTCTATTAGAAACCTTTATGGTGATGTCCGAAGGGGCGCATCAATTTTATCTGGACGACCATAAGAAGTAATGCGCTTGTTTACCGGTGGAATCGATGATAAGATTTTTTCGACCGAGTGCTTGCTAATTTCGTAAACACGATTAAACACGACGATAGCAATGACGATTATACCTTAACACGCTTCAATGAACCTCTATTTTTCCTTAAAAACTTTTTCCCTACGCCACTGATTGATAGGCAATATTAACGTCCCTGTTCTGTAGGATCTATCTCGTATCTCTATTTAATGTGGCAATTGCACAGTGGCAAACTTTTATATTTTGTTCTCTCGCAAGTAGGGGATGTTTGTGTTTCAGTTATGGCATGCTAAGAAGGGCTTTACAGTCGGCAGTAAAAATATATGTTCGCTTTTGACGCTACGGGCGAGAAAGGGGCCCCATTATTCGGAAACATGCAGCCGTTAAGAGTAGGGTCGATTTTACGCGTCAATAAATTTTACGTGGTTTTGTTTATATGGTGTAATTAGGTAAAAGCCTCAAGCGTGGAGATCAAGGCCATCTTCCGCTTTCGGACGAGCTAATATCCAAATTTAACGTGGACCTTCTACTAAAGAATAAGTCGAGCAGCTTGTTTGCCCGGGAACTGGCGGAAAGCAATTATTATTTCCGTTGTAGCCGGTACGTTGTAATTCCATAAGCCCTCATAGGGGACGCTATAAGGCTTCGATCCTTTTATCCTGCAAACGCAGGAAAAGTGAAAAGTCGCCAAACGTTCAATGGGCTTTGTCTGAATTACCTCTGGAAGGTTATTGTCCTTGTCACTTCGCCTTTGTAAGATATTTCTTTTAAACTGCATCGGTTTCTTTTAATTCCAACAATGGCTGTTTCTTGTGATCATCTCTCGTTCAGTTTTTTCTGCGTTGTTCACTCATCAGTTTATTTATTAATCAGAATACAATGTTTTTATYGCCATTAGATCCATTATTTTCGCAAACCTGGAGTCTTCTAACCAGGACCTTCTTTAGTCAATTCCTGGAGTATCCTTTGTTGGTAAGGAGGACATTTTTGTGGGAACTATATATTAAGCTTGACCTCTTGATTGCCTGTTTTTCTTGCACGCCGCAACTGATTTCCAATCTTATTTATAATTTCACATGATGTTGGTGGTAAGTGGAGAGTTTTTTCTGACTAACTACGTTCAAATACGATTTAGTGTCTTACTTTGATAAGGAATGCCAAAAATATTGATTCAAACTAACAAAAAGTTGAAAACGGAACACCAAAAATACCCCGCTTTGCTCAGAGATTTTTATTTAAATTTGGTGCTAACAAAAATGGGAACAATCGGGCTTAGCATTAAAGAAAATAATAGATTTCGTCATATCTTCTATGTGGGACATCTTTCAGTATAGAGAAATAAGATTATTTCCAATGTATTCGATATTTTATATTGTATTTATTACTATAGTAGATTTAAAGTAATTTTACTCTAATTCATAGTTCAATCTCAGTTTCTCTGAATAGATAACACTATTTTTCATTTCTTCTTGCAGGATCCACCATTTTAAGATGGAGTGTTTCTGTTCCAAGCCCAGATCCGTCCATTGCAAAATCATCCTTCTAGATGAACAAGAACTGATCCATGAAATACAGGTAAGATTCAAAGACCTCTGCTTCGTGTTAGGCACCTATGATTTATGTTTAGTGCGGTCATAAAAAGCTTATTAATCTGTCGAAGGTCGAAGTTGAAGGAAACTTGTATGCACGTCGTAAAAAAATTTGATGTGCTATTTGTAATAAATTCGCTAATCATTTCTAGTACAAAGACTTCGGCAACGAGTAATTGAATCGACCTTGTGTCTTGTGTTTGCGTTTGAACACCAGTTCCTAGCGCAGCACGCTGCGTATGGTGCTTTTTGAGACGGTTTGGTGATTACAAATCTACCAATGAATATTATGCCATTTATAAATTCAACATGAAATTCTACACTTAAATCTTAACAAATTTAAATATCGAAAAAAGACCGGTTTCCGTGTAGAGAAATATCAATCAACAGACTTTGTGTAATATTCTGTTAATTATGAATATAGACTGTTAAATATCTGACTCTGCTCTTAAAATGAGGATCACATGTATGAGGTTGTCTTATTCGAAGTATTGGTAGGACGACTTGTATGTTTAGTTGTCCTTATTCTTGACGACGTTACAAAAATGTCACGCTGTTTAGGACCTTAATTTATATATTATGCATATTATTGTTACTCAATTTACCATTATTAGAAAATGGTGCTTCATCTTCACAAACAAATGTTATTGTAAAATCTGGCATTCAAGTTTTGGTTTTCTCGAATAAAACAAAAACATAGTTCCCGGTGGGACACCCTGTATACTGAGTAACATTAGAACAAACAACTATAATTAATTGATATTTTTACATGGAACTCTTGACCGACTATACAAATAATTAATATTTAGCTTGAGTTCCACAATGAGTTTTCATCTGTAAAGAAAATGTTTTGATTTTCACGTAGTCTAGCAACGACAACATTCTTGTCTTCTTCTTTTTTAACAGTTCACGCATTAGCATCGAGTACCAATGTCTGTGATTACCATTCGTACAGACATTCATTGAATGTGCAATAGGTTATTATTCCAGCATTAACAACCTGTACACGAATCCAGATGGTTTGTTGAATTCTCGAAAAGTATGGGCTTGGCATAAATTTACTCGACAGGCATGCATATTAAATTTCATACACGAAACTCTTTGTTGCCCTGTACATGATCGAACTGAAATTGTGTTGAAAAAGCGGAAGGGAGTCTTGAAACTGGGCGCCTACCTTCCGAAAGTCATTAAGGATATGAAAGCAACATTTGAGGGCATTCCAGACCTATCTGAAAAAAATCTCGTTTATTTCAAAGCAATTTAATTTCTCCGCTTTCGGTCAACCTCGTTAATATTCATTGGCAATCTTTTACATGTGAGGTCTAACCCTCTCGCGGCGCCCATTCATTAAATGGGCCTCCGCTTGCTCCAGATGGATTTCTAATTGAAAATGTGAGCGCCTGAAAAGGTGGTAGGGCTTTCCCGGATCAGTTATCTGATATTTTTAGTGCAAACAGCGCTGAATAGGCGGGAACGCAGCTTGTTCTTATGCAGTCGGAGTCCTTGCGGTTTATTGACGATTTTATTGTTTATAACTGTTGTAACTCATTGCGCCAACAATCTCGATCGCGAGTGACCTTTATCTTTCCGTTTGGGAAACCATAAATTCGCTCTGCAGATGAATCTACTACCAGTGGCGTATAGTGTGTCATCGGGAATGGAAGAACGTGGACTTTCCTGCCTCCTAGCCCCCTAGTTTAACACCCTTCTTGTATATAGGAACTATTAGAGCCTCCTTCCATCTTGATTGCATAGTTTTGGTTCATAATATTTATAAAACGATCTGTTTCCTGATTTGAAGATGAATCGCGTTTGATTTCGTCTTTGTTCATTAACAAGCCAAAAATAAACAATAGTTTATTTGTTGTTCTGCATTTTCTACTAATAGCATTTAGCCAATATACTACCTATACGTCTGATTTTCTTTGCTATACTGCTAAATATCATGCACCTTCTCAAAAAGATATTTTTATGCTACGTTGCACTCAATTCACATTGTATTAACGGTTCAACGAATAGTAATCTGGTTGGTCAAAGGCGTGCTTGCTGGTTTATTGGCTATTCAACTACCAAATAAATCAATTGCGAATTAATTACTTAATGACCTGCATTTAAAATGTACTATGCCGCCAGTAATTGCTTTGAGCTTTTGTACATGTAATGCGCATTTATTAGCGTGTCAGTTGTAAAATGTCCGTAACAATATAAAAAGGATTTTTCAATATTCTTTTTAAATACAGTACCTAAGTAATAATTTTTGTAGACTATACTGAGATACTAAAACTAATTTAAATAGTGTGAAACATAACAAGGCATTTGAACCATTTTTACCCACCCGAAGTGGAAATCAAAGTATTCTCACAGATTTAAACCTTCCCTGGACACTGCAGAAACCAAACTATGTTTATTTGCGTTCATACTTGAATGTTATATATAAACCATTAGTTTTAGGATACTGCGATTATAAAAATGTTCACAGTAATAGTTAGCTAACTTTTTTATTTGACGTCGTAGTACATGAATTTTGTGGCGTTTATCTTGACTACAAGTTTGTATTTTAAATAGAATGCAGATTATCCACAAAATAACAAAATTTATCTCTCAATTATGACGTAAGAGGCTGAACCTGTTCTTTCAGTAAATATTCTTTTGTGCCTACTATAGAAGCTTCTGTCTATCAAGTTTAAAACTCCACGTGGAGGTCCTGTAACTTGATTCTGCTTCGCCCAAAAAGGTTGTCTCTTTAACTATGTTTGAAAAATTGAAAGCTTCGAAGTTTTCAGGGTGCATGGCAAGTACGCCGCTGCACATGGGTATAACCATAACCATTAAGCGACTGACATATTTTTATCGCTACGCGTCTTAACGATAATTTTCTCTCGTCTCCGCACGTCCGTGTTTCTGCACCGTCGTTTGTCTGAGTTAAAAACACCAGAAAAGCCCTTGCGTGAATTTTGCACGTGCATGATTTTTCTGTATTTTGCGATCCCGCAAAAGGTTATTTCGTAGGCGCAGTAAATCCACGTTATGATGATTTATTAAATGATATATGTTTGTMTAAAATGTGTACATGTACACCCAAGGGTGGAAGCACATTTCCGGACATGCTAGCTACGCTTGTTCTTCGGTTTTGTAAATAGGCACACGAGTGGACATTTATTACTGCTGGTCTGTGATAACGAAAAGTGCAATTTGGCCATTATTTCTCTAGCGTCGCTATTTTGGTTTTACATAAACATAAGGATGTTTGAAGAGGTCTGTGAAGATATGCTAAACTAATAAAATGTGGGTCTAAAAAAGTACATAGAAGTGTATGGATCCTTTTTAGTATGTGAAGCTTCGGAAGGATTCAACTTGGAAGATATTCAGGAGACCATAGAATAGCAAGGAGGTTAAAAGATTTTCAAGTTTGGTTGAAATATTATATTTAATTTGGTGAGAATTAACCAGAAAGGAATCGTTCAATAACGTTTTCCAGGGCAAGGGTTTAAAATTACTTTATGAATGTTCCGCTAAATGTATTTAGGTATATTATACCATCGCCCAATAAGCTAAAAGTTCATCAGACAAGGCATAAACAGAAAAGATCAAGCAGAACATTACGATAGTTTACAAAATCGTAGACATAGGAATACGTTGTGCTCGCATACAGGTTGCTATACTTTGTATAACTGTAAACGCTGGCTCACACGATAGAAGCCTATTAAGCAGGTAATATTACTGAACAAAGAAGGGCCAATGCTCTCGTTATATTCGTACTAATGGTACGTTTTATCCATGCGGACAGGAAGCGAGAAAAATGATTGAAGAGTCGAATTTAACCGCCCAGTTGCGTGCAATGGTTCACTTTCCCCGAGTTGTTTTCAGGTGCTGTCGAAAACAAATTAGGCGGTGCATTTACGGCATGTATAGTTGTAGGAAAAGATCTATGAAACCGACTTGGGCACAAATTTATTGGTATTCAATCCCTAATTGAAATAAAAACATGCAGAGTCGGATCCGTAATTTAAAAAAAAATACCCATATTGATGCATATTATAAGTAGAATCCCACCGATCGTCGTGGGAGAATAGAAGTTTCGCTCAATCATTATAACAATCAATATCACTGTCGCTATCATTTTCTATTTCTTTTATATAGGTCTATAATAAGTCTTCAACAATATTCTTCCGATATTCATCTTCTATCTAACTAAAACGTACTCAGACACAAATCTGATCAATTTTCTATTTATTTCAGACGTTCTTGTGCAAACAACTTCCAATAATGTCTTCTTTGTATAATGGTCTTCAAAATTCTTTAATTAGGAATTCTTTAACTTCAGCTTTTTTACTGCTGCTATTCAGAACTTTATCAGCCAGTACAGAATGGCAACAGGTTTTATCAAACACCTTTTGGAATTTTTCTAATTAAGTTTTCTGTGGACACAGGAGAGAGAGGAGGAAGATATTCAGGAGAAAACAATGAAAAAAAAGCATACGTTTCTATGTACTAATGCAAAAAAAATGCTTACGACTCTTTGAAGAAACGTGGTAGCTCTTATAATGAGTTTCATAGATCTTTTCCTACAACTACACCAATTTAGTTTGTCGCAAGATAAAAAAGCGAGCTGCCAGAATCTGTATATGCGATGGGATCAAGGAACCGTTCTAAATAATTTGTCACATTTGATAGATGATCCCAGAAGATTGATGTGCACCTTTTGGCGCATTGCTGGTTTCCGGGGACCTCCGGAAAACCTATGCACGGAAAACGCCCGTTTCGCACTGTTCGTAACCGGCGTATCGGCTAGTGCTTCGGTCAGTTTCCGCGTAAGTGAAATATCAAGTTTCGGCCGCTCCAACAGGTATTTACACGTTGCAATTAAGGCTGGCTGGAGTGCTGCATCATATTTTTACGGGACATGACTGTGCCGTAAAATAAATCGGTTCGTGCCGACTGCAATTGTCCGTGCTCACGAGCACATTTATGTTGTTGTTCGAAAAGTCCGTTTTGCTCGGTCTGGTACAAATATAAACTGGAATAAAAACCAAGATGAGAGGCAGCGGAGATTTTGCTGGCATATACCTGCATGATAAATATATCAGAGCTTATTGATATGTTTCTGGTCTATATTATAAAAAGCCACAGTATTTTAAAAGAAAATTAAAAAAAAATATATAATATTAGTGAAATTCGTCAATCTTGTAAAATTGTTTATTTATTAAGAGTATGGGTACATAAAGCATACAAATGTGATGTCAGCCAGGCGTTTTCCTGTCTGATCTGTATAAAATTGTGCTAGTTCATTTTGCGTTACCCAGGGTGCACCACGTGGAGGCGAACTAGCATTGCACCCCATAGTAAACCATACAGATATAAAGCAATGTGATGATGGCAGGTTCCCAAAAGAAAACACTTAAATTTTCCTTGGCTTATATTGTTACACAATTACAGTAACTCATTATGGTCTCGCACTTTGCGCTAAGTACCCGCATTTATAACTTACGACTAACCTACTTATCCCTACTCTTAATCTACGTTACAGGCTTACACTACACCTCCCTTGCAGAAGAAAAAAAATTTATCTCGGACAGTGCTTAATTTTTTTTTGGATGGACTAAGATTCTCTAGCTTAACTTAATTAATCATTTGTGGTACATTTTAATTCTATTTCTTATTTTTTAACACTCTCACATTAGGACTACAATCTTCAATTACTTCATAAGGTCCTTCGAACACCGTACTCAGTTTATTACCGGTTTCACTTTTTATTAATACAAAGTCACCTTGTTTATATTTCACTAGTTGCACGTTCTTTGCATCGTGTTTCACTTTTCGCACTTCTTTACACTCAATTAAGTTTTTACGACCATCTTCTTGCGCCATTTGTAATCTAAATTTTAATTCTAATCGATAATTACTTATATTATATAATGGATCTACACTAGTTCCTCAAACATTAGAAGGAATAGTACATACTTTACCAAATACTAATTCATATGGCGTATACTTAGTTTCTGTATGTACAGTTGTATTGAAGGAAAAAGACCAATAAGGAATCCGCGAACTCTAATTAAATAAACTATTTTCAGTTACATTTCTTAAAAATGCTGCGAGGTGCTTATGAGTGTTTTCAAGTGCACCAATACTTTCATGATGAATTCAATTTTGTAATATTTAGTAACTTACACACTTCAGCCATAGTAGAAGACATGAATTATGTTCCTTTATCAGTCGCTATTTCTGACGGATAAAATTATTAACAAAAGTCCTTGCAACGGTTACTGTGTCTTTAGATTTTAAAGGATATGCTTCAATATATTTGGATAACTCACATTGGAGCGTAAGGATATATTGATAACCATCATCATCTCTATCAATCGGTCCAACAACATCTAAAAATAATTTTTGAAACGCTGCTGTAGCGGTTGTAGTAATTGTCATAGGTTCTTTTCGCATCAGACAATGTTTATTTCTTTGACATTTATCACATCGTTTAACAAATGCAGTCACATCGCTTATCAGGTTTGGCCAAAAATAATTATTAATATTATTTGTAATGCGATGGATACCTGCGTGTCCACCAGTTGGAAGCAAATGAAAATCGTTTAAGACTACTCGTTTAGTGTCTTCGTCAGTAATATCCTTGTGTATACATATTATAGTGTGCTCACCTTATGGGATTTATCGCGGACACATATTTTGTTAATTTATCTCTGTATGGTGGCGGTACATAGCGGTAAACATCAAAACTGCTACATGGTATTAAATGCGGTAAATCGGAGCTTTGAATTTCGTTAAAGGGGAATATCAGACTTTACCCCTTCCATCAAACTTCTGCATTACACGACCTGGACCATGGAGCGCGGGTGAGGGAACGCGGGGATCAAACGACTTCTAATAACAGCGTGATTGATATACGATATACGTGCACCTGCAGGAGCCATCGAAAAATGAGCATTTTCGACTTTCGCGATTCCGCTCATCATGGCATGCAAATTGCAAAGTTCCGATACGCAATGGCTATTAATAAAATCTGTATGTTAAAATACTGTTTCATACAAAGATCGCTGGCAATTTATAGACGAATTTTGTTAATTTGGCTAATTAGGTAGGAGCGTTTACATTTGCGACTATACCTACTTTGATATTTATTTCGTAGTTTATGAATTTTTGGTAAAGCATAGCTTTTTAATATTAAGGGATTTTTTAACTTTAATTTGTATTGAACGTATTGAAGATTACTATCTATCTGTATATTAACAATCCCATTAGGTAACATTTTGGATAAAGAAGACGTGTTAAAGTTAAACTAATATGGAATTTATGAAATTAAATGCTCCCCATATGAAAAAAGTGCACAGGCCAAACACAATATAGGTGCCTAAGTTTTAAGCCGGGTCCACATTAGTAAAAATTTGCGTTGTGCAGTGTGCGCCGTAAAAATGTATTTTAATAATGTTGAGCATACGTGAGCGGCGCATAAAAATCAACGTAAAAATATCTCTCGCGCACGATGCACGCTATCCGTCGGTTGGTGTTTTTTTTTTACTAACATCAAAAGGAATTTGCGCTAAAACATAAACGCTATGTAGACGCTTCAAAAATGAAAACAAGATTTGCTGCAAAACACATACTAAGCGCAATGGATATTTTCTTGTTGTTGACATCAGGGCATCAGGTCTTCATGTCAGATGTTTGAATTCTCTGAATTACTGCTAGTGTAACTGGTCCAAAGAAGATGTGTGATGTTTATTGTCCTGTATAATTTGATATCAAAACAAAATAACCAGAAAATAAAAAAAAGATTAAGACTTCTAGAACAAACCACTGTATCACAGAAAAGCAAGCAGTTGGGATGACAGTATTTCCTGAAGTCTAAAATCAGCTGCAAATCTCCGAAGGTGATGCTTTTTTGACGCACGGGCCGAGCGCTTACGAACGGCACACAACACAAATTGTTAATAATGTGAACCCAGCTTTAGATTCAAAGGCCATAATTCGCATCACGTAAACAATAGAAACAGAGAAAAGTCCTCACTAGAACTGCATAATATGGAAGCAGCAGATCCCGCATTTATCATAACCAACGTCAAAAATATAAAACTGTTAACACGTGTCCAACTTGATCCCCTTAGAGGCTATTTATCTATATTAAACGCATTTTAAACCATCTGCTAAATACAGATCTTACACCTCGAAATAACCCACTTAACACAAGAGAATAGCCGAATATGTAATATAAACTAATTCTTCCCCATATGTTTGACTGGCTTTTATTTGTTACGCCACGGAAGAGTTCAGCGGAGAGGTTGAAATGCTGGCATTTACCTATGTATTATGGGTTTTGCGAAAATTTAATTTGGAAATAGAATTTAAAGACGTATTTGATTATAAAACATTAACAACAGATCCATTTATTCTTATTATTTGTCTCTTTACCTAATTATCTTCAAGTTTTTGAACATAAGTTCCTATTCTTCCTATTAAAGTTATCACAGCACATCTCTTATTATGTTACATTAGGTGTCCGAAAGCGTATCTCATTTACTACATAGTCGATGAAATAATAAACATTGTTGCCTGACCTATCCTCACACGACCTATCTTCGGGAGTCTCGTTTGTCAAGGCTTGCAAGACTGTTTTATTGCTTGTTCGATTGTTTTTCGAAGTATTATCGCACGGACCGTCTGGTTATAATAAAACATATCTGAGATTTGAACTGCTGCGGGACAGTAAACGTAATATTGAATGATCTGATTTCTTTTGCCTGTAGACAAAGTACTTATAAATAGGTAGTCAATAAATCGTACGAGGAATAACAACCCAAGCATTTATAAAAAACCGAGTTCATCTTTTAATGGGATATCCTACGATAGGCGTAGGCGTTACTCTTAGAAAGCTATGTTGGCAATTTGTATTTTGCATATAAGTACAAGAACATTTACGGAGATTACACGTTCATTATACGAACTAAAATGATTTGTAAGGCAGTATGGCTGCATAAAACATAAGATTTTGCTTTTAATACGTATTATAATACAAATTTATATGGATATACTATTTATGATTGGAACTCGTATTCTGCATTCGCATAACTATAGCATCACTTGGCAACATCGGCAAAGGAACGGTTTTAAAGTAGGGGACATGAGGGGTACTCAAAATGCCGGTAACGTCAATTACTTCTATTTTACAAATTCGTTACAGCGCCATCAAACGTCTGCCCCCAGAAACACTCGCATTTCGCCCCCAAAATCTGTCCGTTTTTTCGCAATGTAGGTGAGCACACTATAATATGTATACACAAGGGTAATATGTTGTACATTTTTAATTATACAAAGTTGGGGCCCAGACCAATTCGTATTTTTTCCAATCTCTTTAGCTAGCTTTTCAATAAATAATGCATTATCTTCTTTTCTAATTATATATAGTTCGCGAATTTTAATTTCTTTACACATTTCTTCCAAATCTCTCAACAATACCTCTGGAGTAATTGTTGATCGAGCATCCGGATGTATAAATATTTTATTTAATGAAGGCACAAACATTAAGCATCCTTTCTTTGACATAAGAATCGACTCTATCTTTTTCATACTTTCAATTTCTTTCTTTTCAATTTCAATTAACTCTACGCAATTTTCCGGTTTTTTAAGAAGTTCAACAGCTTTTGGTTGATCAGGCCAATCGCTTATCAAATTCCCATTTTTGTCATTCTCAATCCCTTTGTTGTCTTCCTGTACTCTTTTAGCTTGCGCGCGCGTTAATACACAGGTTATATTGTTTTGTAATTCTTTTAATTCATCTGATGTAATTGTTATTCTGGAAAGTGCATCTGCTAAGACGTTATATTTTCCTTTTACATATTCAATATAAAAATTATATTCCTCTAAACATAATCTAAACTTTGTCAATCTACTAGAAGGATTATTGTGATTAAATAAATACACTAGTGGTTTGTGATCAGTCAAAATTTTGAATCGTCTGCCAAAAAGATATGGTCGAAAATGTTTAACACCAAATACTATAGCTAAAAGTTCTTTTTCAATTGTTGGATAATTTAGCTCGGCTTTGTTAACACCTCTACTAGCGAAAGCTACTGGACGATTATTTTTGTTTCATAAAACTGCTCCTACAGCTATACCTGATGCATCACACTGTAAAATGAACTCATTTATCTTCGGAAAAATTAGGATAATCTAAAACTAGAGGACTAATAAGTCAATTTTTAAGAGCTTTTGACATTCGTTTGTCCAATTAAAAGTTACCGATTTTCTTGTTAATTTATTTAATGGTAGTGCAATTTCTGCAAAGTTTGGTATGTATTTTCGATAGTAATTAGCGAAAGCTACAAATCTTTTTACTTCATCCGTACTTTTAGGTACTGGATACTTTTTCAAAACTTCTATTTTACTTGGATCTGGGGATATTCCTTCCGGTGATATTATATGACCTAAATATAATAATTGTTTTTTCAGAAATTCACATTTAGCTGGGTTTAATTTTAAATTCACCTTTCTTAATCTAGCAAAAATCTTTATTAGGTTTGTATTATGATCGTCTAAATTTCTTCCAAATACTATTAAATCGTCTAAATAAACAAAACATTTATCATAATTAAGACCTGTCATAGCAATAGTCATTAATCTGGAAAATGCACTTGGCGAAATTTTAAGACCCGTCGGCAGCCGTTTGACCTGAAATTGACCTTGACTTGTACAGAAAGCTGTTCTTTATCTAATTTTAGTTGGTAATAGCCTTGACTAAGGTCTAAATGAGAAAAATATATGGCTCCTAATACTGAATCTAGAATTTCTGTGATATTAGGAAGAGGAAATTTGTCGTCTTCTAGGCTTACACTACAGCAAGATAAAATAAAAGATCTGTCATTTAGAACGTACATTAAATGTCTCTAACGAAATGACTAGTTTCGTTTCTATCTCGACCTACAAGACATTGCTAATGTATTTGGAAACTTCTTCAATAGTGTATTTATTAAATCAGACTCAAATATTGACATGTAATCAAAATCTTACCCCAGTTCTTTTGTTTTGACTTTTATGCGACACAAATGCGAGAACAAAATTTGCTTGATTTGCTCAAATTCAGTGTAGATTCTAGTTTCGATCTCTGAAAAACCATATTTGTCGAACTGATTGTAGTTTATTTTTCTAAATCAGTAAGAGGCCCTTTACAATGGCCGCATTGTCGAATTTCGTATGGAGCTCGTGGAATCGGACCTGCTGTTTACACTTCATTCGGCAAACCCCAGTTGTATGGGTGAATTTGCGCGTCGCTCCCATCCTTTGGTGCTCGCTAGGCCTCCGCAGCAGCATTGAAATCTGATAGGCACCTCCAATTTTGCGAGCTGAATGGAGATGGAATTCATGTCTGGCTTATCCGCATTATTGACTCTCAACTGTTTATTGTACCGGGCATAATAGTTCTGATTAATCCCGCGAAAGTTCTACACGTACTCGCGAGATCGATGGAGCGAGAAGTGCAGCTTTGGTAAGGGTGGACGCCGGAAAACTACACAACAGAACGCCGTAGAAACAAACAGGCCACGGATTGCCATTGTAATGCAGAAAGGGGACTGCAAGGCACGTGGAACTGCACGTGTAGCAACCGTTTACAAAACGGAATGCTGCTGATGGAAGTATAAAGTTGAAAAGAGACAACTAACTCGCTAACTAAATATTTAAATTCTTAAAAAGCTGAGAAGTTTAGTAGTTGTCAGATCAACTTTCTACCCCTGGTCAAGTAATAACTCAAAATCAGTTTTTATCAGTAATACTGCGTCACCTTAAATACGTCACAGCTCCTGCTATGTATCGAGTTTCTGGAGGTGAAAAGCTCAGAGTGAACCTTAAACCTAACAAGCCTCCTCAACGTTCCAAACAGCTGTTTTGCGCCTAAATATTCCAAGCGTTATTTAAACAAGAGCCTGGGAGGGCTATATTCGAAACTCGCTGCAAAAATTATTTCCTGCCTGACTATATCGACCTGTTACAAAAGCGAAAGCAGGTATCCGGAGGCAACCCCCGTAATTCTCGAGCTTTTCAGTCAACAGCCCCGTTAAGAATCGGGTCTCTTTCCGCGTTTGTATTTTATTTTAAAACGTTCATCTCGCTAATATTGCATTATGTCTTGAATCACTCACGGCACAGCGAGGACGAATGAAAAGCCCTCCGTTAAGGTCGGGGTGCTCTTTCGTAGCCCGTTGTTCGCCCCTGGCTGTTTCGGGAGCTTTCAGAAAATTACTGCGTAACAACTACCCCGTTTTGGGGTTTCCGGCTCCAGTAGGTAATCCCTTCTTTAAGTTGAGAACTCTTTCAGAACGCTTTCTGCCTTTCAGTAATTTAATCCAGTCAACTATTTAGAGTTGGTCGAGTTTTTTATATCGCGGAACATCAATCAAGGGTAAATACCGATCGGAAGATTTTTTAACCCACCACGTTGTCAAGTCAAGATTTACGGTTACAAATTAATGAATTCAATAATACGGTACGCTTATCTTGGTCAGGAAGACGCCTTTATGCTCTTACTGCATGTGGTCGTCCAGAGACGTATTAATTTTTGATATATGATCTCATTCCGTATACAAACAAACGTAAAAATAAAGCAAGATATACTTTTGCGGACGTACCAGGCATTTATTCCAGCTCCTTGCTTGATAAATTAGCAAATATAAATCTCTGACGTAAGAAATAAATAACCCGGTATATTAGATCGCGATATCCTGGATAGTCTCGCTCTGCAGTTCTCAAACGTTTTAGCGTGTTGTAAATGTAGAACGTTCAAATAATTTAACTATACAGGGTGATTCGTTAAGGATGGGCAATCTCTGAACTGGAGATACTGCACACCAAAATATGGTGGTTGAGTTTAACATGCCTTATGCAAATGTTGCAGGTTTACGAGATACAGGGTGTTCAAAGTTGGAATTTTAATTTGAAATTTCTCAATAATTTTGTGATTTTGAGCAGTATCGTCTGGAAAATTGGCAACTTTATGTTTTTTGGCAAGAGAATTACGAATTTAACGCTAAATTTAGCACTATGTATACAGGGCGTTAGTAAATTACAACATATCTTTTTTGCCTAACGAGTTATGGCTAAAATGACTAGGAAATCTAAAACGCAGTTCCATTTTCAATAAAATAGGCACTCTTGTTTATTTCATGTAACTGTATCAGTTTTTGAGTTATTTGTATTTTAAACATTCAGTGTAAAGACTCCTAAGCCACCGTTATTACTTTGACTTTTTTTCAAGTAGGCTTGTGTCAGCATTTGACAATTTTACTGTCACTAAGTGAGAGTGTTTATTGTATTTTTCTAATTTACTTAGTATTATTTGTAGTAAAAATTCTAGAATAAGAAAATGCCACGACATAATCAATTTTCTAACACTGAAATGCGTGATATGTTTTGTGTTTTTGCTCAGTCAAATTATGGTTGACTTGGTGCAGCCAGAATTATACCCAAATCGAACACAACCCAATCACAAACTGTTTAGTCGTATTTACATCCGCCTAGGCGAAACAGGGTGTTTTCGTGCTAGAAAAACTATCAACGTCAATGATGAAGACGAGGTTTTAGTTCGTATTTCGGAAAATCCAGATATAAGTACTCGTATATCTAGTAAACCTGCAACATTTTAATGAATCACCCTGTATAGAGGGTGTAGTGTACAAACCTTGCTGCAAGAACTTACGATACACGTAACGATGGACTGTGTAAATAACAATCCACAGTCCCTATACAATATTATATAATATTATAATATAATATTCAGGTTCTAAAAGATGTTTTTCTTGCAGAATATTAATATTTGATGACAGAATTATATCTAAAACTCTGCGGCTAACATTAATGCCAAATTTGTTGGAGTTGCATTGAAATAATTCGGGAATATTGTAGTATTCCTGTAAGACTTTGACTGAGAAGGATTGTATTTATTTCTTGTTGGTTAGTCGACCTTTCTACTAATTTGCATAATAATTCTAAATTCGCAAGTAAATCTTGGATATATATTATTAATTCACAGTCTTTTTTTAGAGGATCATAGTTGGTAATGATAGTAAATTTAAGGCACTTCATTTGTTTGGTTTTTTGAAGTTTGTATTGTCTTTCCACTGCAGTTTCTTGTTTATCAAGAGGGTTGAAGAATTCTTCTCGTGTCAAACTTCACAGTGCCATAACAGAAAAGTAAACAAAACGAGAAAAACTGTTAGGTGAGTCACTGTGTTCGCCTTGCGAGCGCATAAAAAATTTAAATTTATTCAGGCGTTGACCTTAACAATGAACGCGTGAAACACTTTAATTAGTTGCTCGCAGAAATGACCATTTTATCTTTATGTATGGAGTTTGCACAAGAACTTCAACAGGTACATATTTTGTATTTGCACTGCAGTAATGGTTCGACAAAAGCTTGCTTTAAGCATTCTTTATTTCCGTGGTTCGTACACCGGAATTGCATCGATGCATTTGACATTCCAATTATACTTGTAAACCTGGTGCAATGCCACCACTTCGTGAGGTTGTCTTCCCATTGATTATAGGAATAACGTTAGTGCTCAAACGGTCAGTTCTTTAATAACACAATCATGCAACCGCAATGTTAAATCCAAGTTATCGACCTCGATAGACGACCGCGTTATTATCGAAATTTTGGTCTTTTTTCAGATTCCTTTGAGTATGGTTCAGGAGAATTGGTTTTTTGGCAACAGCAGTAAAGTGAGACCAGAACCATTAAAAGTCTTGAAGATAAAGCTTTTTAAAGTTTTACCGGTTTTTAATTAATTGTAAGGGACATCATAAGGACAGGACATACATACTCCTCTATTCAGTCATGATGAAGCCCCTTACAAGTGCGGGTGAAACGCCTATTCCAAAAACAAACTATAAACTTGTCGGCTTCTTTTTGACAGTTCCTTTATTCCGAGTCACTTCCTGCGTACCTACTTAATTTTACGCTGCGTGTAATATGTTTCGGCTGGTACGATAACAAGAAAAAAAGGTTTGCCACGCGTACTGACCAGGTATCCGGTGAAAAAGAACAATGGGCCTCGCATCGCCGGCTGCATCCTAAATGCAGACAAGACCTGGCTTCTAATTTCTTATGGGACATTCTCGAGTTGGAATGGTAATTTACTTCGTACTTTACGACTGTTGTTCCTCTGTGGAGAAGTGCGACGTGCCGGTTGTACTTATGGGACGGCATTTCGGAAAAAAATATGTGGGGCAGAAAGCGTGATTGAATGTTTGTTTGCTGAATGATAGAATTTTCTATATTCAAATTTGTCATAGTCTCCCGATAAATTGGATGCTTGGTAACAAGTAAATTACCTACATTAAAATTTTAGAGGTTCTGTCTTTGAAAAATACTGCAGCAGCAGTCGAAACGTCTCGGGAGTAATAACAATAATAATAATGTGTCATGTATGCGTGGTCAACTTGGTCTCTTAGATGAAAATAAAAGAACAACAACATTGCATTTTTGTTTAAATACTTTGTTATAATAAGTTATCTTGTTTGTCAATTTTTTTATCTTGTATTTAAATGTGTTATAATCAATAATGATAATGATCATAGCAGTTGGAGATCTTTAGCTTCAAGCTTGTCGAAGACAAAAACAAACCTGTAAGAGGTCGTATACGCAGCATATCTTTGCGTACACTTTACTACATTTTATTTTCCAATATAACTAGTATCGGATCGATGGATAAGGTATGACTTATTATTATATTATTCGTCGAGCAAYTCTGGTAGAATGACTCCTAGCCACCAAAAGMTATCAATATAAGAACACGTCCGCCGTTGGTTATAGTTTTTTTAAACAGGGCAGCATTAATCTTGCCGGACGCCTGAGAGATACCGACAAGGATGGTCGGTCAAGGGGAAAATTGCAGGAGTTATTATAAGGGGAAGTTAAAACTTTTCGCGTAATCCTGCTGCCATTGACTTATCGATATGATACGAAAATCGTTTTATCCTCGTGAAAAACGCGAACCAGACATTTCAGGGTGGAACAGGATGTTCAAAAATCATCGTGTTCTTGCGTGCTCAAGGTGAGTCCAATCTGCCCTGTAACCGCACCTTGCATTAAGAAAGTTCAGCATGTACCACGTTAAAAGCTGCTTCTAATTTTTCTATTAGGTATTATTGACATGTAATTTTCACAGAAATATACGTCAATCTTATTTTTCCTTTCAACCGCATCTAGAACAAGTAATACTTATAACAAAAAGCAATATAAGAAGCGAGTCATTTTTTATAGATTTCTTCCGAAAATGGCTGAAAAATAAACAAACAATAAATGTTAGCCTAAAATAGGATTTTCCGTGAAAATGTAGAATTTATTCCATACTATAGATGTGCCGGAGCCCTCTGTCAGCCTGGAGCAGGGTCGTTTTTTTTTCATTTTGCGAAAATTCCGTTCGACTGTAAATAATAAATTATGGAGGCATAAACATGCAGCTGTCGAAGACCGCCAGCGAATATGCGTTTTTTGTTCCGGCGATGCTGCTAAAAAATTTCCATGTAGCCGTTCATTAAAAATTTTGCCATGCCAGTCGCGCCAGTCGGATCCATTTACCACGAACGTTCATCATAGGGCTCTTAGCTCGATGAGCCAGCCCAATTTTCAGCAACTCGCACTGTGTCCGAACGCGGGTCCTATATAGTGGTCGGCAAGAAAATTAGCCAATTACGCTAGTTTGTATTTCGAGTACAATTACCGCACTACTAGGCGGCACTAGGCATTCGAAATATTTCGCACAAAAATATTCTATACAGGGTGATTTTTTGAAAACTTCACACCTTAAATAACTTTAAATAGAGGAAAAATTTAAAATTTGCAAAAACAGGTAAACTTTTGTTTGCAGGGGGACAACTTTTGAGATAAGTTTTTAATGGATAGCGCTTACCCTCTTAGCGGGGTAGATACCCCTTCAAAAATTTTAAATGAAACTACCCATCTTACGATACATCATTTAAAAGCTTATTACACAAGGAGTCTTGCCATGTAATTAGTTTTACTATTTTTTACCCATTGACGGGGTAGTGGGTCAAAAAGTGCATTGTAGCAAGTGGCTTATAAAATGGAATATTTTGGACTTTTTTTAACAAAATTTATTGTCTTGCAGTTACAATAAAAATTGTCCTTACTTAAGCCTAAAAAAACTTGTTAAAAAATAATTGTTACACCTAAGCAAAATGCAAAAAAATACTTAAAATTTTCTTTCCACATTACTTGATATTGCAACTCGACAGTTTATACTGAATTGGCTAAATAATTATCTACTTTGTGTTTCCAATTTTTTGTTTCAACTTTTTGGCTACTTCTTTGGCACGACCATCTTTTTGTTCACATTCCTTTTTATAAATCGCGTGAAATTTTAAAGTGAGAGTCCAAGTGATAATGGTTTATTCAACTGCCGAAAGGGTAGAAATAATTTTTATTTACGGTGCTGAGCATAGCTGTGCTCGTGCGTCAGCAAGGGTGTTTAACGAACGGCACCCCGATAAAAATGTTGACGCTAGGTACATTCTCGATCTCGTGCAGAAATTTCAAGACACTGGATCTGTAGTAAACAAAAAAAGGGCAGGGAATAGAGTCGTTGATGAAATGGCCCAACTTGAAGTACTTGGTCGTTTTGCAATGGATCCAACTAGCTCTTTGCGTAACATTTCTACAGCCACTGGACTTTCTTATTCATCTGTAAGGAAAGTTACAAAACTGCACAAATTCCATCCCTATAAGATGAAAACTCTCCAGGAACTCGGCGAAGATGACTTCGATAGAAGACTGCAATTTTGCGAAATTATGACAGAAAAGATTGTAGTAAATCAAAATCTAATAAAAAATATCTGCTTCAGTGATGGATGCACATTTTTTTTGAACGGCTCTGTAAATAAACATAACGTCAGGTACTGGAGTGACGAAAATCCTTATATTTATCGAGAAGGTCATACACAAGTTCCTCAGAAGCTGAACGTCTGGGCTGGAATACTTGGCAACGCAATTGTAGGTCCAATTTTCATTGATAGGACGCTAAATGGGGGAATTTATTTAGAATTACTTGATAACGTTATTGATCCTTTAATCACAGAGCAATTAGAAAACCAACGTGACCCTGAAGGAAATCCAATGTTGGATGAATACGAATTGTTTTACCAACATGATGGAGCTCCACCGCATTACGCCATTAATGTGCGAAATTGGTTAAATCATAGATTTCCTCTTCACTGGATTGGTAGGCGTGGAACAATTGAATGTCCGCCACGATCACCCGATTTGACTGCTTTAGATTTCTTTCTTTGGGGTCATTTAAAATCTGTGGTTTACAAAACACAACCTACTAGCCTGGACGATCTGCGAGAAAGAATTATTAACGAGTGCAGGAGGATTCCACCTGAAACTTTCCGAAAAGTGCAGCAGGAGTTCGAGAACCGTCTTTATTATTGTATGGAAAGAGGTGGTGCACATTTTGAGAATCTATTGTAAGGTTTGAATTTATTTTTGCTATATTTAAAGTTATTTAAGGTGTGAAGTTTTCAAAAAATCACCCTGTATATCCTTTAGTTTATGTATATTGCACCATGACTCGCTAGACCAATTTCTTGATTTTCAAAAGTTGTTTCCTACATATGAAACTATTTAAAATCAAGAATATCAATAATAATTAAATTATAGTAGCTTAAAATATGATTGTATTTACGTTTACGCCAATGCTTCTGCAATATCTGCAACATCAGATAATTATGTTTCAGGAAGAAACGCTGTCACTATTAAACACTGACAAAAAATTATTAATCTGACGTTTTGATTACATTGTCTGACACAAATTCAAACAAAATTTTGAAAGTAAATAAACAAATTACTAAGGAAGCAAGACGTTGTAAGAACAACTTGCCAACCCGATAAAATTTAAATCGAACGAGTAGAAAAAACCGCTTACAGATACACACGAAGTAGTTGATAAAAGAAAACTACAAAGTTTATGCGAGATATTATCTATTATAGGTATGACTTCTTCTTAATTATTGGAACATTAATAGAAATACATGTAATAACAAAAATGACGACTTACTTTCGGAGTTATTCGCTCTGGAATCAAATTAATCACGTTCTATTCGTATCGCACTGTTAGTAAGTACAATAACTCCTAAATAAATGTTTATAGGATATTAAAGGCGCTCATATTGGTAGTTCTGAGACAAGTTTATACCCAATACAAACGCATTCGTTAAAATTTACATTCAATATAATATACTAACAATTGTATGTTTGAAGAGTAAGCAAACTGATAGAAATGCCAAATCTGCGAACTATATCAGAAAACCTAGCTTATTGAAATCTGATCGTTAAATGACACTTGAAAATAGACACTCTCCGTTTTAGGTTCAGTGCCTTACAGACTCCGAAATGTGATTCGCCCGTACGCCTTTTCGTCCACTCTGGGCCTCCAGTTTCCAAATGGTTAATAGTATCAAGTTAAATTTGCAACAAAAAGACATCAAGTTTTGCTGATATGTCGAAACATAAGTTTCCAAAATCTAGATCGAAGACACCTACTGATTTTTACTGTAGAAATTCTCGTTACGCTGGATTTATTGGAACACAATTTTTTTTACTAATTGTGTAAGGCTTTCGCGGCCAAGTGATGAGCTGTTGTCCTGATTCGGGTCTAAAGGGCGTCGTCGGTTGGAATTGCTTCCTAACGTTTCGCTAGCACGAGTGGCAAGCTTCTTCAGAGGTCCTTCCATCTCCGGTGCTCTGAAGATGCTTGCCACTCGTGCTAGCGAAACGTTAGGAAGCAATTCCAACCGACGACGGCCAGACTCCAATCAGGACTTATTGGTGAGAACTTTCAATAGCTATACCGAGTTTAATAAAGTTCAAAATAAGTTATTTGCAAATAAAAAAAATACTTAGAACCATATCCATTTTTATCAAGGAATTCAGTCATTATCTTATTTGAAATGAACAACGATCAGAATGGGGACAATTGGAAAAATGATTATTGCTTTTGCGTGTTAGGTTTGACCACATTCATCCAAAGCGAGACATTATTCTCTCTCCGCTAAAGAAAGTCATCCATTCCCTATCAGCCCTAATGCCTTTCCTGTTGCTCTTCCAATTTGCAGCTGAAAGAAGCCGCCATTTCCTGCTTCATCTGCAAGCACAAAAGGCGCATACCATCTAATAGATATTTCACGTTATGCGTTTATTGTAGACGACGCCTAGACTTATCAATCATGCTTTGTTGTGCATGAACCAGGAAACCGTAACGTCTGGTGGTTAATTTGCCCATTTGCCGACAAAAGTAGGCTGCGCTTTCCGTTCTTCCGTTTGTAATAGATTTCTGTCGATTGGTGAATKCATTAATGTCTAATGGAATTTATGTTTAAACGTAATAAAACTTGCGATTTTGATTGTTAATGTTGGCAATCTTGCAGTGCACGTATGGATTATTTTAAGTCTGTTTTCCCGCTGTTCATGCTTATTTGGACGCATCGGTACGTGAAAAGCCCCTGTTGTGTGTAGGTACGCTACTGGTCCAGTGCTGAGTTCGTCTCTCGTCCGGAAATTGGTTTTTGTAGGTGTGCCAAATATAAATAGTAAACGGTTTATTGAAGTCCATTTGGCGATGAACTTGCTAATG
Source organism: Rhyzopertha dominica (assembly GCA_025024175.1). Lineage (NCBI taxonomy): Eukaryota > Metazoa > Arthropoda > Insecta > Coleoptera > Bostrichidae > Rhyzopertha > Rhyzopertha dominica. The sequence goes on along the minus strand of QCXZ01000086.1, from coordinate 2,506,063 downwards.
ATGTTGCAAAGCCTATTTGAATTCGGGGTCCCGTTAAATGCTCCGCTCCGTCAAAATAAAATTATTCGGCAAGTGGCATTTACTTTGATTAGTCGAATGGGCGTTTTGATCATTTCGCTCTAAGCATTTAGTCTTAAAAGCGTTTACTGTGTGGCGTTTACCGGAGCAGAAATGACAGCATGCCGGTTTTTATTTTTGTGTACACTATCAAATTCAGTTTCAACTAAATTTATTGAACGTATGGCATATTTGTAGCACATGTGGCACATTTTCCGAGACCCGACCAATCAAAAAGTTAAAGCCAAAAGTAATCGCATTTGGAACTTCTTATATAAAAGTTGCATTTGTTCTTGTAGACAATAGTAAAGACGTTCCTTTTCAGAGGTACATTTGTTAAGGCGCTATTACATAAATTGCTGTTTTGCCCAAATGTCTCCGGTACAGCCCGTCGTCTCTGTACCTTTCGTGTTTTCTGACCGGACACTCTGAAGCTGCCTTTTGTGGAGAAACACAACCCACGCAACAGAGGTAAACACTCGCACAGTTAGCCCTACCGCACACAGGGCTCTATTTTAAAGCTTTTACATGCGACTGCATTTCACACAATCATATCTGTAATCAGATGTAAACTTGACTCTTTGACATTTTTAGTGAGTTTTCTTGGGATGTACAGAGATGCCCCGATTGCAGCTGCCGGCTATATGAAAAAAAGTATGACAACATGTTCAGGGAACTTAATTTGGGCTTCAACGAGACTTATACCATGAGATCAAACTGTAGAGCTGCTAAACAGGAAGTTCATTGTTCTGGCCGTTCGTTAATTACCAGAACCATGGGATTAGCATTTTAACTACGGTTCGATTCCCTTATTCGTTTTCATTTGAATAATTATAAGCTAAACTTGTGCAAAGCTTGTGAAACAAACCCCCTGGAGCCTAGGTATCGCACGAACACCGGGACTGTCAATGTGGCTTGCACATTTAATATTTAAATTAAAAAAGGGTTTATTAGATTTTGACTAGTACATTGCATGCATCTTTATACATTTAGGCATTCATATTTTAAAGTTCTTTCAATTATTAATAAACAATACTACAAAGGAATGGAGTATTTCCCAACTTCTTATATTCATCTAATATATTAAGATTTTAGCATATTTTTTATACAGATTAGATTCGATTTGGGCTATCACATTTATCAAAATATAAAAAAATGAAGATTCAAAGATTTAAAATGCTTGATTTTAGATATATCTATAACACACACTTTTCTGGGTTTAACTTTAAATTATTGTTTCGGGAATAATCAGCTATAGCCCTTAGGTCACGGTCCACGAGCTCGCAGGATATCGCAGTGCTTTTAGGGTTGAAAGAAAATTGTAACTGCGAGTCATCTGCATAACATTGAATACTACAAGTTTTAGCACAGTTTGGGAGGTCTGCAGTGTATATAAAAAAAAGTACTGAGCCTTGCGGCACATCCGAAGTAATAGAACGGCTTTCAGATATATTATCACCGACAACTACAATTTGGGATCGAGCACATAACAAGCAATGATCTATGGTATCAAATGCCTTGGAGAAGTCGAGCAGTACTAGACACGAAGCATTTGAGTTATCTAGTGCCCTAAAGACATTATCCGTGATATCAGCTAAAACAGATGTTGTACTATGTCCGTTACGAAACCCTGACTGGGCAGAAGATATAATGTTGTTTGATATGGCATAGTCATAAATCTGCCTTTGAGCTATTTTTTCTAAAATTTTCGATAGCACAGGAATTTTAGTAATGGGGCGTAGATCAGCTACACTTTGTGGATTAGTTTTCTTTGGAATAGGATCAATCAGTGATGACCTCCACCTAGCAGGAAAATAACCAATTTCTAATGCACAGTTAATAATATGCGTAATATGTGGGCAAATTGCAGGTGAACACAACTGCATTTATATGATCGGATCCACTAGCATTAGATTTTAAGCTAAGAATAACCTTGTATACTTCATCAATGGTAGCCATAACAATAATATACAATACATATTAAAAAAATTATAAAACGCTATTCCGTTGAAAATGGACGGTACCAGCTTCAGCCTTCTACCTGCTGGTGAGGTTGTTAATCACAGGCTGTCGTGCCAAAAACGTAGGTCAAAATTTGAACTGGTTTTTAAACATGTTCGACATGGGCGGAGATAAAAATCATCTAATTATAAAGCAGTATACAAAACCAGTTCTTATCGCAGTTAAAACATATATATATCGGAACAGCATCGCTATCTCTAAGGCTTTACGAGAAAGCGTTTCCTTTTTAAGATAAAGATCATACTCTTTCTGTTCTATTGAGCGTAGCTTTGATCTCAATCAACTAACGATTGGAAGAAATGAACTTTTTCGCAGAAATAGAGCAAATGTGCCAGTATTAAAACCACGCTACCGTACTGTACTGCATTTTCCAACTAAGATCCGACTAAATAGAAATCTAGTACATTCAAAGCGTTAATATTACGAAGTCCCTGCATCTTCTGTAATGATGATATAGGGTATATTGTTGGATAAAGTTTACGACTAATGTCTATCCGAGACGATATCTTCAGGTCGTCGAGGTATAATAGCCTCGCACGGCGAATCTTACACACATTATCGTTGATATACAGTAGAAAAAGTAACGGACCAAGGCTAGATCCCTGAGCCACACCAGATATAGCAACACTGAATTGGAAACGAAGTTTCTATATTAACAGTAAGCTGACGATATTGCAAATAAAATAAGCGACCATACCACTGCATCTTTTAATAGAAGAATTTGATTAACTTGATCAAATGCTTTCTTGAAATCGACATGTTCTCTTCGGTTAAAAGCTTCCGTGACAAGCTTTAGACACTGCTAAATACCGTTTCCAAAATTTTTGAAAAATTAAAAAGAATCATCGAAAAAATGTGATATAGAAACACTAGAAAGTAAAATTTTAAATTCAAGATCTAGAATAGGTTTCCATTCCATTCCATCCAATTTTGTAGCACCAGGAATTAGAAAAACACTAATTTTTTTAACTGGTTGTAATGCTGGAGGATGTCGTAAGCAGATCTTTTACAGCTTGTGTTATTTTATGTACGTTATATCAATGGATATTCAACAATGAGCTATTTGCGTTGCCATCTCGGTGTCGTTCCTGTTTCAGAGTTTAAGATCGATTTGCAGATTGAATGCAACAGCCGACAGTGACGTACCGCAATAGTTGGAAGTTTAGGCGCCGGCCTTAACTGTTCAACATGACAGGGGTCTTTTGTTGAACGTTTTCGTGCAAAAGCCAAACCGCAAACATCGCTTACACACGATTTAGTTCGAAGGATACATTACTTTCGTGGCTCAAATGATTGATTGGTGCTCTAATGCACTGGGATGGTCGGTTTCTTGCTCCGCAAGGACCGAGGAACGTCCTATAACTCAACGGGAACGTTTTGTTGGCCTGCGCGTTCAACAAGTTATTTACAGAGATATCTTCATTTACGGCCTGAATTTGAATAGACGCGCGAGACACTTCCTGCTATAGAATGCTCTGCGGGCACTTATTACTTATACGGCGCATTTGTCGCAAGTTTATCATAGTCCTMACAGGTAAACTCTGGCTTCGGCTCGGCGAATTCTTGAAGAGCTGTGAAGTTTGTTGACTCGAACAACACTAGTTAAACCTAGAGCGTTTGTCCATCTCACATTATTTAAGATGGATCGTATACTCGGGGTTTTTGACAGTTTTCGACAACACCAGCTCTTTAAAAATCCCCACCCTCATAGAGAATTGAACATTCTCTCCCAATTCTTTTAACCGCAGGTCGCTAGGACGAACCGTTACTTTTTTATGATTTTTTTGAGTAACCTGCGACCTAATTTGGATAAACTATGACGTGTTGGGTATCAAACTGGGGTAGAATTGTGTAGCGCAACACATTTTGGATATCTGCTTGACAACAAAGAAAATGGCAAAAACCTAAAGTAATCTCTAAACATCAATAGTGTCCATAAGAAAATCAAGAGAAGGACACAAAACAGGCCGCGAAAATTTTGACCGCGTGGTGGGCATCTTCAAGGTGATCATCCTGCAAAAGTAACACTAGACATACAAATGTTTTGCGGAAACTGCAAAACAAAGCGTACCCGTTCTACAAATTACTTATATCATAGAACAAAGCCGGCAGCATCTGTGGGGTCTGTATTGCTTTCGCAGCTTATTGAGGTAATATTTTATACGAAGGCGTTCTTCCGGTAGTCATCTCGGCAGACCAATGCAATCCCACGTTCACTACCGGTACCCACACCTGATGAGAATTAATTGGCGTTAAGCGTAAATGTATTTAACTGCCTTATTTCCAATTTCTTTTGTAAGCTGCGATCTCTTCCCGACTTAATTCAATCCCCTGTTATCCCAACCGCGACGGAGTATGCGTTCAGTGTTCATTCGTTGTAAATCTCAAGGATTACGTCGTCCTCAGTTTCCGTTGTAATTAAGCGTCGCTTCTTCCGTTTGCAGGTCACACGCACCGCGATGTAACGCATACACGCCCGTCCGACTATGAAGTTTTTAGTATTTTGCGATAAGGACTTCTTCAGAGAAGGGCATATGTCAACGATTTTTTTGATTCAGACACTTCATCAATTTGAATTCTTTCAGATTTTCAGGTAAAAAAGCTGTGCTGTTTTCAAAAAACCACCCTGCATAATTCGAGCGACCTGCTTCAAGAGTATGATCCTCTAATAACAAATTGCATAACAGTTTCGTTGACCGTAAAGCCTGTTTTTATTTTTGCAACTTGACACAAAACAAGAACTTTATAAATACGCATTGCTAGCAGCGCAGTTGGTAAACGTTATTATTATTAACCGCCCCGGGGAGCCGCATCGCATGCAAAAAAACTTCATTGGTTTATTTGAATCTACAGCCCTCGCGCGAAGAACTCGTAAAAGTGTGTGTATAAATTTGCCATCCTCAAATTACTCCCAGTTTGATAATATCCGTTTCCTAGTTGTAAAGCGCGGCTCCGGATTCAAACTGGGCCAAAGGACTTGAGCAAACAAAAACAAGAACTCTTAGCGCGTAGATCACTGCCTGGATGCCATCGAAACAACTAAGACAATCGCTCGAGGGCTAAGGGTGTAAAGCTGATATATAGGAAACGTTGTTCGGTAGTCTTGAGCGAAATAACATTATTATTGGACCTTAACTTAACATCGATTCGGCAATAATTCCATATTTTACGTACGGCGGAATAATGCTTTATTTTTTCGAAATTCCGCCGATTATGATACGTATGTAATCTTTGCGAGTATCTGACGGCTCATTTTTTACACGTCTCAAAGAGACTGCATATCACATATTTTACTAATTCTCAGTCATAAACGACTTGGAACAAAAAGGCTTCAGAAGAAATCTTACCGAGCAACACCAGAAATAGGGAGCAAAAGTAACCACTATGATAGTGCGATAATCTTGTGTAGAGACAATAACCCACGGCCGTAAAGAATCTCTAATATATAAAAAAAATGCACGCAGACAAGCATGATCTCGTAGAACATCACCCGACGTACCTAGAGCTGCAGCAAGCGATCGGACAAACATAGATGAAATCGAACAACAAAACGTCAACATCATCATGAAAGAGCAATCTAAACAAGCTACAAAAAGCGAAAAACTACATAAAATTCTAAGAGTTTAATTCACAATGTACCCCAGTGTTATGTACTTATGTGTATGTTTCTATTATATATGTTATTATTGTTGCGGTCGCTATAGTGAAATATATTCCGTGTATCTAGTTAAGTGTATACAAGAAATTACACAATAGTGTTACATAAAATCCTGGAAGACGGAAGCAGAGTGCACTGTAGGTGTACATATCCCAACTGACAGAAGAGCGTACGCAGTGCTTAAGCAAATAACTCAAGAAATAACAAAATGATAATCTGAGGCAAAAATATCATTCAACCAAATACATACCACGCATGCGGCAATAGCGAACTCTTGGATGGCAGAACGATCATAAAAGAAATAGGCATACGCGACGAAATACTAGGGACACATCCAGAAGCAGACCACATATTATGGAAGACCTGCGGACTAAGCGGAGACCAACGAAAAAGAAAAAAAAGCTGTGGTTTACATGGAAAACAACTATAGAGAGGATAATTTAGAAGCCAGGGAAGAACGAAGAATAATAGCTACAAATCATAAGAAACAAGAAATTAATCGAGCTCTGAAGTGGACCAATGATGTCAACAGCACCAAAAAAAACATTCAAAGAAAATGAATGTACCTATATAACCTTCCCATTCCAGTCCTTATATGCGCTAGGCAGTCGCACTACTAGCAATCAGCATGTACCCCTCCAACCCAGCGTAGACGGCCGGCCCGTCGGTATATCCGGGAGTGCAAAATGCTGACCGTACGCTGGTTCAATTAATCAATCAAGTGGATTAAAATTGCTAGATATAGGAAGACGAATCTACCAGATACGAACAATGTCCATGGGATGCATATAACGCGTTTCGCGTTTGATTCAGTTTTCGTAACAGCGATAATTCACTATTGGTTTTGATCAAGATTAGCCCACGCCATAATTAAAACCAGCTAGAAATTATAACTCGGCGTTCTACACAATGGTGCTGTATAGCCGTGGGCATTCACCAACATAAATCTTAATGGTTACGGATACGTCGACCCAGACATGGATTAGAAATTTTTATTTGACCTGAAGCGTAGCCGAACTTGGAGGCGGATTTTTTGTGGGCTTATGATGGCGCGAAAGAAGAGTGAATCGAAATTAGATTGCTAGTAAGGGCTTATGTAAGCGGGAAATGAAAGTAACATCCTTGTTTAAACTAGACCTAAAACATTCTATATTTGCATTTAATCAAGTATACTTTGAAAACAGAAGATATCTTTATGATTTGTGTTGTAGCACAGGTCATAGTAATTATTCAACTGCAACAGTGGTATATGAACTAAATGTGCAACAATAGTTTTAAAAACGTCTACGTTCTATACTAAATGAAATAAGGGTACACTCATTTCTGGAAATGGATCAAACAGTTCTTGTAATTGAATGCTTGCTATACCTGGCATATCATAAAAGAAATCATAATTATTATCTTGAGTTTTCATGGCATACTTGATTCAATACTCAGGATAGTGATTTTCACAAAATCTCTAAAAATACCTGTAACTCTTATACCCTAAACAATTCGATAGCGTCACATGTGTTTATTTCAATTTGAAATAAGCTACTTCAATTTGGACCATTTGTTTTTGGCACACATTTTTACGTTCCAAAAGGCTGAAGATTGAATTTCATCAATATTAATGTTTGTTTTAAAGCACAGTGACCGAACAATGCGTTCCAGGCTATACACGGTACGCAAACAAAATAAGCACAAGGATCGTACATTTCAGTTCTCATGCCGGCCCTAATGATATCGTTCAGAAAGCGTGAGTGCCCGAAGGAATAATAATTACAGGGAATGTGTAGAAGCAATTCAGCTCCAGCTAAAATCCGGCGAGCGTTTTCGTAATAACGAATACACCAGCCAAACATAATTAAGCAGATATTCGAGAGTATTTTCTACCTGTCTGCAGAACATTATATGGGGCCTCGCCAGAATCGGAGAGTACCTTGCCCATCTCGGGTATCATGTTGCGCTGTTGCTCCCACTAATTGGGTCATCGCGACTGGGCCGTGAAACAGAAACGAATCGCATATAAATTGGTGGAATTACCACAATTAGGGCGTCGTGACTTTAGGGAAAATTTCCAAAGCCACGGAAGCCTGTTCATTCGAGACAGTTCTTAGCAATGTATTTTGGGCCTGCTTTATGGTAATGCGAAGACGCGGTAGCGTATTCTAAGGGATTGTTCCTTTTGAACACCGCTTTCTCTTTGTAATGTGACAAGCTAACCAAAATGTTGAGTCTTCACCTATAGTGTGATAGTAACTTCAATTCACGCATGAGCAGTTTAAGGGCTGGATCTGACCTGAGCCAACACCACAAAACAAGAAGAAAAAATCCTTAATAGTTATGACAGAATCTATCAAAGGAGAGCGCTGTCGAGAATAGGATACATCAGAGAATAAGAGGATATTATGAAGGAATGCATTTTTGTCAAATTGAAAACACACGAAGGAAATACGAAGACAGTATATATTGAAGCTTCGCCTAACATGAGATGAGTAGGAGAACACGAAAAGAGTGACACAAATGAACAACAATAGATGCCGAAAGCATCTCATGCTTTCGTCGCAAACTATTAAAACGACAAACAATTTAATGATGTAACATTAATTTAATAGTAATACGTGTAAAACTGTCTTGGTTCCCTAAACCAGTGCAGTTTCATGGCATCTCGCAGTTCCACAAGAAACCTTTTATTTATGCTAAGTAAGTTGATTGACCCAGTCAATCTAATCCAATTTTCTGCCCCGTCCGTAACATCCATGTAAAACCTATTACATTTAAACATGGCGTGTAAAGTTATGCCGACGACCTGAGTGCTTAAATTACACATCTTCGACCCCTGGGCGTTCCCACCAAAGGGTTTCTGCATTCCCGATCGCGATGACTGCCGTCTGATCCTATCATCATGTGCATTTCTGTGTACCCTAAGCGGTGTATAACATCTATCATGATCGGACTGTAGGCCATTAAAATAACGTTCACAGATTACTACCTGTCCGCACGCCGCCAACTGCCACTTTAAATTCATTTTTCTTGGAGTACAATTACAGGAATAACTGAAGACTGAACACATGTGAAGCTTAACTAAACCTTGCACAAGGCTCTCTAAAGCTTCCGGGCATTTGTCTGCAAAGAACGTATTAAAAATGGTGGAAGATAGACATTCTTTTTCAATGAACTTATATTCTAAGGTAGATAGAAAAGTCAACGGTGACATTTTAAACCTGTTTTTGTACTTATCTTCCTAGGTTGTCTACCTAGATGCCCCGAACACGTCCCCTCTGGCTACGCCACTGGCCTTATTGCATACAATCTCCCAACCACCTGTGCACTTTCGTCGTGAGAAGCTTCCTAATGCTCGTAGGAAGCAGAACTGAGGCATTAATTCTAAAATCCGCGATAGGAACGTAATCGTAACACAAAGACTTCATTCCCATTGTACCGCAGCTTCCGCAGTCTACAAAATATCTGGATATTCTCATAAATCCTCGAAGGACCGCTTAAACATAAACTATTTTTCACTATGAATGATTTCTCAGGCAGCTGTGATTCTTTGATGATACTGATTTTTGATGTGTGGATGTGAACTCCAAACATCTTTCGTTACTGTGTAACTACCAACAATCTGTTTTCGTCTGGGCTTATATCAATTTTAATTATGTATGTATATAATTAGGATACTCCTATCGTAATAAATGGACATAATAAATAATCAATCTGAAACCTTCAATGTTTATCTACTGAAAGAATATGAAGAAAACAAACTGAAAAAGGATAGCAATGCACCTTATCACTCAATGAAAATCTTTTCTTCCAGAAAAGAAGACTGGTTACTAAGTCACAACATCCAGTTTAACGAATTGTTTAATGGTTGTCTTCTACTTATGTAAAGTGTACCCAAAGATATACCGTGTTTAGTGCCTTATACAATGTTGATTTTTTTTAATTAGTCCACTGTTCCCGTCATCGTAAAACCATACCATCATTGTCTTTGATACGCTTGAAGGTGATCAGGACCGAATCCTAATGACAAATTAAAGGTTGTTTTACGCCGACCACGGCGATGTTATTATTCCGAAAAAGGCTTTACCTTCAATCATCAATCATTTCCATTTTCAACGTTCCTCGCTTTGAATTTTACCTTATCTCCGCCAAAATAAATCACTGTTGCATTATTTACAAAGTAGAATTTACCTGTTCGCGCGGTATAATCAAGGCAGCCCTTATTAATAAGGGCGTGCCCCTAGCACTCGGCCCTAGCAAACTTTTAATGCATAAATCTGTTCTCCATTAGGAAGGACGGACGCCAAAAATAAATCCTGTGCATCTGTATTTATTTTGCATACAAAATTAAGACTCTCTGGGATCTTTAATAATGTGTTTTTTGCCCGCCAGGGGCGCCGGATTCATTTTCCACGGTAAAAAGCGGATTTGTACGTAACATCGTTTAACGGTCGTGGACAGAGAATCCAGTGAACAGTACAAATTGTTTTGGGTTTTTGCGTGTGTCCCACGTTTCGTTTACTCTTTTAATTATACGTGGTTTCTTTTAGCCTATGTTTGTGTACTTGTTAACCACAACCACCGAAGCGCAGCAGCCTGTCGAAAGTAATAATAACTTTATTACGTCAGTTATTATTTGATTTGTGAGTGAATGCTCACATTCACAGAATAATTTTTAAAATGTTCAAAACGTTTTTTATCCTACTACGTAGGTGAAAATAAAGCTCTCTGTATAATTTGGAAGATACCTATTTTTGCTGTATGTATGAAAAATKCGAAATAKTAATGTTATTATTTGTTAGACATTGATCACAMCATCATGTCATGTTTTGCTATAAGAATGCAACACCAGTTTGTTACATCTAAGCATCKAGTAGACTTCTTCTGTTTATTCTTATAGGCCCCATCCCAAAATAAATATAGTTTAAGCAAAATTCATGCATTATAAGAAAAAGATTACGTTTGCTAGCCAGCAGTGCAAACAGACTTATTTCTTTCCAGAGGTATGAAAATATATATTACTTAAATATTTATTATATATGTACATCAGTTGCAATTAAAATATCGATAATTTTTTCCTACATGAATTCATTGTAAAGGTTAGATAACTAAATTATTATTCCGAACAAGTCTAAACTAAAGACAAATTTGTTTCTATCTGAAAGTATTTTCTGAGCCCTCCGAGTGGCTTTTTAACGTTTGTATAAATTCTTTGAATCAAACGTTTTTGAAAGCTGTTATACGGACAGATAAAGTAGCAAGCATCGATCTATGACACTGACTTATGCAGAGGGTTTTACAGCTTAATGGTTGGCCGTCGTAAACTATTGTATTGTAAATGAGGGTTTTTACAGCCTTATGGTCGGCCGTCCTAAACTATTAGGATTAGTGGCATGCTTCAAACTATTCAAAAAATCTTGTTGGCTAAAATTTTAACTTTTCCACTATAAATTTTTGAAGCGACCGAGAAGAGACGATTCTTTATCGTAGGAGGCACCAATAAATAATTGTTGTTGTTATTATGTCACTTTGACTAATTTTTGACCTACATTAAACATTTAGTCGGTAAAATCGCTTTGTTGTTTTCGTATTTAATGTACTATAGTCGGGTTGTCTCCGCCACTGTGCCCGAGCGTATTTCCTTACAACAAAAGCCTTAGACACAGCTTCCTTCCAGTTGAAATTGCTGAACTGTTTAATATTCAACAGTTAGTTTTACATTGTGATAATGCAATTAGTGTAAATTTGTCCCGGGAATGATCGTAGAACTGGAAGCCGTTGCGCAGCAATTATTTTTCACCGGATGATTATTGGACGTCTAGTTAAAAAGGATATCCTCAGCAATCTACGGTAGATTTCCTGCGACTGAGATTATTCCTAGCTGCAGAGGTCATAAATTACTGCAGCTCGAGATGTTTTCATCTGATCGACTTGTTTGGTTGGTACAGGTAAGCAGGTATGACAAAAATGCAACTGGTTGCAAGAATGACTGTCTCTCACAATTTCTTGACCGTCATATCGTAAAAGAGTGTAGGTATTACGCTCATGATCACCAGTTTTTGAGCAAGCTCAACCAGTAGACGGAGTTTCGTAAACTACCGTAAACTAGAGAGAAAAGTCATTAGTTTCACGTCAATTTTTTATCAGTCTACCCCTCATGCAGCCAAATCACTAAGGCTGTGTCACGCAACGTCTTATTATAGGTGGCTGCCACGCCTTTCGGGCTTCTTGTTCATACAAAAGCTGAATTAATTACGAAACCAGAACAAAGGCGTGTGCGTGTGTACTTCATGGTGTTTGACTTATAGAACTGAGAAAAATTCCCTGTTGCACCGGCGGAATTGCGAAAGCATATTAAACTTAAAAAAACTTACATTTTAGAAATGTAAATTTTCCTGCAGAAATTTGTAAGTCAGCGAAGACTCCATTTTTATGGAGGCGAATTAGCGTTTAATATTCAAACGCTGGAAGTTTCTTCTCAAGTGAATCTGCTTAGAACTTCTGTTTCGGACGCGTTCATACACCTGTCAAATCTACATACAGTGTGTCCCAATTTAGAGCTTTGGTCTTCAAGGCTTAAACGTGTAGCTTCCGTGATCCAAAGCATTAAATGCCGCTCATACTCTTGATCTTTTACATAACCCAAAATAAAATAATCAAGGGGTGTTAAATCAGGAGATCACGGTGGAGACTTATATGGAGCATTGTGTTCAATCCAATGGTCGCCAAACATTTCTTTCACGACTTTTCCAACAGCTTTATTGGTATATGCTGGTGCACAACCCATTTGATACGATTGGCTTCAATTGCAGGAAGATAACCTAAGTTCGCATTTAAAACGTTTCTTAAAATAAAAATGTGTTTTGCGCTGTCAAGATTTTCGTCATAAAAATGTATTGCACAAAATACATTAAAACTCCAAGAATCTTGAAAGTTTAGTTGCCTGATTGCGTAAGGCTTACTATCGGACCAAAAATTATAATGTGCCTGTTGAATATACCATTTTTCCAAATTTTTRCTCGTTAGTCCATATGACCTGCGTGGTGAAATAATTACTTTCTTGTGATTTTGACAAAAATAACTAAAAAAATTCGGTCCTTTTTTCAAAGTCTGTTTGTTTTGCAGAATTCTGTAAATGCTTGTTTAAGATGCACCTAAATCTCGTTCGGACTGATATTTGAGTGTCTACATCGCCTACCACGGTTTTAATTCTTGTTCTTTTTGGTAAAAAACGGTCCAAAATTAATGCAATTTTTGAACAATCTTCTTATAGCATCTCCAACTTTTCTTGGGCAATTTAGATATTTTTCTGCATAAACTCGGCTCGACTATTCTATCACATTCACCATATGTGATAATTAAATTAAAATAAACTTCACTCGAATCCAGAGAGCGACATTTCATTTCAAACTTTAGTTTGTTAGTGACAAGTAACTATACAACAGCACAGAATCTCTATATTTTCACTCTACCATATAAACAGCTACCAACGTATGCTTAATTTTTTTGCAAAGTTATCAACCCACAGAAATAATATAAAATCGCAAATATTTCTTAAACTTTTAAGAATAGACCCCATCATACCTTAATAATTTAGCTCCTTATAGGGAAAAAATATATATGTAGTTCTTTTTACAATAATCAAGTAATCTGGGCAGAAATTCTTTAAATTAGTAAAATTTTTCAAAAATATAAGGTATTGTAAGTCAGTAATGTGGATAATTTCGTGGGGAATACGTCGTTTTGTTTTGAAGATATTAATTTTTTTCAAGCACGCCTCAAAAATACCAAGTAATCACACGGGACACGTCATATTAACAAAATGATAATGAAATTCAACGATGATTCTAAAAATGCCTAATATACAGGGTGTTCCATTTAAATTAACAAAGTTGATCAATATTAAGCAATAAACCTTCTTTCGGCAAGATGAATAACAATCACGTTTTCCCGTTAGTGAGTGTAACAGTAACGCATACTTGTGAACATCTGGTAGCAGTTGAATTCGGCGCGGTTCGAAGTGTAAAGTATGTTATCATATGTGCGGAGAGAAAGTTGTATCTTTATAGATCGCCTCTCGATCCTCGTGTCATCTCATACACTTCGAAACTAGGACGAATCCGAGACACATTAAAATCAATTTGCATGTATAACGCGCTTTTGAAAGCTTTCTCTCTGTCAGCAAATGTCGTTATATGCAATACACAAGGGCCTGCTCTCGATGTAACCCTTTCCTTTGTAAATCCGATGACAAAGTGCTGAAAGCACAAACGCGCTGGTAAACAATTGAAAATTCGGAAGTCAGTATGTTCTACGTATTTCTGGAAAGTTTGCACGTCTAATACATGCATTAAAAAATCAACACGCTGTTGTACGGGGCATTTTCGAGATCACTTACATAGAAAGGCTCACCCGCTCTAGTGAGATTGTTAACTGAATGGGAGAGAAAACTTGTTCGTCGATAATTTTATATACGAAAATTTGTAGACCGATAAATCTGTTCCGCTGTTAAAAACCTAAGCTTAAAATTCCCCGCTGTGAAAATTCATACTGTTTTAATATTCTTAACCCCAGATAGGATGATTTTATACTCTGTCCACTAGTACTGACCGGATTCGTTACCGGTTCTGAGGCACACAAACGGATGCCGGAATTAAAAATCGAGTCTACACAATTAACGCTTAATAGCCCAATTAGTAGTGCGCAGTTTTCTAGTCAAACCCGATACCTGTATTAATTAGTAGATTAAAAAAGCGAAGCAAGGGGGCATTACAACAGACAAGTGATACCGTTCGTCACTAATTAGTGTTGGTATTTCGCAAGAACGGTGAGATTCAAACGTGTGTGTTGAAACCGATGCCTTCTGCTTCTGTACTGACGGCTAAGGTGTTTTCTTCATCTACACTCTTGCAGCGCTAATTAAAATCATATTTATACATTATGTATGTTCCAAGTGAATAATCATAGTTCATCTATTGTTAATTGATAGTTTTTTTTAACGTGGGAAACACGCAAGGCACTGACCTTGTCCAAAAGCAATGTCAGTGTCAGTGGTATTAAATTTAACTTACAACAAAGTCTAATTACTTGGGTAAAAAATGTCAGTTCCTTCCCTAAGGTGTAAAGCCCCATCACTTTATCTTTTAATTTTGCACAAATTTTTTCCACACTTTGCTCTCCTGGCATTGGTGGCTCAATGACTTTCCTTAATCTCTTTTCTAATATTTTTTGATAATGTAATGCCCCTGTAGTTGCTGCAGTTGTGTTTGTCCCATTTTTATGCAATGACACTATAACACCCATTTTCCAGTCTTCCACGCTTTGATATTTTTAAACATTTCTTCCTTGATCTTATCATGTCCTGGTGTTTTGCCTGTTTTTTATTGATTCTTGTTCTTCCACTTTTGTTATGTCTATTTATGTCTACACTGTACTGTCTTCTCTGTATGTCTGTATATTTTCCAATGACTTTTGGTCAGGTGTTTCATTTAAAAGTTCCCCAAAATACTATTTCCATCTTTCCATTATTCCATGTGCCCCTTTCAGTAGTTGTCTTTGTTTATCTTTAAAAATATATGTCCTTACTCTTGTACTTTGTGTAATGTTTTCAGTGTCCTAAAGAATAATTTTGGTTTTCTTATAATTTCCTTCCATTTGATTTCGAAATTCTTCCCAGTCTTTTTTTTTGCCCTTTATACCATTTCTTTTGTGATTTTTTTGTTCCTTGTATTCATTGTATTCATCTGTTTTGTAACTTAGGTATTTAATTCACGACTTTTTTTTACTTTTATCTGCTTCTTCATCTTTTGACTCGACCAAGATGTTTACTTCTTAACATTTGCCACCTTTATTAACACTGACATCTTTTATTATTATTCTATCGTTATTTTATTGATTTGTCTGCCTCATGTGTCCCATTGTGGAATTTTTTCTTTCCATTTTTGTCATATCATGCTCCTGCTTCTTTTCTCACGACTCTATTTCTGTCACAACGATATCAGTTCTGTTCGCCTTGCTGATTTTTCTTGACGACTTAGCTGTTGTTTTCACTTTCAATTCTCTCGTTAGAAATGTCTCAATTTTTGTAATTACTCCATCTCCGTCAGCTACAAACAATCCTTTTGTAACTATGTTGTTTCTTTTTCTATCTTTCTCGGTCATTTCTAAGATTTCCATCTTCTTCGACAATTGCGCCTTTTCTTTTCTCCATTCTTCTTCTTTTTTTTTAACTTTTTTCCTCCTTTCTTTAGTTCCTATATTAATCAAAATAAGTTCCTGAACTGTATATAAATTATAAAATATTAATAAATGAAATAATCGATAGTTAGACGTATTGCTACTCCTAAGTAACAATCATTTTCAGTCTTTCTCCTGCCAAGAGAAATGTTGAGCTCCGCGACAAACAATTCTGCATTGCATAACCATGAACAAGGGAAAGAGCGCGGCACAAGCCGAAGCGCTAATAAATACGTTAAACTGGAACACAGGCATCTTAAACAACTTTTAAGGAGCTATATCAGTACGAGGAGCTCTTTGTGTGGCGCATTTGGGAAAACGTTGCAAAATAAAAAGCTGTATGATTTATCTGATACCGCGCCAGAATCGCTTTTTGTTTACATATAAGGATATCGCGGTCCACAGACGTTTTGTTGAATCACCCACACTTTCTTTATTTGGACTTCGCCAGTACGTAACCTTATACTTCAATAAGAACTGACATACGTTTCGTTGTATTTGCCGACCGGATACAACAGCGTATACGTCCCACAGTTTTATGTTTTAAAAAAACGCTGTCCGAGCATCACTATTTCTTGTTTACTAGCCTAACGGAACAGGCCTGAGGTTTCGGAACAATGTATGGTGTGATAAAACTGTAAACTACCATCTGTACTTATAACTGGATCCCAAGTGTATTTACAGAGTTCCGTAACCGTGAGTTCTCGCGGGGTTCAACAAAATTTAACCCTAGGTCAGTGTCTACACAAACCATAAGCTACTATCGTAGTCGCTTAAACAATGTTTATGATTTAATAGGTGTTAAATTAGATATTTCTAGGTCGTGAAGTTTATGAAAGATGACCTGAATAAGGTTTCTGTTTGAAATCCATCTATTAGTGACTAAAAAGATGACATTCACAGCTGAAGGACAAAATAAATCCTCTGTCTTCTAAAGGTATTTACACAGCATCCCTTGTTCGTGCGGTGCCTTACATATCGGCGAAACAGGTAGATCCATTAAAGGCTTAATGAACGAACAAAAGCGCTGCATAAAGTTAGGTTTCTTCACCCACTCAACAGTAGACGAACATCCCTTGTAGTTTGTATCATATTCCATACTACTCCTGATGATGCCCCTTAGAAGTGTGGGCGAAACGTCGACCTTATCCTCAAATCAGACGCGGTCTAACCTAAAAACACTAAGAATTCAATCTAAATCTGGCCACGAAAACTTACGTTCTTGCAGACAAAGAAATACCCGTCTGTAGATTCTAAATTCTTTCAGTTTCATTGGAATTTACAGATCACTTTTTGTCTGTTAATTGTTGTCTTTGAAACTGTCTCCTTTAATGTGAGGTAATCAACAAGTACTTACTGTATTCGGAAGCAACATAAAATACCCACGTAACACCTTTAAACAGTTTCTTTGGGCTGTCATATGGATCGAATTGTACATAGTATTGCTGATCGCACTTTCAGGATTGTTTGCTTACTTCCCTATGTAATTTTTTCAACATCACCTTATCGTTTTTACAGTTTTTAGAATTAATTTGGATAGAATCATGTGTAAAGCAATAAAAATTAGTTCCACAGGTGATGAGGGCGATTACTACCTTTCGTTATCACTTTACTTGATAGGTTGGCGACATTAAATAATAAGTGCTACGTCTGATCAATTACCAACACGCCTAACGCTATGTTTGTGATTAATTGCATGATTGATGAACCCAGTTGCGAGTAATTTTTGGTAGTGGTAGCAACAATTTCATACCTCGCAACAGGGAATGTATATCCCGATAGTCGCTATGCGTTTCCACAATTAATTAGACATAGTGCTTTGGGGTTATGATCACTTATTATTGTTATGTAACTTGCGTATCGCGGGGTCCCCGTATTCCCGGGGCTTTATAATCCACGGCCCTTTTTTATCCGCGTACAAATACAAAGGGTTGTGGCGTCTTCAACCGGAGCATATCGGCTTTATTCACTACAGAAGCGTACACGGAGGGTCCCCAACAAAGGGCTCGATGACAAAATGTCTGGTCGTCGCTTTAAGCGTGGTTAGTATCGCAAAACAAAACCCTAAGGATCTCCGCTGCAGTACGTAGATTTAGTGCCGTGTACAGGGTGATTCCTAAACATGCGTCATGGTTCCCTAGGTATTTTTATGGGAAACATTAGTCGAAAAATGCTCCTAATGGGATACGCCCCTTCAAGTGATATGCATACCACGCAGTTTTATAACCCTTTGCATGTAGAAGTACCCGGATCTTCCCCTATCATTTTCAAAKCCGTTCTTCGATTTCTACCGTTCTTACTGTCAGTGGTCTTCTTGGTTTCATTGTACCCCTGGCCTCCGAAGAAGATATCAAAAAGTAAAGAATATTTTACTAAGCCTGAATAATAAAATTGTAATAAATCACGAATCATTCCAAATAAAATGTATTAAGTCATCTTTTGTCAAACGTGGGGGCGATTCTACTGAATACGCTAGATATCACCTGACTGAGATCAACAACTCGTCTTGATTTAAGAAACGGATGAAGTTCAACCAGTTGGTAGGTGCTGGTTTAAGTAATTACCTTCTGGTTTCCCTGCAGTTAAAAAAATGTGCACCTGTCAATAGAATAATTCGCATGTTAGCAATAACGTAACAGCGCTTGTTCACCAAGGCTGAAAAATCAACAAGTACGTCCTTTCGAGATTGCAGATGGAGGAAACGAACATTCTGAATGCAAATCAGCTGCACTAAAGTCTGGTGTAGGCATCGGTGATGTCAACCGATGTCCATTATTATAATCCGCTGCGAATTTTATGCGTCTTTAAACCAATAAACCGCTTAACATACATAGTTTAGCCTATCCCGCGCAAGAATGTCTCACTTCGACTGTTGAATGCATCCGCTATCCTTGAAGGGTTCCTAAGTTTCTAGTGGACCACCTCGCAGACCACTGTCTTCTTAAAATACGCTATGACTATGCAGGGCAAGTGATTTATAAGACGGAAAAACCACACCGAAGGTTTCAAAGTTGATTGATCGATTGAACCGGCGTAGGCATTTCTGGCGCTCCCGAATATACCGTCGGGTCGGCTACGTCTTCGCTGGGTTGGAGGGGTGAAACGCTTGTTGCTGGTGGGCTCCCACGTAGCTGAAGATTGAAATGGGAAGGTTTGCAATGGATGCTTTCCTTAGATATTTCTGTATTTAATGTTGCATTAGTTATTACAACCCTGCAATAAAATTTATCTTTCATCTCGAACAGCAGGCGGCCCCTTACAAGTTACCGCAAATAACCGGATTACCACAAATTTAGGTCCGATTTTCGGAAGATGGTTAAGCAGGGTCGAATTAATTATAGTTCGCTACCGGTCAAACCAAAACTAGCATTCAGTCTTAGTATTTCTGTGCGCGAGACAAGAGAAGCGAAACATGTTCCGTCCTTGGGAAAAAGCTGCTCCAAGTACCGCTCAGAATGAAGTTGCTGACGCTGACATGGAAGTGTAAATTGAAGAAAACAAGAGGAATCGTCGTTACCTTACCCAAGATGCCAAAGAAATCATAAAAAATGTATACAATTTTTTGATAAAAAAAGAGTGCAGTGAAGTGAAATGGTTGGTCTCCCCTACACGACTATGAGAGATATTATTGAAAATAAAGGCAATTCAAGAAAATCACGCAATTCGAAGAAATTTCTGAATATATCAAAAGAGCTTGGAATAGAAATTAAAAAAGTGATTTACCAAATGTATAAGGAAAATAAAGTTCCAACTACGGCAAGTCTGAAATTAAAACTTTTAAAATTAAGATATGACGTAAGTTATTGCGAAGAGTGGTTCAGAAAATACTTAAGGAGCATCGATTTTAATTATAGTACATTAAACCAACGTTTGTCCATAATGGAATCAACCCGACTAAAAAGAATGAGATGGGATTATATAAACGAAATCAGAAGGTACCGCCAAGAAAATCGTAATATCGTATATTTGGATGAAACGTGGTACGACACCCACGACTTGATAAAAAAAAGGTCCTACAGATGGACAAATAACTGCGTTCTGCAAGCACCACCTTCGAGAGGAAAAAGAATTATAATTCTTCATGCGGGAGGAAGTGATGGATGGGTGGAAAATGGCTTATTACTGTCAGCGAAACAGATCCAAAATTGTTCTGCTGACTACCATTGCGACATGGACTCTGCACTTTTTGAAACTTGGTTTCAGCAGCAGTTACTGCCAGGGCTGCCACCAGGAGCTGTTATAGTCATGGATAAGGCGAGTTATCATTCAAAATTAATGAACAAGGCGCCAACATCAGCTACAAAATTCCGGTTGGAAAAGATCTGTTGACAATAATAAAAAATCTCAACATACCTAAACAATATCGAGTTGATGAACTAGCGAAAGGACATGGACATATAGTTATGCGTTTGGCACCGTATCATTGCGTCCTAAACCCAATTGAATTAGTGTGGAGTACGCTTAAAAAGGGAATACGAAGAAACAATACATGTGTACGTTTAAGTTCGGMAGTTGTAGATTTAGTGCGTAGAGAGGTAAGTAGTATAACGAAAGAACTGTGGAAAAGCTGTATTAAGCATGTTATTGAAATTGAAAATAGCTATGTATCCCCAAATTTTCAAAATTTTATAATACATGTTAATGATGATGCTAGCAGTGATTCAGAATTTGACAGTAGTGATGATGATAATAATTAATATATTTAAGTTATGTCGGTGTAAACTTGTTAGACTTTTTTGTAAAAATATAATAGATGTATGGAATTATTTTTTTGTATTTAGAGCTTTAGATATATATTCTTATTATTTTCTTTTAAAATACTTGTCTTTTATTTACATATTTAGTTATGTTAACCGTTAACCGCATGTTTCCAATAGTTGGAAGATTGTAAAAATATTAAAATGTATCGTTTATAATTTTCGGCTAGTACAGCATTCAACATATTCATAGGATATAAATATTACAGGAATGTTAAAAATCAAAATAAAAATATTTAGGAAAGCGAGATTTTTCTTTGCATATTAAAAATGCTCAGATGTGCATGTTGTCTAGTTAGATTACAAATATCATTATAACTAGATATACTTTGCTTGTGCAAAATAATGTTGCTACTCATCTAAAACTACGTACAATTCATTTTGAGACGTAAATAAAAACGATCGATGTAAAACCTCTTATTAACGAATGATTAAAAACTGCTTAGAATAATATACACTACACAAACAAAAAACGAGTTTTAAAACGGCTTAAAGCCGGCACTGGAAATTCGCAAATCACAAAGAGAGGGTTTGATTTATGAAGGGTCGCGTGCCGTTCCAACTGTGCCTGTAAAATGAAAGGTAAATAGTATTGCAGGGTTGTAAAAACGGTAAGAGAGTTTCATTACTATACAACAAACCTGTCGAATTTCATCAAAATGGTGGAAAGTATCTCCTTCAATGTTAGCATAACATTAAGTTACACCCTGTAAAGTTTCACATCAAATCTCTAGTATTTTTTAGCAGCTGCCACGTAAGAGCTATTTTAATTCCATATCTATTATCGATTACACTAAAAATGGGGGACAGAATGCAATCGCTGTTGCTGCACCTTCCCTCACAAATTAACTATAACGTTTGAAGATGAC
Organism: Rhyzopertha dominica; assembly: GCA_025024175.1. Lineage (NCBI taxonomy): Eukaryota > Metazoa > Arthropoda > Insecta > Coleoptera > Bostrichidae > Rhyzopertha > Rhyzopertha dominica. The sequence goes on along the minus strand of QCXZ01000086.1, from coordinate 2,484,479 downwards.
TAATAGTGATAGTACGTGTTTAATATAGCAGAACATCTGTTTTACTGCCTCCAGATCATTACAACGTAACGTGCGACGACAAGGGTGTGTTGCCACGCAATAATTGACTGTCGTTTTAGAGCTGACGGGTGGTGAAGAAAGATCAAAGCGATTGCGATAATTCGCTTTTTTAATTTTGACCCCTGGACAAGAGGAGCACATTGCAAACAAGAATAAAATGTAAAATTACAGCCAGGCCCGGTGTTTCTCGTTATCGTTAGTTCGCTTTTGAGACTAAAGGGAAACAACGATCTGGGAATTTAATTTCGGTGCGATTAAGATCGTTACAAATGCAACGTACAGGTAAATGACGAGCATAGAGCTCTGTTTTTGTTTTTGTAAACGGATCCAGTAAAGAGGAAGCTATTCTGATGGCCGTGTAAAAGTATGAATTTTAATTAATTAACTTGCTAACGAACCGAGGGGGGTACAGGAACAAATAAATTATTTGCAAACGTAATTAAGAAAAATCAACGCAAGGGAAGTATACGAAGGCTGGACTTGAAGGGGTTACGCCCAAAGCACTTAATTTTTAATTCTGTTCTCCAAATGGATACCTACGAGATTGTAGTGCTGCCATTGTGAATCTTGCTGCACTCATGACCTCCATCTGTACGTTTTGCTTCGGAGTTGAAATGAATGTACGTTCACCAACTCAATATAATAAACGAATTGCCAATACCATGAAGGTTTTTCAGATATATCGATGTATGTGCGTCTAGGTTGATTTAATTCAAGTTCACCGATGTTAAGTATATAGCAGACTCGTGTTCGATTTATCTATGACCACTGCCTCTAATAAAAAAGACACTACAACAATGGCGGCACTCTCTCTTCCATTGGGGTTTGAAGAATGTTCTTGTTGCTTCACCACCACTGTAGGTAACTATTTTTGACTAAAAAAGGATTTAAATTTTTAGCTAAACGGTGTATGAAAAGTAAAATGTTGTGCTATTACTTATATTATAACTACTTTATATTGGGTGATTCAGTTTGGTATGACTTCAACTTTTTCATTTCTCACTTTTTAAGTCATAAAATTAGGGACCAAAAATGTCCACTACAGTTATTTATAGTGTAAAATATTTTAGCAAATTAGAGTTTGTAAAAAAATAAAAACCCTGTCTAATATTTACCCTGCTCTTGAGATATTGATAAGATAGCTATGGACAAAATAATGAGACAAAATGTTTTCAAAGGTACGGAATAACACGCGATTTTTAATTTCTTAAGGTACTCAAATAAGTTCAAATTAACAAACTATGAACATTTTGCTGTAAAGTTCATGATTACAGAAGTAAGTTCGTTATTTCATACTTTCGATTAACCCTGTACGTATCAAAGTTAAGGTTTTGTTACGTGTTCGAGTTCTCTTAAAAGCAACGAATTCATTATTTCAAACTTCCTTTTTTCTTGTTTCCTTGTTAACGTATAAACTCATCCACGACCAATTAAATGTTTAAAGGACCCGAGTTGAGAACCGATGACGACGAGAATTTTATGCACCCTACATGAATAAGTAATGTAAAATAATACGGAAAGGAGGGCGCCTGCACATTCTCCTTGAAAATTTCTGTTACGCTTTTGCGACGAAATTAAATGATCCAACTTCAGCAAAACTGTGTGCGACCGTATTAAATTTTAAGCGGCTGCAAGTGCTGCAGACAAAAGAAAATGAACAGTTAAGTGGCTTCGTCTGTTGCTTTCGAAACAAAAAACGTCAGGAGAAATACATAAAAGCTACAGTATCGCGTGACAAAAAGCGTTGTCACACTTGAAAATAATGCGGAACTTAAATTTGTTTTAGCGAATGCAGACAGTCCGCATCAAAGGATTGCAGTTAGCCTACACTGTATTCTACTGCATAATTTTAGGAATTGTAAATTGCAAGCTTTAAACAGTATAAAACACATAATAAGCTTATAATCAAAGGTCATCATAAAGTCTGGCCCAATAGCCAACGTATCAAGAAGGCTCAAGTTTTATAAAATGTGTTTTGAGATAATATATATCAATACTGAAACTTGTCGTTCTGTTGCAGGACAAGAGCACGGGCCAAGTCGTTTTGGACGTGGTGTTCCGCCACCTAAACCTGCTGGAGACGGCGTACTTTGGGCTACGTTTTCTCGACCAGGATGGTCAGACGGTAAGGAATTGTTTTTGACAGCAGCAGCGACCGCTTACTTGTAATTTGTATACTGCAGCACTGGTTGGACCCTGCCAAGAAACTCAACAGGCAACTTAAGGGCGCTGATCCGTACACGCTCTACTTCGGGGTGAAGTTTTACGCGGCCGACCCCTGCAAGCTGCTGGAGGAAATCACACGGTAAGCAGGCAAAGACTTCTTAATATGTCACCGACAGTTGTAGTGGGCGACGAAACAAGATCGTTCTATGGGTACCAATAAGCTTAACATATATGTCAAAATATCACAGGCTGCTAGTGAGGCTGAACAAAAAGAGATCAGCCCTCGTATCTACAGTTGCTTGCACTTTTTCCTGGTCAACTTTCATCTTTACTAACTACGTAACCTAAATATTTTGAAAGAGGACTATACTCTTGAAAGAACAATCTTTGTTAGCTCCAGGTTTTTCAAAAGTAGGTGTAGCTCAATCCTTAAAATGTATCTACCAACATTTGGTACGTAGCCGGTGCGTTGTGTAAACCGAATGGCATACGTGTACTGTAAACGCTATATATTGTCTGTTATCTTTAAGTTCATTGCGAGGTTCACTAACAGTGAGATGTATGATACAAAAATAAAGCAACTCTTCTCTTCTTCTCCTTATTATTCATATCCATGAAGATGATTGTACAGAAATGTATCACTACTACATGAGCAACGATCCTCAAGAAAGCGTGTGGGTTCTTTTTTATCCGACAAACGTTTAAGAAGTATGCTAATGTCGATCTTGTTCTGACAGCGGCCCCCGTGTGGGAGGCCCCAGCCTGGGGCGCTCCTCCAACTATTCATTACGTTCAAAACTCCACAGTGCCGCGCTATATGATACATGAAGCGGTCGAACTGCCCTACCAATTATTGACTTGCGTGCCGACGTCCATACCTGCACTCCAAATTACGTTTTCGTATGAATTATTGCGGCTCTAGAAGATTATAGTTCGTTTTGATGGCGGGGCCTTGGAAAAAAACCGTTGTCGACGAAAAACAATAAGAAATCGTGCTGTGAAGCAAGCCCATCGAGCTAGAGTACCCGCGGCAGTTTATGTTGTAGCTTTACGTTTGCTGGATGATTCTGCGGGGGTAAAATAAATGTTTGGCACCCTCATGCAGACTATTGTGTCTTCTAACCAATTCTATTATGTCTTCATTCATCCTTGGTATCTTTAATGCATTTATATCATATTCACTTCCACTGATTTATTTCAAACACACACGATTTTTTCCCAAAATTACCAATTAGTTAGTTGTTAAATTCTGTCAAGTGAATTGTAGGTGAACAAGCTCTCTCTCTCTCTCATTTGATTTTCGTGCGAGATAGCCAACGTACGTAGTGTCCAAGTCACATCTTTACACAATTCGATTAAAAAATCCTGTCTTACGTCAACGTTGCTAACTTTGGAGTAGCTCTATATGCTGAAGTCGAAATAGGCAAACTGATGTTTAAAGTTGAGATAGAGGGAAGTACAAGGAAATGCAATTACGCAAGCTAATTACCTCCCTAAGGAAATGCGTTACAGTATACAGTTCGTGCCCTTAGTTTCATGGTTTATAATTGCTGATGTCGAAATATTCACGGCTAGAAAAATCTGAATAGAATTCTGATGCGCTGAAGTATATTGATTAATTTTTAGAAAACCGTAATTGGTTTTCTCGGAAAACAGTTTACTGAATCATAGTCTATTAACAACGGCAGTTTTTTAAATGTAGCTTTTTCAGGTAACATAACTTCTTGAAAAAAGGCTTTTTAATCTATTTTGTCAACGATCCATCTACAAATACTGAAAATCGCCTGGGAAGAGTTAGTGGAAAAGAGGACATTATGACATTCTGTCAAGCTATAGGATTTGCTAATTGTAACAGTGCCGATTCTTGACTTCTAAATTTGTTTCGTTTGTCACAAAAAAACATGGAAAAATGAATCCAAAAACATAAACCTGGCATGACATGAAAACAAATTCAAAAATCAAAAGCGGGATGTTTGCGCACCTCTTCTTCCTAGCCTATTTAGAAGCTTGCCGGAGATTAAATTAACAAAGCTCCATCTAACGATGTTCAGCGTTGTTTTCTAGCTTACATCACAAAGCGGTAAAGAATTTCTGGATTGTGCATCCTTAATTGAAATTTGAATATATATTATAGCATGATTTAATTAAACAAGTTGTTGGGGTGTGGTATAGTGTGAGATTCCCGAAACCCGTGCGTATCCTCCTTTAATAAGGACTATAGCGTACGTATTATCGTGGTCGTATTTTGTTACAAAGCTGCGCTTCGTATCTCAGAAGTGTTTCTTAACACAGAAACATTAAGAATGTTAACCGTGGCTCCGATCCCAAATTGTACGCGATCTTGTGAATAGGCGACATCAGATGGTATGGATGTTTTTTAAAGTTCGCCAAAAGATATACCATTTTCCATATTATTTAATCATACCAAGAATAGATTTAAGTTCACATACATTTGTAGGGACCGGGCAAATTTTAATAAAAAGAATTTTATCAGGTTAAGTTCGAAAACCAGCCTTATCGATGATAAAGATTTTGAAGAAAGTATATTTATCTACCGATTCTCTACTCTTTCTAAGTTTTGTTCGTAATTTGCGCCACCTATAATAAGCGAATCGTTAAATATACGATAACTTCCCCGTTGTCTGATAAAATTATTATATCTTGGGGTAATTTGTACGAAAATAAACGACCGTACATTTACTGCCTAGAAAGTGTCTACACAAAAACACAACGCATACAAATTTTGAATATCTATTAAATATATCACAGGGAGGCTAAAATTGTAAAAGGTCGTAAACACGGTTTATCTTTGCGTAAACTTTACGCCTGTCCCTATGCTGCATAAAGATTATTCCTGCCACGTACAGATTGTGGCCATTAAACCAACAGGCTGATCACTTGAACTCTAGAACTAATGAATGAAATTAAGCATCGGAAATAAGCTGAAGTGCCTTTATTACATCTATAAGATTACCGATTAACATAACTGGCTACATGTTTGAGGACGACAAAAAAGCGGTAGGCGATCGCATAAGCAGATCAATTTTCATTAATTCATACCAGTCGTAATGCAGTGCTCAAAGTTTATCGAACTAATAGATTTGCAGTTTCAGAAAGTTGCATACATCTCTTGGTCTGTTTTATCGGCATTTACTGCTCTAGAAGACTTACGGCAAATTTTATTACTGTTTCAGAGATATTTAAAAGATTCTATTAATAGGAACACAGTTTCTGATCCAGTCAATCAATTCACCTAGTTGCCGTACGCCTTAAGAAAATGTTGAACTCAGCAAAGAAGGCGTAATATCTTTCAAATATTTCCATAAAAGTACATATAAAAGTAACCCAATATTATTATTAACAAAATACACGTGACTAGTTATAATCACATCACCCTTTCCTGTGATTGCGTTGTTATTTGTTCAGTAATTCGCAAAATTTTGCAACCATGGAGAAAATAGCAATACGAATAAATGGAGCCGTAGCCTTGTTGCCAAACGTACAGCTTCCTAACTAGAGCCTAATTTAGCAGGGCATATTTGTTTATGAAACTTGAACGACTCATTTCGCTCAAAATATTTATAATAAACGATCAACCGCTAATAACACGAACGTAATACAGCAAAAAGACCAAGTTACATGAACTTAGCAACAAAACGAAGGTGGTTAGTAGTTCATTTTTGCACCACGCAACTACTAGCGCCAGATTCTCTGTTAGCTACTGTTCGGCAGCTGGTGTAACACTGTGTAAATCATTGTATTGTCTAAGTTTCGACTTTAAAATGGAACCCAATCATCAAGATATGGACGGACAGGAAGAAGCAAGTGGCGCGCCCAACGCATTCTACTCTGTATCGGAATCTATAGTCAAGGAGATCGACAAGTTTCGTTCGGAAATTTTGATGCTGTACCCAACTATTGGAAGCGGAAGTGGAGGCAACGAAGACTTCAATACTATTTTTAACATACAAGTTGAACGGATGACGATTAAGATCAGAGCGTTGATAGAGAGGGAGCTTCCTCGTTCATTGGAAACTGATTCGGATGCTGCAAGCGTTATTGCCAAAAAAGCTATATGCTTGCTTCGTATCCAAGCCGCGATGGCCCAGATTGATGAGCGTTTGTCCAAGTTAACTGAAGATCGTAACAAAAAGTAGCTCTCTGTTAATAATTTTTGTGGATTCGTGTTTAAATTGGTATAATATAAAGCTATGTAACTTGGAAATTACACAATAAATGGTTTCGTTCAATATAGTTGTGCATCTTTAATTTATTAAGATGAGAGTTCTTTCTGGTATTGGTAATAGTATCTTGATGCCTACAGCTTACTGCATTTCTCTAGAATAAAGAATAGTAACTCCACCAAGAAATATATTAGTTCTTAGCGGGGCCAATGTCAGTACAGGTTGGAGTTCAAAACCACTTATTGTAGCTTTAGTTGTCAAAATTCTAGTAACTCTCAATAAAAATACTACTTGTGTCGGATATTATCAAAGCCATGTTCATAATATCTTCCATCTTGTGTCCTAAAAATCGGTTTGCCTCCTTGGGCTTTTTCTAACTTCTGTTTTATAGGAGCAATAAACGACTTAATATTTCGCTTGATGTAAGTACTGATATTTTGTTCAGCGTTCTTGGCATAAAGCACCAATTACACAAAAATACATAAAGCTGTGCGGTTTGGAATGCTTATCAAATTTTTCACAATTTCTAAACCATAAAATATCGACACACGAAATATTAGAATTTCATGGTACCTGTATTTCAGCTAGCTTTGATTTTTTTTTGAGCAAAAGGAAATCAAAGAGAAGACCCATTTTTTAACTCGTTTCCTAGTGTTCACAATCTCTTTATCTTCTTGTCACACCTGATATATTACATTGATATAAAGTATGCATTCGAATTAATAGCTTCTTGGTTTACAACTCTGTTGAGTTAATTGCTTCTGGGTCGGTTTTATAGATAAAACTCTTAGTGATATGGAAATTTCTGAGAGATATTTGCTCCCATACTTTAGCTTTCCGCACCTTTTTTTTGTTTTCTGTTAAATAGCAGGCTGATTAGTAGACAAAATGACGTTGGCGAAGGAAATACAATAAATAACAAGTAAAAATAAGTCACCACTCTTGTCTTAACATTTGAATTATATCTCCAAAAGTGATATAACCGTCGAAGTACATGAAACTGCTTTACAGGACTTCAAGCTATTTTGGGACTAATAATTGAAACTATAAAATGCTTGGATTCTTTTTTAGTTGGAAATTACCAAGCACTAAGAAAGTTTTTTGTCTGGTGTTATTGATTACCACCGATTTTTAAATACAAAAGCTCTTTACAGCGTTAAAATGCCAATATAGTTAACTTCAGTTGTGCAGTCTTATACTTTTTGAATGGTTCTATCAACATAAAATTATAGTACTTGCCATAGAAATCTAAAGCTGTCGTTCGCTGTATTCATATCACGTAATATACCCCTGCATGTTGAAACCATCAAAAACCGTTGCCAATATGAAAATCACTAACACGGTTTAAAATATGGTCCGTGTGAGCTGTGGCAAATAAACAAAATAAACATTTCTGTTAAGAAATAAAGCTTGTACTAATGTTTACAAATTTTTACAGGTATCAGTTTTTCCTTCAAGTGAAACAGGACATCTTACAGGGAAGATTGCCCGTATCATTCGAACTAGCTGCTGAATTAGGTGCTTACATCGTGCAATGTAAGMATTAATTTTTTGTTGAAGCTAAGAGCTTTTTCCACCGATCTTTATTTTTTTCCTGTCTATTCAGATATTTTTCTTTACTTCATTGTGTATTTATCATCGCTCCCATTCTTGGTTTCTTCCTTTGCCTAAAAGCTATCCCAAATTCTTCATCAAGCCAAAGTTGGTCTCTGTATCTCCTTGTACTTTGTTTGATTCAGCGCTTTTCAAACTTCTCTTTCCATTTTCTTTGCACCCCACTTCTTAATCGTTAAAAAACCAGAAGCTTAAGGCCTCACCCATTATGTAATAACCATAACATCCAATAAATCTCGCATCATGTCCCCGTACGCCGAGATAGTATTAGCCAATTTTCCTGGTTGTAATGGGAAGCCATTCATTACGATGGGCTATTAATACATCAACTCCTCGAATCAGATTTCGTTATTTATAAAACGAACTGCGATACGCAACCTGTCGGTATCCTGCCGTAACAGGACTTGAACTTGATCCTGGCCGGTCGAAAGAACTAGTCCGGATATTGTTATGGCGTGCAATTTAAACGCGTAAATATATGCGAAACATGTCGTTTTTGTTGCAGCGGAACTTGGGGATTACGATCCGCGGAGGTACAGCCCTGGATACGTTTCGGAATTTCGGTTTCTGTCCAACCAGACCGTCGAACTCGAAAACAGGATTGCGGAACTACATAAAACGTTGGTGTAAGTACCAGATCTCATTGTTAAGGTTAACAATCCCATTTAAAAGATAAAAAATACATAATTGAATAACGACAAACAATATTGGACCCAAATTAGAACCTTGCGGTACCCCACTGCATGTCGTAAACAGTGTTCAGCATACCGAGACATTGCAGTTGTCTATGATTTGAGAAATAAAAATAAATTTGCACAAACTGGGTAGTATCTGAAGTAAAATGATATGATGTAACAAAATTAATAACGCTCTTACTTTTTTCACTTTAGGGGACAGTTACCCTCGGTAGCCGAATTAAATTACCTCGACAAAGTAAAATGGTTAGAAATGTACGGTGTGGACCTTCACCCAGTTCTGGTAAGTGTGTCATTTTACTGGGAAGTCGCAGATACAACATTCTATCCGTGCACAGGGTGAGGACAACGTGGAGTATTTTCTTGGATTAACACCGAGTGGGATAGTTGTTTTGCGCAACAAAAACACGGTTGGAAACTACTATTGGCCTAGGATCTCAAAAATATACTTCAAAGGCCGTTATTTTATGTTAAGGGTCACGGATAAAAACGTAAGTTTGAAAATTGAAAGTTAGAAACTGAGAGGCGACCATCTTACACGTTTACGGACATGTTTTTAAAATGGGCGCATCCGGACATTTGCAAATATTCGTATTAAATCCCTAACAACTGTTTTTATAAAATACATATCAAGAATTATAAGAGCTAGAAGGGTTAGAATGTACCGAATACTTTCTAAAACATGTTCGATAGCCACAAAGATGGAGCCCTCTTCCGCAGTCCCTAAATGGAGCGCGAAGCAGTCTTACTAACATTTTTACTCTAAAGCTGTTGGAGTCGTTTTATCAAATACCTTCCTCCGTAGAACGATGAGAGCACGTACGGATTCGAAACGCCTTCGAAGGCAGCCTGCAAGCATCTTTGGAAGTYCTGCATTGAACACCKCGCCTTCTTCCGTCTTGTGCAGGTGTCTCCCACAACGCCAGATATTTTCGCGTTAAGTTCTCGATTTCGATACAGGTCAGTGGACCAATCAGTTTTATGGGTCACATTTATAATAAATGCTGTTTCAGTGGAAGGACCGAAAAACAGGCGGTGCGCGATGCACAGATGAAAATTCGAACCCCCCCTTCCTTCTCGAGGACACCATCCAGGAGATACCAACGTCGTGTTGTCGAAGGAGCTGTAGAATGTAAGTTACCCACGTATTTTACATATGTTATGACATCTATTGGCAATTAATAGTGCTATGGGAACCTGTACTCTGAACGTTTCGCCGATTATATTGTCGGCTTCTTCAGAAGGAATCTGACTGATGAATTAATCCATTGTTATCTCTTATATAGAAGTTACATGTTTGTTCCTGTGATGAAGTGCCGTTTTCCAAATTCTGCTCAAGCGATAGCCGTCTGATATTACTGAGGTAATGGCTGCTCCTTGCGAGAATCCGTACGCTGTCATACTCCATGGCGTGTTGTTTGCCTCATGCTACGTGTTCTGCTATCGCAAATCTGTTTGTGTGTCCATACGCTGCATTTTATTGTTGATGTTCCTTTATGTGACATTGTATGCTGTGTTTGGAGGCTTTTCTCCACTGACACTGGAGATGGTAGATTCCCTTGGTGCTCAGTTTCGGTATTTTCTCTTTAGCCCATGAGTTTCCTTGCGGTATATTTGTGGCTCGGCTTTCCTTTGGTATTGCGTTTTACTAGAACGTCCAGGAACGAAAAACATCAATCTCTTTCAATTTTCGTAGTACTGCTTGTTCCTTCTGAAGAAGCCGATAAAACGATCGACGAAATGTCAAGAACAGAATCTTCACCATCCCGGAAGAACTTTCCACGATGAACAATGTGTCTATTGTGCATGTATCACTATGTTGTCCTTTTACGTACAGCGCCGCAGTTAGAAGATTCTGTGAAGACGGAGCACTACCAATCGCACGAAATCAAACACGTGTCAATACCTCAGCCAGCTCAACTCCTGGAGAGTCCGTACCGGGCCACGTGCAACACTTCGACGGCCGCGGTCCGCCAAAGACCGGACTCCCCAAGGAGTACCAGGAGCGCACCCTGGACGCAACCGCACTCCAAAGGGTTGTACAACAGCTCTATGCCCCCAAGTCCGCGATCTGTGCGATCAGCTGGACCCAGGTAGCGTCTCTTGTCACAAAGGAATAAAAATCTTCCATACTTTGAGATTAGAAAATATCAGAAACCCGTGCATTATTTATCTAGGTACCGTTCATCCTCCGTCGACAGCCAAAGTTCTAACGACTCCCGTTCCTGCAAGAGGAGGAAACACCGCAGCAGAATGACATCGGACAATGAGAGTGAGCTGTCGAAGAGTTCGGGAAGATCGCACCGTAAGCATCGAAGACATCGCTCGAGAGGGCATAGGCGTGGTGATTCTGGTTCTGAACAGGAGTCACAAACCCACAGAAAGAAGTCAACCAGTAGAGCAAAGTAAGTGTTACGGACCTAAACAAGAAGTTTTAGCAATCTTCCATAGATCCGGGGAAAAGCTGCATAGTTGTAATATTTTAAATTTTATGTTGCGATGATGAGCAAATATTGGGAGCAATAAAGCACTGTCTACTTTCTATGCTGGTACCAGCCCTTCAGGAATGCAGGCTTATTGGTACCTGCTTTTATCTTGTTACGTAATAACTTCTTTAAATATTTCAAGCACCTTGTCAAATGCAAGTTCTGAACTTCTAATCTTCCACAGAAGATCGGATAGTCATTACGAACTCGTGGATTCCGGATCTCAATGGCGGGAGGTGCAACGCAAGCAGGCGGGCGATGGAATCTCGAACAGCATCCAGCAAGCGAACGTCATCAGCAGCAGGAGATCAGGATACGTTAACAGCGGTTTGGAAACGGAGTCGGAGACTTCGTATCAGAATCGCAACCGCAGACATCGTAAGCACCGCTCGCGATCCCGCTCTCCCGACAGTAAGACTTGGCTCCCTGACGAGCTGAAGAAGCATCTGGAGTTCGATCTCATCGACACTACCGGTATGTCCGAGTCCCAGTTGAGGGAAATACCTTACACGGTTGTGCAGACCAACCATGCGAAGCAACTCAAACTGAAGCACTTACAGCGTGGTAAGGGGTACGTATCAGCAGAGTTAATAGATTTTTAGGTGTATATGAGCGATATTTTGTAGAGAGGGTGAAAAGATTTCGCATAGTCCTCCGCCGCCATATTCCCCCCATTCTTCCGAGATGCGAGGCTTACACATGAACCATTCCAAAAGCGATTCACCTCTTTCACAGCTCATTGGATCTGACCAAAAATCCAACTCCACTAATCAGAATATGTTACCTAGGTGAGTATATCTTGTTTTGTGAAGCTGCTCTAGTACCTTTTCAACACCTTGTTGTGTAATTATGCTAATAAATTTTCAATTCTTAGGATGCTGGATTCCCTGGGAATATCAGACAACTATTCATCATCGGGGTCACAACGTGGCAACAAGAACGCTAGAATCGGTAGTTCCGCTTTGTACGGAAATCCGAATACATTACTGGGTAACATCGGTAACAGTTTCAATGAGAACATGGAATCTCCAAGAGTATGTCACGAACATACTGATTCTGGACTAGGAGCAGAGCAAGACTTAGCGTACAGCAGTGAAAGGTAGTAAATATTTTTGCCTTGATTCTGAAAATAATCTTTGGGTTTGTAGATCGAACGACAGCATACGGCAGGGACAAAGCAACAATTACAAAACAGGCAGTTCTGAGAAGGGCACCATTCCCGTGAGTACCTCATACAGCGACGATTACCAGGTATTGAATCCTCATCAGCTCTACCCTTCTCATATAAGTCAAGGTGCCTCAAGAACAAAACTGGCACAGAATTTCAACAAATCTTCTGTATATAGACAAGAAACCGACTGTAGATACGGGGTTAGTTCTTTTATAAATACTGTACCTCCATTTCTCATGCTCTCTAATCATTTACTCCGTTTACAGCAACCTAAAGCCTCATCTCGCTATTTCTGCAACTCATACAGTTCTTCAAACACACAAGTCCATCTAAGTACCGCTGATAATGCATCGCAAAGAAGCTCCCTTATGAGAATGGGCTCTAAACCAAATAATGCTTCCTATAACTCTCGCTTAATTGACCATAACACTTCTTCCTTAAGGGGCTCTTTAAGGTCTGTCGCCAGTAGTCCGGTGACAAATGGCACTGATTCGGGACCTTTAAGGCTTCAGTACAAATCAGGATCTGGTATACGCTTCAAAAGTAGCATACTTCCTGATGGTATGGCTGAACTAGATGATAACTTCATGTATTCATCTCATAGGACTGACTCAAACCAAAACATGAACCGCTTTGTAAGTATCTTTCCTCGAGTTTTTTATTTGATACTCATTGCGTAGTTGTTGAGTCAAGTAAAAAACTAGTCTTATTCCATTAATCTGGGTCTAAATGCAGGACAGAGCATATGCAGTGATCTTTGAATAAAAAATGGGCTATAAGACAACTTTTAGAGTATGTTACACAAAATAAAAGAAAGCCATAAAGAATTATCAGTCATGAAAATCAAATTTCAATTGTTGGTAAAGTCATGCTTTAGTTCTTTCATCAAAGGGCTAGTTTCATGATTTCTGTTGAATACATTATTTATCTATGTCATTTAAAATTTTTGATGTGCCATAAAAATTGAAATTAAAATTTTAATTTTAAACACGTCACATAATAATCTTGTTTTTGGTAAGAACTAATCATTGCACTGACGTTTATTGGTCTTCTCTCTTTTAACCTTGGGTTAATGTAAAACAGAAAATACTACATTTGACATTTAATGTCACTGCCTCGTGATTATACCTTGTCTACTGCACATTTGATGTACTGCTGCCTAGTGCATTTTTTTCATGTATTTCAATTCCCGTACAGAAAATTTTTTGATTTTCTTTCTTTCCTTTTAATGCAGATATTGTGTCAACATTCCAGAGAATTATCGAGTAAATGTCACGTTATTTAAGATATATATGACAACTCTGCCTGAGTATAGTTGGTGGTCATTTTGGGTTTATGAGGTATTTTAAATATTGTAATTAATTAAAAGCCAATTATTGCTTATACAATAATTTTCAATATAATTCAGTTGGTGCATTTAATACAGAAAATTATTTTAACTGAGTTACCAAAGCTTTGATTCTAATCCATGTATAGTTGTTTGAAATAAGTTACATTACAGTAGTTTTAAACCATCTTATGAAATTTCACCAGGTATGGTGCCTATAGTTTGGAACTTAGATAATCTATTACTAGAAACTTAACAGCGAGTTAGAATAGGTGATGTCCATATCATACAAAATAATATATACATATATAATTAAAATTACCCTAACATTGGTTTCAAGTTAATTCTTAATTGAATTAGCTTGTCAAAAGGCAAGAGCATCTCTTTCTTATGACAAAAAACTATTTTTAAGTGTCTTATACCCAATTTCGCACAATGGTACAAAATACAACAAAGACTTCTGCTGCTGTCCTTAATTGCTTTGCTTCTGTCTTTTTGGCTGCTTCAATCTCTTATCTGTGTAGCTTGGCTATGTAGAATTGACATACTGATGGTTTTTGGTAGTATTTTAATCAGTATTTTAGTACCTACTCTGTGTCACATATTTAATTAGAACTAAAAAAAAAATTGAAGCAGACTTTAAAGACAGTGTAATATACAACCTCTCACCTTTGATGTATGTGATACAGAGGGAGCATAGTTGCAGTACACGTAGTAGTAAAGTTACCGTTAGGCCTCCATTGCCTCCTATAAGCAGACGTTCACGATCAGTCAGCTTGGAGTATGTACTAACTCCTCTAATAAGAAGCTCACAGCAGTAAGTATAGCATACTCAATCATACAGTGTAATATAAGAATGTCTTATATTTCATTGCTACATAAAGGCATGCTATCGCTCATCATAGTACTTGCTGCATGCAATATGTATAAACTCCTTTAAAATGTGTGGAGCCTTGAACGTTTGACCTTTTAATGATTATTTTAATATTCACATTGATCTTTTCAGGTCCCAACGTCACTAGGGATGCACGTTCCAGCCCAGGGTGACTTTAACAGTAATACGACATTACCCACCAAGTCACTTGAAACCAACCAACCAAAAAACAGTGACTCTGCAGAAATGAGCACCGAATTATGATCGGCTTAAGAAATTATGCCGTACGTGTTCAGAATCGCAACCAGATTTACTCCGTTGCAAGGATTCGTTAAGTCACTGCCAAAAATGTGAATATTTCATAACTATTTATGTAGTGGAGACTGTGTATTATCTGAAATCATTTAATTGCTATACGATATAATGTTAAATGTTTCTTTATTTATGATGGTTATTACACACACCTTTTGTATATGTGATGTTAATTTGGCAGTATTTAACAAATATATATTTATATTGTCGTACATTTAAAATACACTATATCCAGTCAGTGTCTGTTGTTTTTTTTTTATTTTTCACTTGTATGGAAATAAATCATTTTCAATATTTATTTTATTTATTTATTCAAATTTAAAAATCCTTCATACGATAACCATTTAAAGAATGCAAATTAATGTAAGGTGAACCATGGTAAGTTCATAAACAAAGCAAGTGCATAAAACAGTGGTATTTTTTACTGATCTGAATATAAAGAAATTTATTTATTTGTCAAAAATATAGGTATTGCTTCTTCTCCACAGTGCCATCCTGTAGTGAATTAGCAATTTTTTTTACGAAGCAGATAATCATTCGTTGCAGGGTGTTTAATTTTCATTGACCGCAACGGTACTTACTAAACTCGTTTTAGAAGTAAGATTGGCTCGTGATATAATTTTCTGGGCGGTGAAATAAATTGTAATAGTTTTGCTTATCCAGAATTAGAATGGAACTATTTTTGTTGTAGTTTATATTCGTTTAAACGAGCGACCGTTATTTACCCGACGTTACCGAAACCCGGCGTTGCCAAGGCTATTCACAAAAATTCGCTACGACAATCGAAAAATTCAACTACCTGGCACTTTTCCTCTAGACCGGTGCCAAACTAAAATCCGGTTAATTACCAAAATAAACTTACTTCAAAATTAAGCTTATTCGTTCAATGCTGTCATAAAAAAATCTACTCGATGTGTTTTTCCTTCTTAGAATTTTATTTTGGTGCCAACAAATCATGCGAGAAATAAAAAATCGTCAAAACCAAAAGCGCACACGCTCCCATTGTTGATATAAGAAAAAAATCCCATGTAAGTAACGGAATGTTTACGTTTCAAAAGAGTAAAATGAAAACAAATATCAATACGTTGGCGTGGCTGCCACTCGACAGCGCACTATGATAAACCATGTTTTACAGGCACATTTGCATTCGTTCATTGTCATGCGCTAAAAGTAATTAACTATAATTACAATTATTATTTTGCTGTTTCTGGACTATTTGTGACCGTATTTATAACTGTATATTGTAAAGATCGTATACCTGGCAACAGCAAGCCAAACCCAAATTAATTTTGACATTTGACAGGCCATTACGAATGTCATTTCTGTTATGAATGAAATTAGGAAAAGTGGGTGACGCATGCTACAACAATCGCGTTTTTATTTTTATTAATTTATTATACATGCTGTGGTAAGTATTTCTGATAACAACGTACTGATAAGGTGACAGCGATAAGATAATATGAAATTTATTTTTGTTTATTAAGTCAACAACGATGGCATCGAGCTACCGTCGGTTGCCACTCCCATTTGTTTACATCCACCCTTTTTCGAAATACAAACGAACAAAAATGCATTTTGACGATACTAACATAGAATTATGTTTTAGGCAAAATGTGGTTAACTTTAGCCATAGCATTTTATACAATAAACTATGGATCTTTACAAGAAATTAGTGGAGGATATAATAATAATAATCCAACGTACAATAACCCCGGATACAATATCCCGGAATACACCAATCAAGGATACAATAATCCCCAGTATAACAATCCAAATTACAACAATCCTCAGTATAACAATCCAAATTTCAACAATCCTCAGTACCCTAATCAAGGATATGGCAATGTTGGGTATAACAATCCACAGTATAACAGCAATCCGACGTTAAACACTAGATATGGTAGTGAAATGTTTTATGACCAGTTACGATGTCCCCAGCACTGGGTACAGTTCCAACAGTCATGCTACAGATTTATAAAATCACCATTGCGACCGTATAATGATGCTAGGCGTCTATGTCAGGTAAGCCAACCTACCTACAAATATTAATACTTTCATTGCGGTCTAATTTCCTAATTAATTAATTAATAACTAATACCATTGTTCTATAAACAACTTGTAAGCATTTGCAAGCAATAAATCATGATTTGCAGGTCCATAGTATTTGCCTTCTTCAGTTAAGTAATTTTTAAGTATATGTAAGCATCAAATCACAATTTGTAAGCACAAGGCATTTCTCCCTTTTAAAATTCTAAAAGTTAACCTCTGAATGCAAAATTGACAAGTAGAGAGCTTACAAATTACATCTTACCGCTTACAAATGCTTACAAAGTCTGTTTTCAAATATAGGTTTCAAAAGGAGGACCATCAAAAAGTTATCTTCTGAAACCAAATAAAAAAATTAGGGAATAACTTTGGGCTTACAAACTACGAGTAATCACTTACAAATGACATAGTAAATCCTTATTTATTGAAGGGGGTTGGTGACTTCACGGAGTCAAGCTTCAGTTTACTTTTGATATTTTACTCTGGTATTGATTTTGTCCTGCCCTTCCTTATTTTCCTAAAATTGAAAAGAACAGATTATCTGCATAATAATGACAAAAAATATAATGTTATTAAGACTTTATTACTTCACATATGGCTTATAATATTACAGATTATTAAAAATAGCAACAAAAATAAAGTAGTTTTTTAACAATTAGGATTCAGGAGTTTTCTAATCAGATCTCCTGTTAATTATGCTAGTTCATTTAGCGTTACCCAGGGTGCACCACGAGGAGGTGAACTAGCTTTACACCCCATTATTATTATAATTAATAACAAGACAAGTGACCATTTACACTATCTACTTTGCATTACTACTAGATTCATTATTAAAGAGAAGACAGTTTAATAAGAAGCATTATTATGTAATAAATATATCCAATGCCAAATATAGAAATTCAGTGGTGACACCATTTTTATTCGCAGGCTTTCGCCGCAGATCAAGGTGGCTCCGACCTTTTATCGGTTTCCAGCCTTGAAGAGCATGGTTTCATTATCAACCATCTCAACAGTATAGATCCTCAGCACCGCAGATGGTACATAGGAACGCACGAACAAACGCCAGGTTACTGGGCAAATCCAGACGGCACAACACTTATTAACATGGAAAATGCCTTTCTTCCTGAACTGGAGCCATACGGCAAGGACCATTTAGCGTACAATTTTTCCAAAACAGAGATGCACTGGGGCTTCCAGCAGGTGAGGGGGGATGAACCCCTTCTATACATTTGCGAGGCCAACATCGCCAGCCTTCAACGGTTAGTTACTGATGATCGAACATATGAATACGGAATCGAAGTTGACAATCCAGAGAAGATACCAAGAGGCCCATATTTCATTAACCAACCTCAGGATTACACTTTCGACTTAACGAAGCGGAAGATTGTCGATTATGCAACTTTGAGTTGCCTCGCAGGGGGTTATCCCACACCAACATATCAATGGTTCAGAGAGGATTATGAGAATGATCGGTTAACCGCTAAGGAAATCAATCCTTTGGAGAATCCACGTTATACAATAAGCGGAGGAACTCTCATCATTCATAGCCCACAACAGGTTAGGCTTGATGTTTTCTGATTATTACTTAACAAAATGATAATGTGGTCTCATCAAATGTACAGTCGACTGTAAAAATCATGCACTTTCCAGAATACACTAATCAGGACTGCAGCATGAAACAATATGATTCTAGTTTGTAGCATTTTTAGAAAGCTTATTAAGGCCTCATGCAGTTGGATGATCTACTACAACTATTAAATTGAAAATTTTGTAATGTGCATGATTTTTGCTGTCGACTGTATAAAGAACCTTATGGATTTCCCAATAAATTGACTATTACAAAAACTTAACTAAATATTATCAACATAATGTCAACAATTTTTTTGTTGTTATTACTATAAGAGGAGCCATCACTGAATATTTCACACATGGTTAGTCTAAAGATGAGGTTTTCACAAAGATGGGTCATTCTTTTGAGCATAATCAGCAGGAATGAAAATAGTTTTTGGAGTTATAACCTGAAATTTTTGTAGAAACTGGACCATGCCACTTATCACTGCAAAGCATCCAACAAGTTTGGCACGATTATATCCGAAAGCGTCCAGTTAAACTTCGGATTCATTCTGGAATTCGTGTTAAAAAGATCACCCGAATCAGGCGAACAAAACTGGGGCAAATCGTTATACTGTGACCCTCCAAACCACTTTCCTGGAGTTAAATATTACTGGTCTCGTGACTTCTTCCTCAACCTTGTTGAAGAGGATAAGCGTGTGTTCGTATCATATGATGGAGCTTTGTACTTTTCTGCTCTGGAAACTATCGACAGGGGAAACTACAGCTGCAGCGTGCAATCGGAGGTTTCGGATACAGGAAAGAATGGTCCATTCTTCCCTCTACGGGTGAATCCACACTGTGAGTAAAGTAAGTGGCATTAATTTAGTGTGCTGAAAAGTAACGTTTGCAGCCAACTACCAGCAATTGAAATTCCCGAATAACTTCCCTAAAGCTTTTCCTGATGCACCTATTGCCGGAAAGGAAGTTAGGCTTGAATGCGTAGCATTTGGATAGTAAGTTGATATACCCAGCTTTGAAGTGTAGGTATCTATATAATTTTGTTCTTATTTAGTCCAGTGCCTAGTTACAATTGGACCAGAAAAGGAGGAAGCCTTCCAAAAAATTCATATCTAACAAGCTATAACAGGGTACTTATTATTCCACATGTACAGGTCGAGGATCAAGGAGAATATGTTTGTAGAGCTTATAACGATCGATCTAGTCTAGAAAATAGTGTCATTCTTAATATACAAGGTTCGTTAAACCATATCATAGACATGTTGGTATTAAAATAATTTATGTTCTGCTACAGCTGAGCCTAATTTTACTATACCACTGACTGATAGACACATTGATAACAAAGGAGAATTAGTTTGGACTTGTGAGGCATTCGGTATACCTGATGTTAATTATACTTGGTGGAAGAATGGACGTCAGTTAGGTAAGTGAAATAGAAAAATTGTTTGTTTAACATCTTGTAAATGACACGAATTAGAAAAAATTTGGTGGACTTTCGCAATTTTTAGTGATGGGATACCTTGATCTTGAAGACCAAGGAAGAATTAAAATACAGGACAACGTTCTCACCATAAATTACCTAAATGAAGAAAGAGATCCTGGCATGTACCAATGTCGAGCCTCGAACACACTTAAAACGAGATACTCATCTGCCCAACTGCGTGTGCTAGCTTTCAAACCTTCCTTTAAGAAACGTCCACTGGAGGCTGAGACTTACGCAGCCGAAAATGGCAATGTGACTATAAAATGTAATCCTGAGGCAGCTCCTAAACCCACGTTTGTTTGGAAAAAAGATGGAAATGTTATAGGTAATTTGGTAGACATGTGGTTGTTTCTGGTGTTTTATTTATGTCTTATTTGAAGGCCCTGGAGGTCACAGAAGGATTTTGAGTAACGGAAATCTCATAATAAGTCCTGTCTCACGAGATGATGAGGGTATGTACACATGTGCCGCAAGAAACGAATTGGGAATGGACGAATCTCATGGACGACTCATTGTATTGCGTAAGTTGACAAACATGCATGCATGTAATTGACAAGATGTGAAAACCARGCTGATGAGACCAAATAAGCAAAAACACATGCAATTTTTGTAGTTATCTAATAAGCAGCTGTCAGGTTGATATTTTATAAATGTTGTTAGTAATAATATTGTGACATTTCTAAATCATCAGCATACATCAAACATGCAAATCATATGTCAAAGCAAAATCATTTATAAAAGTATTAACAAAAGAGGGCCTATGATAGTACCTTGTGGCACCCCATCTCATGTTCCTGAATAATCATCAGGTTTCTGAACACCTTTAAAAAGCTTTGAGTTTTTTCTTTACAGTAATACTCTATTCTTTATAGGAGGTCCAACACTGGTAGAAACTTTACGTCCACGCATTGTAACAACAGTTGGTAATAATTTCATGCTTCATTGTGAAGCTACAACGGAATCAATGTTGGACGTTGCATATATATGGACACACAATGGCATACGTATTCGCGACTACGATGTTTTCAATCCCAATGATCGTATTGTAAGCGAAAAATCTCCATCAGTGGTTGTATTCTAATCCTTGTAAATTTTAGAGAATAGATGGCGATTATTTAACTATAACGAATACGACGTTCTCTGATGCCGGTGAATACGAATGTGTAGTTAACTCTGCCGTCGGTGCCATTTCATCACGCACCTTAATTATAATAGAAGGTCCACCAGGACCCCCAGGAGGAGTGCAGGTCATCGACATCTCGAAAACATCCGCCACCCTGGAATGGACGGACGGTGCCAATCACGGACACCTAATCATGGGCTACTTGCTTAGCGGTCGCACCAACTGGAACCACACTTGGATGAACATAACAGACGTCCCTGCCTTGCAGGTGCGAACTATAGATCGTTACACCAATCGAAAACGAGCCGTAATCGAGAATGTCCTGACCCCCTGGTCAAAGTACGAGTTTCGCGTTGCCGCATGGAACGGTCRCGGCTTGGGCCCCCCCTCAGCCCCCAGTCCCAGACATGCTACGCCAACAGACAAGCCTTACATTGCTCCGTACAACATCGGAGGAGGTGGTGGCAAGATCGGAGATCTGACGATAACGTGGACGCCGTTGAGACCCGACGAGCAGAACGCTCCTGGCATATACTACAAGGTGTTTTGGAAACGAAAGAATGCCGAGCCAGAATTTCAGACTCTGGCCTTGAAGGAGTTCGGAAATATCGGCAAAGCTGTCGTTCACATTCAGCTCGAGTACTTTTATACTCAGTACATTGTAAAAGTTCAGGCAATTAACGAGATGGGTGAAGGACCTGTGAGTAATGAGGTCGTCATATATTCTGCTGAAGACATGCCTCAGGTCGCCCCGCAACTCGTTGTTGCCAGATCATTCAACTCGACGGCTCTGAATGTCAGCTGGAACCCAATCGAACAGACGAGGGAGAAAGTCAGGGGAAAACTTATAGGACACAGGGTAAGCATTCTTCACAAATCCAAATTTTTTTATTAAATAAATAATGATGTAATTGGTATTTTGGTTAGTTTCATAAATCTGTCGTGCAAGTAGACTCTCACCTTATGACTAAATATATAGACTTTTCCCTTCCCTTTTTTTAACTATAGTAGAGCTCTTAACCTGGGTCAATTAAAACACTTTTACAATATACAGTCAGTTGCAAAACTCATGCACTACCTGCATATGAACGCCAGGCTAAAATATTATTACAACAAATATTGTTCTTTTCTTGAATGCTAGACAGTACCTATCCACAAGATTATTACTTTGAAGATTTAAAACTACTGACTGTTTCATGAATTTTGCAACCGACTGTACATGTTCACGGCTATTGACAATATCATAGGACATGTTAAACCAAATATATGTTCACATAATGGGTAAGGCAGAATTTTAACATTTTTTACTACATAGCAAATAATATAAAATCTTTAACTGTGCAAATTTTCTCCAGAAGAGTAATGGCAAAACCAATAATTTTTTTTTAGATCAAATACTGGAAAATGTCAACCAAAGAAGAAGATTCCACATATTATTTGTCCCGTACAACGCGACCATGGGCTCTTATTGTTGGTCTACAACCCGATTCATATTATTACGTCAAAGTTATGGCCTATAATGCGGCTGGAGAAGGACCCGAGAGTGAACGGTTTATCGGTAAGCACATTGTCGACCAAAACAAACCATATAAATCTATTTACATTGTTTTTATTTAGAACGAACATACAGGAAGGCACCTCAGAAACCACCATCATCAGTTAATATTTATGGCGTGAACCCATCTACAGTAAGAGTTGTGTGGAGATACGTTCAGCCATCACTAGAAGAAGAACCACTACAAGGTTACAAGGTAATTTATAAATACATATTTTTGGGACAAATACATTAATGTTTTACATATTTTTATAGATACGTATCTGGGAAGACGAGCAAGATATTAGCACAGCTAATGACACAGTAATACCAGTTGGTACAAAATTGGAGGCCTACATAACGAATCTGTCACCAGGAAAGAGATACAAGATGCGTGTGCTCGCATATTCCAATGGTGGTGACGGACGTATGAGCTCCCCTGCTCTCACGTTCCAGATGGGTTCGTTTAATTAATTTTCTCATTTTTGTATGTAAGACACTAATTCATTTCACTACATTTCATTCTGCTGTTTAAAAAAAAATCGAATGCAGTATTCAAAAAGAGCAACATTTGAGCCATCATGTGTGACAATATATATATGATATATTACTTTACAGGTAGGGCAGAGGCATACCGCAGTAGCTCCATGTACTATACACCTTCCAGTTTCACCCTATGTTCTGTGATGTTAATTGGAATTTTAAGAATGCTGCTAGCATCATGATGAAGCCTTGACGAGTGATTGTTGAAATTCTGGATTCATTAATTTGACTATGAATAATTTTAGTGCCTGTGCATACTAAACTGCTGATATTTGTAGGTTTAGATGTACGACAATACGTAGCATCGAGTATTTTTATAACGTCTTGTTTTTTTGTTACTTCAGTGTTGATTATGTTGGCCTTATGTGGTATACAATTCCGTCCAAATGAGTGTGTAGCAAATTTTTGTTGACATTGTACAGTATATAATACTTTTTACTACATATTTTTGCAATATAATAAATAGATATTAGACATATCGGTTTGTAATAAATTATGATTTTATATATGTACTCTTGTTTTATTTATATATTTTCAGCGATTACATTGTCCAAGTCTCAGAATTGACATATTAAAAAAAATAAATTAAATAAATAAATCTTTACTCTGTAAATAATAGGTAACTTTGTCTCAAATACATAAGATTATAATACTGTTTAATTGATCATTCAGCAATAGAGTGGGGTCTTTTATAATACACGATGAACATGATGTTAATTTGCCTAATACAGACACAGAAGTCACTAAAAGAAAGTGAGCAATTTTTTCTGGTAAGCAGAAACTCATAATACCATATGCATTGTCAATCAAACTGGAAGCAGGTGTTACTTGAAACAAATATAGTCTACAAGTGACAATTTTAAAATAAAGATTAAACATATCCAATGCAGTTTSTGTTTTTAACCAACAATCACATACTTAGCGGTAAAAGAGTTGTGTATGGCAATTAAAAATTGATTAATAAGCTAAATAACAAAACTGGGCGCAACTCTTTTATTATTATAACTTCTACGGATAACTCTACTGAAAAGGATAACCATTTTTGCCATCTGTTATGCTACAAAAATTGTCCTCTTCAGAAACAGGATGGATAGAGGTAA
This sequence comes from Rhyzopertha dominica, assembly GCA_025024175.1. Classification (NCBI taxonomy): domain Eukaryota; kingdom Metazoa; phylum Arthropoda; class Insecta; order Coleoptera; family Bostrichidae; genus Rhyzopertha; species Rhyzopertha dominica. The sequence continues at coordinate 2,460,189 of QCXZ01000086.1, read as the reverse complement.
GAGGTTGCAAATGTCACCGGTAGACGAAATATGATATTTACATTTGTTTTTTTTTATCATCGTATTCAGAGTGAAGCACATAATAATGATCATGCAATAGAAGAACGTGACATAGGAATATACAACATGAAACAATTACAACACAGAATAGATTAGGTGCTCTATTTTTTTAAATTAAATACTGTGTCACAAGTTTCTGCTTAGAGCAAAAGAAGAAGTAATTAATAGCGGCTTAATTGTTATATTACAATAATTTTATGCTTAAGACGATAAACTGAATGGTTGATATTTAATAGTTTTATAGCTTGAAATGAAAATAAAACTTAATGTTTACCCACTGAAAAGYAAATTGTGTCACATTATGCTTAACTTATTCAAAAATTATACACTTAACATGGGGAGGTATCTATCGGGAATCCGTAAAAGCTTCATTTCGCCGTTTGTTCTGTATCTTTAGTGTAGTTATCCGTAGTAATATCATTTCAGTAGTTACATTTAGGTTTCCGTTAGTTGGTTGGCTACATCGGACGCTATTTATAGTTGACATTTAACTGTTTTCCGTGTGTTTTCCTTCGTTCTAGCTGTCAAAAAGTTTCGTAGTCGTTAGTGGTTGTGCGTATTTTTAACAATTTGTAAATATTTTTTGCTGTAGTGTTCTTATTGAAAATGTCTGATGCGGAAGACGATTTCATGTGCGAGGATGAAGAAGATTATGGTTTGGTAAGCGTATATTCGAACAGTATTGTGATCGGCTTTAATCGTAACCTCACACTTTATCAAGAGTTTATTTATACATACTGCAAGTACTTTATGCAACGTGGATAAATGAATTATTCTGTTTTAAAAGGAATACTCAGAGGATAGCAATTCAGAACCCGATGTGGATTTGGAAAACCAGTATTACAACAGCAAGGCGTTGAAGGAAGATGAGCCACGAGCTGCGCTGGCATCCTTTCAGAAAGTACTCGATTTAGAAAGCGGTGAAAAGGGGGAGTGGGGTTTCAAGGCCTTAAAACAAATGATTAAAATCAATTTTAAACTTGTAAGTGCATATACAAAATATGGTTGAATTTTAATAAATGACACTATGTTTTTCTGTTATTTAGAACAATTTCGAAGAAATGATGGTACGCTACAAGCAGTTACTCACATATATCAAGAGCGCGGTTACGCGGAACCACAGTGAGAAGTCCATTAATTCTATATTAGATTATATCTCAACTTCTAAAAATGTAAGTTGTACAAACAATGATAATGTCTCAGTGTAACAGAACATACCTCCACAGATGGAGTTACTCCAAGACTTTTACGAGACAACACTAGAAGCTTTAAAAGATGCCAAGAACGATAGGCTTTGGTTTAAAACCAATACGAAACTTGGTAAACTCTACTTTGACCGTGGGGACTTCACTAAATTAGCAAAGATTTTGAAGCAGCTGCACCAGTCATGTCAAACTGACGATGGCGAAGACGACTTAAAGAAAGGCACACAGCTTTTAGAAATTTATGCCTTAGAAATCCAAATGTACACTGCACAGAAGAACAACAAGAAGCTGAAGACATTGTACGAGCAGTCGCTGCACATAAAGTCCGCTATACCTCATCCACTTATAATGGGCGTAATAAGAGGTAGGGATGTAATAATATAATCAATTATTGTGTCCAATCAACCAAATAATAATAAATAACGTGAGCACCTTTTATACTTTGGAGTATATGGTTTATTAGTCGGCTCTCATAACAATTTTTGAATAAATTGCAACAAAATGAAAAACTCAGTCTTTGATCATCTTCGAGGCAGATGCATTTTTTCTGGTCATTGTTATTATCATTTCCCAAGTTTTCAATGCATGTCAATTACATGACAGAATGCTTTACTTTTGCTAAAAGACTCCTAACAGCACTTGGTAGGGGGAATTTTTGAATGGTGACTTTATTAATGTACATATCTCATGTTTCCAAACCTTCCAGTCACTTTGAACTATCATAGTGAACTTATGCAACTGGATGAAGTATGGAAAAAACAAATTCTCAGGGTGTTCGAAACTATCAGTAGATTGTATGCTGAAAATAATGTTAAAAATTCTAATAAACATATATCGAGAAATGCTTCCTAAGGTAGCTACACACCCTTAAAGGTTCATCCCTGAAGGAGGTTATAATTAAATATCTCCGAAACTAATGAAGGTAAAAAAGGAAACTTTGGAATTCCACATTAGCTCCCTTAGGAAGCATTTCTCTATATATATGTATTAGAATTATTACATTATTTTTAAACAGAATCTACTGCTAAAGTTTAGCAGATTAATTTTGGGACAAGGGCTAGGATAGAGAGTCATATAGCTGTAATTGCATTACACAAGAAAAATTAGTCTATTACACATAAACCGATGTAATGAGAGCTTCTTGTTGACGACAGAACAAGGAGTGTCAACCATGTCATACTAGGCCCCAGCAGTCATGAAAGAATTGTAAGAAACCTACACTGAAAACAAAAAATCATGGTCTGAGAAATGTGCCACATACCATGTCCAGTATCATTGAGCAAGACCTAAAACTTGATGTTTATCCAGGTTGCATAAAAAAGGCTAGTGGGAAGAGGCCTTTATCCAGAATCAATTTGATTTTATTTGATGGAGAGTATTTTATGACACTGTTACTGAACTGCATTTCTGCAAACGGGGAGCAAAAATGACCCTGAAGAAGGTAATACTGTCATGAAGAAATTCTGTGTTTTTGCTGGAAAGCAATGGATCTTCCATTCTGACGTATAAAGTCAAAAGCTGTGGAATGCTTTACAAGAGCATCAATACCTCTATAGGTCATGGTTGTGGCGATTGATGAATGGCAAGATAGTCTAAAGAAGTATATTTTCATTGTTTTTTAATAATTTATGTACATTTATATACCGGACAAAATTTATGGTATGACCAAGTATGTGAGTATAGTGTAAATTATTGTTACTCGGTTAATATGTAAAAGAGTAGTCAGTGATCGTTTTAGGGCATTAAATAAACAAAAGCAGTTTCAAGTAGATTACTATACTATTAATTGAATGACACCTTAAAAAGTATACAACATAAATTTATAATATTTAATGAATACTAAATCTATGCAGTAGGTTCAAATGTAAAACTAGTACACAACTGTTTTATTATTTTCCTGCAAAATTATGCAACAAAATAACAAAAAGTCTTTGTACAGCTAAACATGTTCGACAATATCAGTTTTGTTGTTTCAGAATGTGGAGGCAAAATGCATCTCAGGGAAGGAGAATTTGAAAAAGCACACACAGACTTTTTTGAAGCCTTTAAAAACTATGACGAGTCAGGAAGCCCGAGACGAACAACTTGTCTGAAATATTTAGTACTAGCCAATATGTAAGCGTTACATACTAATACAGTTCTCCCATTTCATAATCATTATTTGATTTCAGGTTAATGAAGTCTGACATCAATCCATTTGATTCGCAAGAAGCTAAGCCCTATAAAAATGATCCCGAGATACTTGCAATGACAAACCTAGTTAACGCTTACCAGACAAATGATATTAATGAATTTGAATCAATACTAAAGCAAAATAGAAAGAATATAATGGGTGATCCATTTATTAAAGAACACATTGAAGGTAAGCAGTTTATAACCTACACAACAGGTGTATTAAAAAAATGCATTTCAGATCTGTTGAGAAATATAAGAACGCAAGTCCTCATCAAACTAATTAAGCCCTACACGAGGATTCAGATACCTTTTATCTCTCAAGAATTAAATATTGATGTGTTGGAGGTAGAAAGCCTTTTAGTGTCCTGTATACTAGACAAGTGAGTGTTTCTTCCCGTATATTTTACCACTTGACTTTTGCAACTGAATTCACCATTCCAGTACGATTAGAGGACGAATCGACCAGGTTAACCATGTGCTGTTCCTTGACCAAATGAGTGAAAATGCGGCCAGATACAATGCTTTAGATAGATGGACAAATCAGCTTAACACATTACATTTATCAATCATCAACAAGATGGCGTAGTTTTTGGTAACCGTGATAGCGTATTTTGCGCCTTAGCTGTATATTTCAATACTGGTAACAGAAGTACGTTTTGTTGTTTAATTCTTTTATGCATATTATTATCTCAGTCATACCAGTGTGGTATTTATTTTTACTTATGAAAATACCTTCTTGGCCATGATGGCGTTTCGTTTAACTTGCTCAGTACCTTATTGTTTTTTAATCCTCTTTTGTGTGCTTCAATTTGAAAATTTTTCAATAAAATCTGCAACATATATTGCGTAATTTTTTTCCCCTATATTTTTGTTGCTTTACTTGCAGACCCGACAAATATCCAATGAATTTTTTTGTGATCATTTTTTGAATATGTGAAAAGCTATTGGAAATGTCTATTAACGAACATCACCGGGAAAGAAGTACATTCAGAGTTATGCCATTGGGAAATATTACATGCAAGATGCTTGGAATGTGATCAATCTGGAACAATATGAAAATGATAAATAAATTAATTGTCAATCACTATGCAACCGATTGACACTTCAAAACTTGTGTTAGGCTTGTAACATATTCCTGTCATGATGCTTTCAACAAGAATGGTGGTGAAACACACCCTATTCCAAAAATAGACGCAGTCTAACCCAATTCCATATTTCGTTTGATTATATGACAATCGACTTATCTTTAAACCAATTGAAACGATAAAATTCCAAACGTATTGTCGGAATCATATATTTGTGTTGACAGACAGCAAAAGATACATCAGTTGCCAAATGATATTTGCGCTTGTATCACCATCTATTGGAATCAAAATGAAATAACGACATTTGTTGGACAACATAAAAGTAAATATAAATGTAATTTAATTCAGGCTGGAATGTGTTTTTCCAGATTTATCATTTGCCCAAAAACATTCAATTGAGTTATTCCCATTTTATGGTTTTAAGAATTTTCCTACTCTTGGAATTTTCCCGCGACTAACGTTAAGAGTGCTTAAAAAATTTTAATATTTCTGAATTTTTTAAATCCCACATTTTCATTTGCTGAAAACTTTCCCAGGACGATGATGACAAAAAAATAATTATGTTAATTGTGAGTTCATAAAAAAAAAATAAGGCATACAGGTCCAGCCGATAAAGTGTTTCAACGATTTGGGCAAATCATTTTTCAGGTAAGATATGTATAATGTGAGAAGGAGTTTCCGTTCACACTGCTGTGTGAAATTCCTAATTGATATTTCAAAAATTTTCTTCTCATGTAAACCTTGATGAAATCATATTTTTTGGAAACATTTACTGTATGCTAGTCCCTGTGGGAATATCACTAGTGTTCTCTATGTAAATTAGGATCATTTCAATATTTTCTATTGTCTAACAATACTGGACTGCAACAAATCGTAGAGGGAAAACCATGTTTAAAAAAATGCTCCAAGTACCCTACCTCACACAGTGGTGTGGAAATGTGTGCGTATTATGTAAAACACGATTTATTCAACTTTTGGAATGGCGATTTGCAGAAAAAAAAGTATTTGATAAATTTTGATAGACAAATGCATGATCTACACTACACTTTCATATGACCTTTTATGATAACATTCACAGTTTGTGAGAAAAATGCAAAAAATTGATGCTTTTGACCTTTGACCTTAAATAATTTTTTAGCAGAGGTAGAATTAATGGGAATTTTTGATATTTTATTTGTAATAGTGTATTTAAATCAGCACCACTTTTCAGCCCTATTATATATTTTCCTCTTCGATGAAATTTTTGCTGTTCCCATTAATAATGATAACATTTATCAATTKCCTTACAAAATATGGACATAGTAAGTAAAACAAAGACCCATAATCTGGCCCTATGTTTTCCTTAAGGGAAATTTTTGATTCTCCTATATTCGCAGTTTTTAAAGGTTGATAATACCACAGCATAAAAAACTTTTATACGCTGCGATAATATCTACTTTTTGAAAATGCCCGCGCAGTATTATCACGTGAATCCTATTCGGAAATGTCAATTATTGGAAAGGGTGAGGTGAACTGGGAAGTTTTGTACCGTTTTACTAATTAATTTATATGTTTAGACATAACAACTACATGGAACAGATTGTTTAATCATAGACCGTTCGTGAAGGGGGAAATACAATACGTGCTCGGCGAATTCGAAGTAGGTCATGAATTGAGGTTAACTTAGTGTATTGTTTTCATCCAAACAGCCTCTTGTTTTCAGCAAAAGAGGGGTGACAGAGAAGTGGAACTTCTGTTTCCGATATTGGAGAATGTCACTGATATAAAAGATTCACGAATTCCATGTTTAKAGCAGACAGTTTCACAAGCTTTGGTCACAATCTGACGATCGGATTAAGGAAGCRCTATTTCTTTGCGACACGATTTTAGATAGCGAGAAAAAATTTCAAGAAGAAGACCCTTTGTTAGCAAACAGGCTGTTCCGCAACGAAGAATTTCAGCGCTACACTAGGGACTTGGATGAAGCTTTTGTCGACTTGTGCAAGAAGATCAAACCTAAAGTGAATGAATTAGAAAACATATACAAAACATGAACGTCGCTCCAGTTACTGACACTTCCATTGCAATTCAACCCAGTGCAAAAATTATTGATTTCATAAAAACTATAAAATCTATAAATGACGCACCTGCTGGGATTCACGCCGTCATACATGGTGAAAAGATCGATAAAAGAAAATCGTATGAACACAAGCTTTACTTGAGCGAAGATGATTGTAATAAAATTAAATCGTTACAAACAGATTCAGCTCTTGACAAAGTGAAACGTGTAACTGAAGTCGTCGATAATGTTGTTGATGAGGTTTTATTGAATTTAGAAGATATTTATTGGCTCTATGAATACATCCAGAAAGTAAATGACGAGCATGAAATGTCATTTATTTCCATGAAATGTTCGAAGGTTCAAGAGTAATTTTGCCTTCTAATAAAGAAATTCCTCGTAATGTTGAGCTAGAGAAGCGCTGTCAAAGGTTGAAAATAGAGCAACAGAACAAAGAATATTATAAAATGACTAAAGGTGTGGATAATGTACGTAAGAAGTTGCCTGAAGATACTATAGCCTATCAAGGTAAATAACTAATAATTTGTAATTGTTCTAAACTATATTTTTCTCTATAAATTTATTCAGCACTCTGTGATGCATGATATAAACTTGTTTGTTTCAGTGAAGCAGATGAATAAGCCACTTGATAGCGGTATTCCAGTTTATTCTATCCGTTCTCGCTGGTTTTTGCCTTTGGATTCATTGGAGTTGAGCTGATTATCGGCAACTTAGATTTCGGCTTTCGACTATTGAATGGGAATAATTTGTTCCTTGGTAATCGCTTTGGCTGAATTATACTTCTTAAGCCAAGAAATTAAATGAAGATCTCAACTTTGAAGCTACAAAGTGTGAAGCCGAAAGCAGCGAAAGAAAAAGCGGAGTAGATATTGTTATTTTGTATAGAAAGCATGTAATAAATTGTATATAGTATAAAGCAAGAACCAACCAATTATTATTACCCATCTTGTCATTCCTAATTCATGTATAAATAAATAGAGAGTGTACAATATGATAGCTTACAATCTGTTAGTAAATTCTATCAAATTTTGAGCGTTTCAATAAAGATAATTGTAATAAAATATAGATCAGAAATAAATCCAGAAATAATTTAAAAACGAGATCAAAATTGATGGTCACATTCAGTCAAACTGAGTCTTGTAGGGTTGAATTTTTTCAACAATCGAAAGATTAAAAAAATGTGCTTTCATAGATTGAATAATTATTAAAAGTTGTCAGGTAAAGATAAGTGGTCTTCAAGGTAATGTGGTTTTTTAAAACAGTAAGTGATGGCGCTACTATGATCACGGTTGTTTTCTATACCGACGTTTGTTAATTTGCATAAACTGATACAAGATAGCCATATATCCAAACAATAATTCTTGTTATTGGTTCGTTTTGTTTCAAACAAGTGAAGTTGCTTTATTCTAAGGTTTTTAAAACAGGTATCTATTTTATGGGAGTGTGCAACATGCATATTTGCATCAATACTATATTTTACCCCTTAATTTAACAGAATTATGTAAATGTTACTCCATAATGAAATTTTAGAGTCAGGTTCACTTTAAAGTGGCATTTTTTTGTGACATCTCATGAAGTCTTTGGACTAAACCAGTTGGGTATGAATTACTGATTGAAACAGATCAAGGTATCTAAAAAGGTGAACTGTTGTTAGTTTTCTTTCCTAAAGTGAAATTTATGTGATTATTGTATGGATTCAAAACTGTTTGTCTGCAGGTGTTGCCAAAAACTAGGTCATTTACATACTTAATTATTACAAAAGAAACTTCAAAAGTTAATCTAACCAAGCTCATACAATAATTCTATCCATTACATATCATGCTATTAGAAGATGCTTTACCACCCATTGGTATACCTAGCATTTGTTTGTAAAAGGCATTGTTAGAACTATATTATTAAAATTGGAAATAACATATCCAATGTAAAATTACTGTGTTCCTTTATAATATTCCATTTCCTGTCATCATTAAGGAAGTTTTGTAAAAAAGTGAGATGATGAGATGACATTAGATACAACTAGACAAAATCTATCTGGAAGGTAGTATTTATTATATTTTAGTAAAGATTCGAAGGAATCTAATACAGATTATTATCACTACAAGTTGAAGTTAATATTTTAATACTAAAATTGATAACCCTTGTGTTGGAGCATCTATAGAAAAAATGATAGGTCGGAAAGATAAGTTAAATTTATGTATCTTTATCTTTTTTTGTAATCTGCTTGATGCATTTTGTATTTATGTTTTATGGAGTCAGATGGAAACTATCTCCTTTACTTTTGCAGACCATTGCTAGTACACCAACATTTTCAAAAAACTTGAAAAACCCTTACCACCATAATTTTATGAAATCTAAATACGTATTTCGTACGTATGTCATTTAGATTTTACTCAAACCACACTCAGCTCGCATTCTGTTTAAGACCCAGTATAATTTAAAAAAATTAAAACATTGTTTAAGCTTTTATTATTAACGTAACTACAGATCTGCCACACCCTGTAAACAACAATTCAACGAAGGAAACTAAGCGACCACGATTAACATGTGCGACATATACTCGTGTTTGTTTATTTACAGCCGCTTTGGTTGGCAAAATAAACCGGCCAACAAAGCCAGCATTTAAAGAATACCTTCCCGCCGGAGCCGGGCCATTTTCCACCCGGGCATTCCAAAAGAGAAAAAAAATCTCAGCAATGCAACATGTGTCATTGGATCGATATGCAGAGACTGTATAAAAGACCTTCTCTTTGTTACGCGAGTTCAACTGGCACACACCAGACGTCAAATTGAGGAAAGTCGGATTATTAAGCTGCATGAATCACACGGAGAGTGATGCTCGATGGCCGGACTCTTATCGGAATTGATTTTGATGCTAGCGGAGAAAGCTGCCTCTTTAAATTTCGTTTGATGATAAAACGGCATGACTGGCGCTCCCAATTTTATACGGAACGATAAAGGCACTGTAAATATATGTAGCACAGAAAGAGACTGATACCGAGGGATAGGTTGCGATAACAGAAAAATGTCTCTCTCTTTCAGATAAAGGCACACGTTCACATGGAGCTTTGTTAGAAGATGAAGATGTCAGAAAAAGGAGTTTACCAATTTCAGACAGGTTAATGGAACTGAAGTGAAATCGAACAACAGAAGCAGTGTATAAGGGGCCAAATTGTATATAAATAATTCAAGGTGGGGCTATAGTAAGTTATGCTTCCCAGTGTGTAAATGAGCAATGGAAAGATTTTGAGAACAAAATTAAGAAAACAACAAATAAAATTTTAGGAAACAAAACGGGATGCAACAGAGAGCGAGAGAGAGAGAGAGAGAGAGAGAGCTGGTTCGACGACGAAAGGAAGAAAAGTAGGCCACAAAAAGCATGTGAGAAAKTGAAACAAACAGYGTACAAAGACTMATAAGGAAGAGAAAGGGATAGATATCTMTAATAGACAATGATTTTTGTTTTGTAACGATAAGGAAGGCAAATTAATTAGGGTAAAAAAAAGGCTAGAAAGGTGGATGGAATGAAATGATGGAGGAGAAAAACGAAAATGAGGAAGAATATAAAGAAGAGGACCACACAAACATTCCTGAACCAACAAAAAATGAAGTGAAAAAAAATAAATCAGCTAAAGAACAATGAGAGTGTAAATGGAATAGCAGTCGAATTAATAAAGTATGGGGAAGAACAATTAGCCGCTTACGAATTAATCTTAAGAATATATTGTTTGCAAAAAAATCCGACGTTGAATTCGTATTGTATTCGAACCAAATTACTCACAGTTGTATGACCTAGTGTTGCGAAATTTTTAGCTATAAAACTGTGTGTACGCGTTCTAGCTACAACGACTTTCTGCTTGTATCCTGCAGCTAGAACCTTACACGAAATGTTTTGCGGTTGTATTTACCACGATTACGTGCCAGACTTCCGTAATGTACGTTGTCGGCCGATAATTAATTTGCTCAAATTTCCGAGAAAACGACACAACCAATGTTCGTAGGATGTGCCTAAACATGTTATCTTTTGGGTCGTGCCCCCGAAACAATGTTATCAATTCGGCATCAGGTAAATAATAATACCGAAAACACTTAAAATAAAATTTCTAGTGGGATGTAGCTTTTCATCAAAAGACAGAGGTGGAAAGACAAAGAACTGTCTGCTATGTAGTCTACTGCAAACAGTGTGATAACGGAATTGCGATAATGTTATCAAGACGTTGGCCCAATTATTGCAGTTAGGTATCTGATGACAAAATATTTGTAAACATATTTCACCGAAAAGAAAGTTTGCTTAAATGAGGTAATTGGGGACGACAGTGCAAAATGTCTGTATCATTGCACAATGTACTAAACTTCAGTAAGTTATAAGTTGATAACATTCGAGAATGTTGCAGTTCATAATGGGTACTTAGGAAGATACAGCACAAAAACAGATTGTAGATGCAGCCATTTTGTCTTTACCAACAAACATACTTTAATGAATTCAGATTTACTTCTTCACTTCATTCACTCTGCTGAAGATGGCAGCTTAGCTGCCGAAACACGTGTTTAGACTCTAAATCGTTGTGGTCTTAAACTAACTGTTAAAAATAAAAATTTTCAATTAAAACAGTTATGATTCAAAATAAATACAATTTAACTAAATAAATGTATTTGGAGGATTTTTATCTTTATATATAGTTGTGAGTTGAGTGAAAGTATCTAAAGTTCTGAGCTTGAAAATGGAGAAGACTGCATTCTTGTTTTTACAAGTGAGTGCCTCTTTCATTTTAAAGACGTAGGTAAGCGATAAGTGTACGTAAGCATCTTCACTTTATATAGATATATAATTGTAATAAAAGTGTACCTAGATTTTGAACTAAATTTGTTTTTTACTGATTTAACTTGAGGCATACAAAGAGAAAAGAAAAATAGGAGATCGTGGGAGGTTCGAAATCCTGTGAACAAGTTCTGCGCTCATATTAGTGTAAAGAAAATTTGAAAGAAGTGAATGCTTTGTTTAAGTTTGGTCTTAGAAACGTTTTTATGTGTGCACCCAAATTTTCAGTACTGTTTCAGAACCAAACCTAGCATCCTGCTACAATTATACAGTGTATTGCGTATAACAGTGCAATCGCACCTTGCATAATGTGTTGTACGAAAGAGCGTGGAAACTGCAGTGTAAACTAATTTTTAATTTATTCCTAATTTCTGCATGTAAAGCACTCGCTGATTGAGGCACTGGCAATGTTTGCAACTGCAGCCATTCCGCTGTCATCACTCGACCGTGTGCTGCATCTTGTCTATTTATTGCGGCAACATGCAAACTACAAGATCGTCAGCTCTGCACTTGCAGACTAAAGCCCTTTTGTGCTTGATTAAATTAACCGCTGACAATGGATACAACGCCGTTTACTCCTCTAATATCGTTTCCGCGCAGTCCTAAGTATGTACCGATTAAATTCGCGGCATCCATTTTGGCAAGCCATTATTATGGTGTGTGAATGGAACAACCTTGAATTTCTCTACCTGGGGCGTAGTGAAGCACTGATAACATTTATCGCACAAACGGACGAAACCCAACCAGCAGCGGATATCATTAGCGAGATTGAAAACGATTTTGCGTTTAATGATTCATTGGAACATCAACTTCCCTTGAATCTAAAATGGCATTCCCAACTAATGATGTGGTACATTGGTGAATAGGGAAAAACCGTTACCTGCATATATAATGGACAATATGGACGTTATCCGAAGTTGTTTATCGAAAGCAGCAGCCAAATATAACCTTTTACATACATTATGAGCCTATGCTGTCATTTATAATAAATATAAATATGTATTTCTATTTTTATTATTCATAGCTTTTACAATGTTATACTCAAACATAAACGCAAATTTAAGTTTGACAGATGCATTCATCATCTGCAATTTTTACTTCCATGGCCGCCTATATTTTTTTAGCCCTACATAATATCTTCACTAGATTTGAAAAAGTGGCTGTAAATTTTTTATTTATTAAGATAAATAGAAGGTTATATATTTTTGAAAAGCAAAAAGAAATATTTTTTAATGGAGTCATAGTTTAGTTTATCTCTGCAATATCAAAAAAAATAATTACATATATTTAAAAAAATCGCTGCGGTGTCCTTCCAAATTTTCCAATTTTCGGCTATAACTTAAAAACTAAAAAAGGTAATCAATCAGAATCTCATCCCTCTAGTTTTAAGGCTGTTTATACGTTCTACTCTACATGGTTTAGGCAGGATAAAATCCGTATTTTTCATCATATCGATTTGAGATTTTTTATTTGAGCGCTTAAATTGTTTTTCTCGGGAGCTATCATCGTACTTTTTCGAAATTTACACTGACTTTTGCTGAAAAGAATAAAAAGGTGCGAGAAAAATAATTAAAACTAACAAAAAATAAGACGAGAGCACCAGAGAAAATTTAATTTTGATACGCATGACGTTTGTTCTTTTCTTTATCGTAGCAAAAATAATGAATTTTTGTTGTATCAAATTTGAACAAATTTAGCACCGAGGGAGTTAACCTTTAATGATTTGCGGGGCGCAGCTTCGCGCTCGTAAACTATGCAGATGTACGCCTTATTGCAATCCTTTTATAATTTGCAGATGGATCATTGTGGTCGTAAATGATCTGTATTTATCGTCTCTTCTTAAAACTGTCACCACTTTTGTTTTTATCACTAGGGAAATCTTATATGCTACTCGAAGGTTTTAGTTTTGAGTGTACACGCGGAAAGAGTACTTTTGGGGGTTAAAACAGGAAAATTGCTATACATAGGTGTGTGAAATAAATTTTGCATCAATTGTGCAAAGGCAGAGAACAATCCCAGTGTAGAGCACAGATGCACAAAAAATTGGAAAGGAATATCTACTTGAATGGAATCCGATATAATTGCTGAAAGCTTCAAAGTATTGATATACACGGACTGAAGTATGTAAAACTGGTAGGTGACAGCAACACACTTTGACCGCAAAACCTTACGGACCACAACTAATTCGCCAAATGCACAAACCATCTGCTGAGAAACTGTCTCAGAATTGCATCAAATGGCAAAAAAGTCGTTTAAGTTCGACAAAAAATAAGGTTTACCTGTGAAGCTGCGGAAAAGTTTGAAATCTAACATAGAGCGAATGAGAGGAGCAATAAATTTCAGGAAAACAGAGGATGTTTCGTTTGATGAACAATTGGCAGGATTATCTAGAGACACTGAAAATTACCCAAGGCAATGTATTTGGTGATCATAAAAATTGTGAAAATTACTTTTGCACAGAACCAAAACCAAACGAAGAGAACTTCATTTCTGAGATGGACGAATGTGGTTCGCTTGGCGATTAACTGACATGCTCTAAAAGATTAGTATAAAATGTTCATAACCTTTTATTAAACATTACTAGCAACGCAACAGGGACAAATAATTCATCGAAAAACTGCCAAACGAACCCCCGGAAAATTTACAAAAAAAGATATGAACCGTATTCCTAAGCGGAAACGAGATAAAGCTTGTGGAAGACTTTTCGCAGATGATCAACCACAAAAAAAAAGAAAAACAAGTCCGTTCGTCCCGATTCAGATCATGGCCAGTGAATCTGATGAAGAAGATGTCATCGATGATGACTATAAAGAGCAGCAAATGGGAGAACTGCTTCCAAAAACTTCAACAGGACTTGATGAAATATAAAAAGATAGCATAGGTCAATCTGCTAATCCGAGCAGGTGGTTCCCAGAACGATCATATAGATTAACTGCTTCCAATGTTGGTCGTGTTGTATTTCGTCGAAATCCCAATACCTATGACATTCTTGCTAAAAGTTTTTTTCATTCTCTCTTCAAAGGCAATAAATATATGCGTTGGGGCAGTGAAGCAAAAAAAAATTGAAACTTTAACTGGATTTAAAATTAAAAACTCTGGTTTATTTGTGCACTGCAATCACCAATTTCTTGCTGCCAGTCCAATCAATGACACTGCCATTATAGAAATTAAATATCCTAGCTCCATAATAGTTATCAAACATTACTGTATAAATCTATTAACGGTAATTGTCATTTGCCTACATTACTTTACAGAAACAAAAATATTTTTTTTTATGATTTTGAGTTTACATTTTAACCGGCTTCTCTCTTTATGCACATAAAAATCAGCGATTAGTAGTATTAATAGTAAAAATTCACGTTTCTGAGTTTTTCAAATATATTCACAAACAAAATCTATCTTGATTGTGTTTTATAATAAAACATACCATTACTTGCTTTACTTTTTTAAATTTTGATAAAAGTATTTAGTCGTCAAAAAAGTTTCACTTGGGGGTAAAGGCTACAAGTCAGAGTTGTAAGAATGTAATAAATTTATTTGGTGTACAATTAATTACACGTAATTCAATTGAATTAAAAAAAGAGTTTCATCAGAAAAAGTAACTTTTGCCCAAATGACAAATTACCGTGCTCATAAACGGTTGGTCTGTGTGCAATATGCTGTCAATACTAAAGTGACAGGTTAGCGGTTATAACTTATCTTGCAGACCAATAGTGTAGCTGCAATATAGTGACAGGCTTTGTCACGTCCACGTGGACTAATTATGTTACCGCCCTTAAAATTTTACTTGGCCCAAAAACGTATGAACGGCCTTAATAATAATCGAGATACCGTATAAAAACGTGGAAAATGGACGTCCTGTACAGTTTCCTTAGCTATAAGCTAACGCATGAAATTCGTCATAAGTTGTGAAACGGCCTCTCAACTGAGGAACCGAGCAGATGCTGTAGAAGGCCGACTTTGTCTGCTTCCGTACGTTGTGGCTGATAAGCTATTTAAAGCTTCCCATCAGGAGGCTCGTCGCTAATTTCACGAGAGCATTAATTCGTACTTCATACTCAGCTGTGAGAACTCAGAACGTGGTTTTTATCGAGACTAGTGCGGCGCTAAAATAGGCAGGAAGTGCACTGACTCGCTGTTATGATGATGATTCATTGACCACAACATAATGTCCTCTTGTCAATTTGTTGTTCTACGTTGTGTATAGTTTGCTTGTTATGATCGGCCAGATAAATAAATAAGGCAGGGTTGCTTAGCCCGGATGATAACGACTATAATTATCGAGAAAAAAACTTAGCGGGACCACTGAACAACCGAACAGACAGAAGCCCACTTGTATGTGTTTCGTCCCACGTCATTGACCCTTACCACCGCCATTTTCATTCGTTTTGCGATTATGAAATTAACACCTAGATAGCCCGCGAATATTTCTGATTAAAGAATCACTGCGACGCGTCTAAATGCAATTATGGAATCTCTGATGTCTGATCGGTGTCCCGAAGTGTATTAACTTCTTTCGTAATAAAATGGTCGTCAAATTGCGTAAGGCAATAGTTATTTCAATTATTATGCCATTGGCTGTGGTAATTTAATATAGACTCACTAATACTAAACAAACAAATTTTTTAGACTTCCAGTTTAAAATATCATATCGCTTAACGCTTTTTTAAAATTTGATAATGATCTCTTAAGGATACCCAACTCACCCCCCGTCACTATAGTCATTTCATTTACGACACGTTATATCTTTCAACGATTTATGATCCGTCATATTACTGATTACATTATAGTAATAGTTCTCTATCCCCACATTGACTTTAACTAAACAAGATCTCAAAAACATGTTCTGAACTTTCTCCAGTGTAGATACACGAGTCAAATAAAATAAAGGCTTTACTATTAAGGCATATTCTAAATCAGAAACAGAATCAATAGCAAAAGCACTGAACTTCCTGGGTAGAAACCCCAATATTTGAGAAGCCTTTAGAGATATTTCATTTATATATTTAATTCAAACAAGAACTCATTTTTTTAAAAGGATGGCATTTTTTTCATCCCCCAGGTTGATATCTATTATGGATAGTTTCTGAGAGATTTACATTGGTACAGCTCAACTCACAACAAAAAAGTAATAAAGTAATGTCGAAACCCCAACTCTAGCATTGTTAGTTAACGAGGTACCCTACAAATACAACTGTACAATAGAAATAACTCAGCTGTCGCAATATTTATTTAAAAAATCATAAAAATTTTACTTTTTTCGAATTTCTAAAAAAAGAACCATCACTTTTGGGACACCCAAACCATCACGCAAAATATTTTCGAAGACGTTTAGCATCATATTTTTTCTGCTAGTACAATATGCGAATGTTGTATTCGGTGCAGCTACAGTAAAATTAATTATGGTTAGTATCCAATCCTTCAATCATAAATTAAGTTTCGTACCTTAACGACAGGAGTGCCACAAGGTACCGTGTTCGGCCCCTTAATATTTTTATTACGCATTATAGATTTGCAACTATCTTGTAATTTAACTCACGTTTTTTTAAGCTAAATGACATTATTTTACATTAAATAAACCTTACACAAATCAAGTTTCGTTAGGTCCGTCTACTTGAAAATACTTCACACGTTCAAAGACCACCTGTGCTGATTATAAAAACCAGTGGAGGATTCTCTGTACTATATAAACTATAGTTGTTTTTTGAAATGAAAGTCCACATTGTTACTATTTGATTGTTGCATGCTATGTTTACTATTGCTGATCAAAGAAACACGTCAGGAGTGGAACTGTATAAATGTATTGATTGCCTTAAAGAAGTTTCTGGTATTCAGTTTGCTTTACAATATAGACTACAGTCGTATTTTCTTTTTCTCAAAGATTTTGTGCTTTATACTCCTGTTTTGATGAAAATAATAATATAAGGTTCTTGTTCATGCAGAGAAACTATGTTCTGTGTAGTTGCTATATTTTGTAAGGTATCCCACTTCCTTTTTTTCATTCGCATTATCTGAAAACTACATTACCTGAGTTTCCGTTTAAAGAAGTAATTTTTCCTTGGAAGATTTCTTATGAGCCTGACTTTCAACCTTTACAATGTTTGCGGGTGTTGTTTACAAAATACCTAAAGAGGCCATAGTGACAAAGTTATAAATACTGCTCTTTTAATTTCGCTTATGTAAAGTGTAGCTGCCTTATAATTCGGTTTGATCCTCGCTTTTAGCTTATTTAATTATTTGGACGATTTAAGGCTGTAATTGTATTCCCTTTTGGACTGCGGCGCTGTGAGCGTTTGTTTGTCATGCAAACAAAGCTGTTCGAGAAGTTAAATTTAAATTAAATTTAAAGCATGCTTAAAAGACACGAAATTTTACGCGCTCCCGCGAGTAAATTACCTCCCCCCAGAAGGTAAGATGACCTACGAGATGGTCTTCTTCCTCTTCAAAACGTCAAAGTATCAATCGGGATTATGCTAGAAACCAAGATTTGAGAATCCACTGTCCGCTTTGATATAAAAATCATGTTTTATTTTATTATTTGATACCTAGCAGTATAAACGAGAAGAAGTGTCAAGATGGATTTTTAAAGGTGACCTCCTTCAAAATAATTGCCAATTAACTTTTGTAAATCTGTATTTACCTCTTTTAAAGGAATATCTCCGGGCAGAAGAAAAGCTACTTAGGGCTGCTTACACAATCGTACAGATCATCTTATCTGGGAAATGGAAAAGTTTCTTGGTAATTAACGAACGGCTCCATTTTAAGTGAAACATCTAACGCGAAATCCAGCCAATTAAGATGGCTCCAAATGTACGCATCCTTCACATTAATTGACTACTTGAAGAAAAACCTAGCAGTCTGAGGTAAAGCGACGACGTACTTACATTTAACTGGTTAAACAGGGAGATATCGATTAATCAGACAAACTTGTCTCTGGCTTTTCGGGATGTTAGACAAAGCTGTCGACAATTAATGGTGCAGGTCAACACAAAAATTAACTCTGTTAGTCTGCCGTTCCTAAACGATATAATTAATCGCAAATAATGCGCAGTAAGTTTTGGAGTACGATAATAATTATATTAATAGAGCAAAAAT
Source organism: Rhyzopertha dominica (assembly GCA_025024175.1). NCBI lineage: Eukaryota > Metazoa > Arthropoda > Insecta > Coleoptera > Bostrichidae > Rhyzopertha > Rhyzopertha dominica. The sequence goes on along the minus strand of QCXZ01000086.1, from coordinate 2,441,694 downwards.
TAATAATTATCACATCACCCACGCTGTCTCGAATGCTTTCGAATTTGATAAGGGACTTACGTTTGTTTATTAACGGCTTAGACTGTCTCGGTGTTTACATTTATTACATAAGTATCAAATCGAACTTGTTTTTATTAACTGCGAAAACTGAAAGTAAATTGAATCTACTAAATTTTTGGCGATGCTCTTGTTTGGTATATTCCTAAAGCACTTTTTACGTAGATTTATATTTCTTACTTATCTGAAAACAGCTTCTCACTTTACGCTTGATATAGTCGGTTTGCACTATAAATATGCTCATTTATTTCAATATCTATTTTTCACGTATCCTTTATGGTTATGCCCATATACCCTCTCTCACTTGCTCTACTTATTCACCGTTGACACTGATATTTAAGTGTATTGACTGTTCTGCTCTCATCATCACTTTAGTTTTACCTTCATTTACTTTCATATTGTATTAATAGATCACTATGCTACGCATATATTAAGTCCTGTAAGATCTTCTCAGAGTTACCCAATAGCACTGTACCAACTGCATATGTACAATGTCTTATGCCCACTTGTTTTAAGTGGCTATGTCCAATACGCATTCAGTTGTTTTAGAATCACTTGCTAGTTTGTTCATACCATCTGAAGAAAATATGGAAGTAGCAAGTATCTTGACATATACAGAATGGCGACAATCTTTCAAAAATATTTTTCTACCGTTGCGACATACCTTAATTAACAGTGGTCACTGTCAAAAGCCGCGTCGCAAAACGAAAAAAATTTTTATAAATTTTTTAAAAGACACCACTATAGTTCATTGAAAAATAGATGTATTTATAGGCTATTATCATCATCAAACAGAGAACAGAATTTGTGTAATACCCTTTACAATGCTATGACGAGTAAAGTCCACAAAGCTTTATTGTTAGTATCCGGATTGAGCGAATCGAACTCGAATCAATAATCACTAATTTCGTTTCACGCTTCGTTTGGATTGTTAAAAACTACGAATACCAAGCACAAAGGTAACTGCATGAAAATTTTTTTAATCGATAACATAACCGTGATTGCAACACATTTTCCGGTTCACCGTGGTGTGGGATGCTGCTGTGAACTAGGTCGGCAATTGTTTCATCCTAGACTCTGAAAGATTTAATTTACTCGAGTTTTTAATATCGAGGGAATCGGCAGGAAGGGAATTTTTCGTTTTAATAAATCCGTCTGGAGGTACGTTGCAATAAACCGTTTTGCGTTATTTCCCTTTACGTAGTCGGCTTTTCCGCGCGTACGGACGACCTTTGAAGGTTTTCCACATTTACATTTCAAACGTGCTACGGACCTGAGAGTTAATAAAAGCAAGCGCAACCGAGATGATCTGCATACCACTTTGACGGTACTTCCGGATTGATTTCGGGATGTAGGTACGATCATTTTTGTAAATAATTGAATATTAGAGAATTTTAATATTCGTGCATGAAATTGCATCTCAAAACTGCTGAAAGAGTTTAAGAAATCTTCAGCGCATTGAGAGAGGTCTTTATGCAAAATTCTCCTCAAAGAAGTGCCTCAAATGTTCAATTCTTGAGAACGATGACGAACTAATGACCAGTAGCAACAATGTTTTCGGTTGTCTGCACTGTAGTAACACAAGAACGAGTTGTTTTACCTAGTAACGATCCATTTTCACGAGCTCGCTTTTCAAATTGATTCACATACCTACTATGTTTATTTTATTACCAAATTTTTTGTTTAAGCAGAATTTGGAAATATGTTTTTAATATTTCAAGCGAGAAGCGACCCATTTCGTAAATGTTAAACATAAAACTAACTTTATGTGATAATCGAAATAATCGGTAGTTGAAATTGAAGACGATCCATAATCCACTAAAAATGTATCTACTGAAGCAAATACCTATGGATCTAGTGATGTCACGGAAGCTTTCGGAAATTTTATAAATAGACAATTATTATTAAAATCAATACAAAATAATAAAAAGACATTTTATCAAGTACTTTCCTGACAATTTATAATTAGATTATACTTCATCGATGAATTATGCAAAAAGTATAGCTAGAACAAGTTTGAAACGCTGGTTGTATACTATGTTTTGGAACATTCGTCTAAAATATTTTCCGAAATACAGTATAGTAGATGTTAACCTGCTTGATGCTTATACGGTTGCAAGTGGTGCTTGTCTTTATGGTTTAGTATAGAAATAATTATTATACAATGTACTTCTTAATACCAAATGAATTTTTAAAAAATTTGACCAATTCTACAAATTTTGGTCATTCGTGCAAGCTAAAATAAGTCATTCTAAAATTTCTTGAATAATGCATCATTATCGTAATACATTTGATATGCTGCGGACAGTTTGTGGAGGTTAGCTCTTGTATTTATGTACGTATTCAATCAATTTTAAATGGTATTTCAAAAACAAAATGTTCTCTGGAAGCATTCGTGTAGAGCCACAAACTAACTAGATTTAACAAAATTATTTCTACTGAATAGAAAACAAAACATTGCTGGTGCTTGCCGATGACAAGAGCTGACATCTATTACTATAAATGATGCTCCAGATTTGGGCTCCACAACTGTAGTTATATTATAATAGTTGCTTTTATCGCCTGTTTGTATAATCGTATGTAATAATAATAAACAATTATTACATATACAGTTATACTATACTTCTATTTCGTATAATTCCAATGATATTTTTCCAGGAGATGTAAATAAGTATATATGATATGAATAATCGATTATATTTTATAAAAAAATTAAATAACTATCATTAATCTTCATCATGGTTAGAAATTTTCTACCGTTACCGTAAGCTGCCTTGAGGATTCGGTAAAAAACGCATTTCAAATAGAATTCTTTTGAAAAAATGTTTGCGGGAATAATAAAGTTGTCGCCAATTATTTGCGAAACCCTGAACAGTATGACACAAACAAGAAAGGTGGCCCTAAGAAAAAAAATTCGCCCAGAGTTGCATGAAGATTTATTGCTATAGGGAGTAACACATCAAAAATTTGAAAAGAATTGCCCAAGAGAAAAAAATAGACTATAGGTAGGAATCTGAAGAAAAGTGAATACATTGTACGCCGAAAACTAAGAAAACGACAGAGACTTCTTCCTCACCATAAAACAGCCTTTTGAAATTTGCTGGTTAGAATATGAATCGAAATTGGGAAAATGCAAACCAAAACTTTAATATTATTTTTTAAATTTCAGATTATTTTTTCTGATAAAAAATTAATCTTGATGGTCCAGATGGTTTCAATTGTTATTGGCTAGATTTAAGGACAGAACCAGAGTATTTTTCAAAACGAAACTTTGGAGATGGTACGTTAATGGTATGGGGTGCCCTCACAAAAGCAGGCGTTTTAACATCGGCTTAACCATCAACACGAATGAACAGTCGAGAGTACATTCAAGTCTTCAGACTTTAATACCCTTTTTAAATAACAATTACGAACGAGATTTCATTTTCTAACAATATAATGCGAGGATTCATAACAGTAGAGAGTCGATGCCTTGGTTTGCCAACCAAAATGTTTAACTGTTAGAGTGTCCCTCTGGTTCACCTGATATGAACCCAATTGAAAACCTTTGGGGTATCTCAGTTCAGCGAGTATATGCAGATAACCCCACAGTATGTCAGCATAAATGAACTGGGCCAATTTTTGCGCTAACTAGAAAGAATGGGGGCCACACCCATTATTAATTTACGAATGTTTTGTTAAAATTTGTTCAATTCCGTGTGAAATTTGGATGGGGCCATAGTTATCGTCCCCAGTTTATTATTACACTTGTATTTAAGAGGTCAATTCGTTGCAATGTTAAAAGCACCCAAGTCACGGGTTTCCCATTGTATAAGTTTTATTCGAGGTTACGTAATCACCTTTTTTCACTCTTGACATCCATTAATCGCATAGTAATGTAAACAAAGCTACTGGCACGGAAGCTAACGTCATAAAAACATGTTACCACAACAGTACGGAGCAGGTGATGAAAATTGTCGGTTGTTTAGCACATGTAAAACTAAAATTAAGTCTCTTTGGAGCTGGATTTTTTTATGCACTTACGGCCCTTTGCTGTATTTTATTTCCCTTTGCCCATTACGTGGCGATGGAAACGTGTTCGAAACTAAAAAAGCAGGTAATTGGATTTTACACCACCCATTCCTCTTCAAACAGAGCGTAATGCTCGCTTTCAACGGGGTAGTTCAGGTGCCCAGAAAAAACCGATCGAGCAAACATTCATACGGGGAGCTACTACATCCAGCTTTGATTCGCAAATCGCGTAATAGGATTTATTTCCCTGGCAGCAAACTGAAATCGCATACCTTTGTTGCTGTCCACAATGCAGTAAAGCCATCTGGTGGACTCTGTTGATATTTTATGGATATTTATATGGATATTTTACTCGCTGTTTGATTTTTTCTTATCTTATCTTCCTTGTTTCCACAAAATATTAAACTAGAACAATGCGTGTTTGTGCATTTTGTTGTCAATTAAGATTAAGTGCAATGCAGCTTAAAGCAAAATTCAAAAATCTCAAATTAATTTTGACATTCCTAATAAAAGTGTGTACTTTTTTGGAACATATTTATGCTACTTGGAAAAAAGGTTATTTTATCACGTCATCAAGTAGCCTTTTTCTAACATTTTAAAAAAAATATAGGGGTGCAATACCAATTTACACCACCCACTATATTACATATTTTTTTCATGCTCAACATATAACCGCAAAACAGTGTACTAATACAAGAAAAATTTGCTACTGATATTAAGCATGTAAGGACATCCCGAGAAGCAGAAATATGTAGGTTCGAAACATAGGCTGGTACGAGTAAAATTGTGCATGTAAAAAGTAAAGGGCAAGCAAAGAATAAAGAGAGGTATAAAAATGTTAAATATTAGGTAGTAATGACAGAAAGCCTACCAAGAAAAAGTTAAAGAGTGGACAAGCAACACTAGCAATCAAACTATAAATGAGCAGACTTAGGGAACAACATTAAGAAAATAGCAGAAAAAGTTTTAGGAAATAAAAAATGACGTAAGAGAGAGAGAGCTGGTTCAACATAGAATGAAAAAAATAGACAAAGAAGACAAAGAGCCTATGAGAAAATGATCCAAACAAACTCACACAGAATACAAAGACTTATAAGAAAGAGAAGGCCAAAAGCCAGAACATTTATAGAAAGAAAAAATGATCTTGCCTCGAAAATAAATTAATTCTATAAAACGAAAGAACGTTTTTTTACTATAAAGGAGCAACAAAGATAAAATGTACTTGCTGTACAATCATATATGGTAGAAAACATATTTTCATCAAAGTGTATACATGTAGCGTGATTCGTGTAAGGAAATTTTAAACAACGGATGTTTTTTCACAATCCCACTGATGAATAACAATAAATCAATGAAAAATGAGTTACAAATGTATACACACAAGAGAAAATTTGAATAATCATCTTCTGCTTCATTGAGATAACTTAAATTTGATGTCCTCCGAATTAGAATCGATCTACCGTGCCGACCGTAATACATAATGCCTAATGCTGCATGCAAAGTTCTAATAACCACTTTGATGTTATCAGCATATGAAGGGATTGAACTACTGCATGCGGGGGTATAAAATATCAAGTACAGAATGCGATCAAATGAAATAAGAGGCTTATTTAATCATGAACCAGGTGATGGCATCCTGGATCTTAAGCGTTCAATACATCGTATCTCAGAAATTAGTTCTACAATTGAGGAGATTTCGACAATATTATCTGTTAGGCAATAGAGAATGCATAATATTATACTAGGAGATTAGACTCTGTAGTAAAATTTTACAGAAGACTGATGAATACAACATTTTCGTGTAAGATAGAAACGAGATGTTTTTATTGGTAGAATTAATCTTTAGATACAATTATTTAGTTGCTATCAGTATAATGTCACTATTTATATTATAAAAGTTAGTAATGCACGAAAAAATATTTTGAATACCATAATAATAATTAAGTCGTGAGGTTCGAGAATTACTTGTAAATGACATCATTCTCCTCACACATCGTGTCAAAATTCCCTTAAAACACATTTATTTTGGGCACTATAAAACCAAATTTCAGGATTACCATGTGAATAATTACGTCAAAACTAATATTTTAAGTTCACACCGCTCGACCTCGTCGGACGCCACTGCTCCTTCTGCAATTAGGGGCGGCGTAATTGCGGAAAAAATTGGGAAACAGCAATTTCTCAACAGCGCGACCGTAAACGGACATGTGGAAACAAACAAATTCACCATACAGGGTCCTTGAATGAGCGATGTTATAAAATGAAGAGGAATTATACAATCGTTGTGTGATTTTTTTTCTGGGCGTAGGTGGTGACGTGACGGGAAAACGTAAAGGTTTTTAGACACGACGATGGTGTCGTCGTAAAACCAGTCTCATATGTAAATTAATCAGTTTCCGTCTGGGAGCAAAAAATTACAAAACAATGGCCCCAAGAACTGTTAGGTGTTATCGGCGCGCAGTGTTCGTTGCTAAATTATTTTGTATAGTTTAGAAAACCATATGTAATTTTGTGTCATTATTTTACGTTCCATCCTATTCCATTATTTGAGTAGTTTGATTGCGGAAGAAGTTCCAAAAATAATAAAAACGTGGATTTTCAAATTGAACCCTGGCCTTCAGTTAAATTTGCAGGACATAATTAGCATTCCCGAGGATCAACAATTTGAGAACCTGTCATCAGCATCGCTGCACTTGACGTAACACTTTGCATAACACGGTATCTAACAGGTATTCGCCCTCTGTCAGCATTTGGTTAATCTTTCGTGCTGGCACGTCCAGTTGTAGTCTAGGTGCGAACTCCTTGTGTGTAATCGACACCTTCAGTAATGAATACGTCATACCTTGATTCACATGAGTGGGAACTCTGCAAACAAGTATCAATGAAGTTCAATAATCATTTGATATCGCGTTAGCTAATTCGTATTAAGTTAGTAATAACAGCACAGCTTATTCATGTATGAATAAGCTGGGATAAGCGGAATGCATACTTTGTCAAAAACTAGTTAGTACCCGAGTCATTTTAATATACCTTCTTCTGATGAAAAGTCCCCGTAGACAGCGTTTCAAGATATTTAGACAAAACGTTCTTTTTTGTGAATATCTAGTTTCAAATTATTGGTAATCTATTGAATTTAAAGTTGACTAAAGTTATTCCATTTAGTAATCATGTTAACATAATACTAATACGCGTTTTTATTAATCTTTTATGGTATAAATGAATCTTTTCTATTCCTGTAACGAACTGGTACAAAACAACCCCCTTCTGCAGACGTTGTACGTTCCATTATACAAAATTTCATTTTCTGGATTCTAAGAGCTTTTCACGAACTTGCTTGCTCAGCAAAGTGCAACGCGTTATTGCAGTGGCGTCTCTTAACATCATTTGAACATCCAGCATTCTCTGCTGTAGAATTTCTATACTGCTTTGTGCCAAGGCAAGTCGGTTATTTCTGCAGTATTCGATGGTTATATTGCACTTTAGTTTTATATTTTCGTATTAATATTCAAAAGCTGTCGACTCATTATCGATTTTTTTTTATTATTTAAATTAAACAATAGGTAATTCATCAATCAACAAATAATTAACTAGTACTTCTTTTATAACGCTCAGAATTTATGGTAATATAAAACAGTAATACATAAAACGACAATTTTTATTCGTGTTCCAACGAAATGTTGCAAATTTAGGGTTGCTTGTCCAAAGTGAGTTATATCGATTGATTGTTTTAAGACTGCCAATGTGTATGTGGTGACAAGACTTCAACATAAATGGCAGTAAACAAGATTATAGATAACTATAGTTTTACCAAAAAATATAAGTTTGAATAATTGTGAAACATCTGCAAAGACTGTCTATTTGAACAGACCAAAATCATCGACGAACTAAAGGGTAGAATTCTTAACGAAATTCTAGGCTACTCTTGATAAGGTAAAGTAAACAGCATACTGCCAAAAATATTTGGAGGTCATTTTGAATATGTACTTTTGGATGCTCTGCCTTAATTTTAATTTTTTCAATTTCTTGTAGTCATCACTTGAAGATGTCAGTTCCAATTGCTGATGATGGAAACCTACAGACCTCACGTGTCCATGGAACTTTTTGTCATTTCTACTTTAGAAGAATCGCTAAAAGTCGTAGCAATTCCTTCCTTCAGTAATTAGAAATTCGATCTGTAACGCCTTCATTTTTGAAAATGAGGCACCCAAGAGTCGAATGAAGATGAATATGACTGAGTACCCACTGGTTAACTCTTTATCCCGTTGGTCTCTATCGGTTGTGCTTCAGTACAGGATCACTTAGTCAGCTGGGTGAAACACTGAAGATGCCACCAGCTACAAGTGGCGAAACGCCCGCGATGGCCCGGAAACTGCAAAAGGGCTTATTTTACAGCTTATGGATGTGTTTTTATTGATTTTCAGTACAAAATGTAGGAACCAAGTGCATTATTTTTAGATGTAGGTAGCTTTAAACCGACTGTTGAGCGGCACTCCGTCGCAAAACCAATAATAAACCATTTACCGCCAAATCAATGTCTGTGAACGGTTGTAGTCTATTTTGGGGTCGGCAAACGGTCCGGACAACCGCAAGCGCTGTTCGGGATGGACCTACAGGAACCCATAGGGTCGGCCTTGGAATCAGAATAGTCACCGGATACAGCGCAACACCGACAGAGATGCGCTATTGTGCAGGTTCATAATTGCCACCGAGGGACGACGAACATACCATTATATTTGAGGAAAATGATTTAATCGGAATCTTGGCGGCCAGCGCCAATTTCACTTACTGGCGTATTTTTAGCGGACGGGCAACCGTACGTTTTGTCTAACAATAGAGAAAATGCATAAAAGCTAATAATAATCAACGGCTGCTACAAGCGAAATAAATAATGTGATTGAATAAGTTGCTACAAGGGAACAGTTCACTATATTTATGTGCTTCACGTGTGGTAAAATGGCCATATTTCCTAGCGATATATTGGATATTTTATTAAACTTCGACTTTCTTCAATGAATACGTATTTCAGCAGCTAAGCTGCCATCTTCAGTATAAGTTAAAGTAAGTGACTGGATTTAACCAGATGATATCCTTTTCATCATAATTTTATTAATTAACAATAAAGATTGTAATATCTTACTAAGTCATACCCTTCATTTATATTTGTGGGTCAGTTTTATGAGTTTTCCTAAGAATTTGCTTGAGTATCTATCACTAAAGATCAAACTTGAAACTGCTCTTGTATCGATTTATTTCTTCTAGCGTAGAGTATTGGAATATGATTTCCAAGTGACCAACAAACCTATTTTTACTGCAAAATCGATTAGTTTTAACATCAAGGTTTTCTACTCTCGGCGGTTAATTTCAAATCTTCCACTTTTAACTTGAGATAATTAGATGCGCAGCACATTTGTTATTTCTGTATTTTGATACATTTCAAAGAAATGCCAGAACAAGTCAATTGTACCTGCTAGTACTACTAGATCACATAGCGTTGTCAATATTTATAGTTAACCAGTTACGAATCCGGTTAAAAATCAATAAATGATTTGAAAAAAAGACCAAACATTAAAACTATCGTAAGTGCTAATCGCGACAGTACTTTCGAATATAACGAAACAAATTATTTAATAAATCAGAATTAGTTCATAAGCGCTACAACTGACTGTATTTTCCAATATGAAAATTCATATGTATGTTTTTTTAAGGATGAGTCTGTATTAAGTTAACCGGAACATTGGTTAACATAAATCAGTTAACCAATGATTTAATCGTTTTTATATAAAAAACAGTTTTTAATAAAATTCATTAGTTTATAAAATACTGTATTAAGCGAATGGTTTACAACATCACAATAGTAATACTGTACACACAACAGTAATAATGATTAGGTATATACGATGTGAGGCAGATTTTTTTTCAATCTGCCTCAAGTGTGCTAGTTCATTTAGCGTTACCCAGGGTGCACCACATGGAGGCGAACTAGCATTGCACCCCAAAATAAACAATATCGATGCAAAACAAGTTACTAAAATAAAAGATCTGTCATTTAAAACGAACCTTAAACGTCGTCTCGAACGAAATGACTAGTTTCGCGCCTTTACTAACTACAAAACGCAATGTCGCATGTGCTTACATTGATTGGTCTTTTTTCCGAAACCGCTTAAAAAAATCTAGCGCAAAATAGACACATTTTTCTAACAACTTCGCAAATGAATTACATCAATACCGAATGGAGCCGTCGATGTATTCCCTGCTTGAATCAACCACTAGTTTTTAATAATGTCGAATTCTACGGCGCCGGCAAAGGTTCCAAAGATTGTCCTATGTTTTTTTTAAGTAAGCAGATAAAGCTAGCATACAAAATTATAGATTGCGATTATTCGAAAAATCTTCAATTGATTTAAATAGGTTTTATCATATATGACTAAAATCAACTTGAAAATTAAATAAAGCTGAACTGATAGCACTGATAACAAAATTACTTTCACGCAAAAATATGTCCTTGGTTTCGAACAGTCGTATTTTACAAGATAACAGTTCTTTCCCCAACTACCTGTCGATATTCTGAATATGCCTGTCTGGGGTGAATACCCGGGAAGATCAACACTATAAAATGCTTGAGAACATTTTTTCCTAGCAACGAGCTGCCGAATTGTGTAAATATCCGAAAGAACAGGCCAACGGTACATTAACAAAACAATTATTATATAAAACTGTTAACAGTTAACCAGCCAGCGACTTAACCTAATTTAGACCTAATTCGCTACGCAATTTGCTGCGTAACGAGATGAATGCAATGTTAAGCTACTTCTGGCATACGCTAACTGCCGAAGGTTTCTTAATTTCAATTTGAACTATTACTCGAAAACGGACAAACGTCGTCTATAATAAATCGTGGGCACAAAACATCACCTTTTGTTTTTTAGATTTTCTGGTTCATATCCAATCATATCTTTTCGGGGGACAATGTCTATTTGTCAAAGAATAAAATGGAGAAAGTTTTTTCGAAAGTAATGGAAATAATAAATATATAGATATTACGATTTATGTAAATCTGTCTTGGCCTAAAAGGGTATTAAAGAACGTGTAGTCCCCGTTTAGGCAACGCAAGAAGCTATCAGTAAACGGAATTAGTTTGCTGCTCTGGCACCAACTGTCTCGAGTGACAAGTCACCGTCAGTAACATTGGAATTAATCTAGATTAAGCTGTCTTTGTAACCAAAACTAAGTCGCTCTAATGCCTATAATCACCATAGTACGGAGAAAACGGAATTCGTATAGCTTTTTGTTCTATCTTTGCTTGTAAACTATTGTAGGCCCTGAAGAAGATGGATAACCCAATAATATTTTCATCTTTGTGAGATCAATCGTGTTCATAGTAAGTATAGCTACACACTAGCAAGCAATCACAAGTATTAACGTAATTTATTCCCAAAATAAATCAATATCGCGTAACCCTTCGCTATATATAACAGATAACGCGTGTATCGTGCAATTACCGCACGTTCTTTCGTGTAACGTCACTTCCTTTGAAACGGCCACCTAAACTTTTGGAGTTTTAATTTGCCCATGTGTTAATTTATTGGTCGTAAAAACTGTGTACCCTGTGCATGCTTCATTATACAAGGCCATCTGCGATAACTGATCTTGTCGACATACGCACTGCTGGAAGTTTTGTTTGATGTCGCCATATCAAAAGTGATTGGTTTCGATTGTAAGCAAAATCTAGTTGTTTGGTGCGTAAAAGCAAAAAACGGTGCAGATGGTTACGTTCCAGTCCGCAATAAAGTGCAATAAACTGGAGCTGCAGTTGCCACATGTACTATTTATAATTATTTATACACCCAATTGTTTTGTTCAATTGATTGGCGTATTGTGAGCTTTATCGACTTGTTTGGTACCGATCTTTAGATCCTTTCGCAATCCAGAGGAAATCACGCTTGAAGTGGACTGTGCACCGAATTGTGATTCGTTTATTATCCGAGACAACATACTGAAAAGTTACGATAGAAGCATAACCCAATCAAAACGAAAGAACTACTATAAAGGATAACTATTTAGACCTCTTGCGAATAAAAAGTGTTTCTTTAGATATTGAATGAATTTAAACATGTGCAGTAGAAAAAGTTACAATATGCTAATGAATTAAGGAATGATTCTACATTTTCTTGATTTATTTTGCAATCGAAATAATTAGCTTTTGCAAACTTCCAAATTTCATGTTTGAAGACATGGCAAAGATAAATATGAAAACGAAAAACGTTATGAATGTCATCAGAAAAAAAGGAACAAGCTTTTCTGTTATCTTATATCAAGAATTTAATATACACAAGAAAATAAGATAATTCCAACCCTGTCCCATTTCAGTTGGCCTATCAATAGAATTATTAAAGTTTCTTAAAAATTTTAAACAAAATCGCTTTGTGGAGTTTGTTTTTATTATAAATAGCTTCTCTAAATAATTATGGTCTATGAATTTTTACGCACAATTGAACTGTTCTCAATAATAAAAATCGTATAGCAAAAAAATACCAACTATTTAGGCCGAACCCTGGTTTCTATCTATATTGTTTGCGGAAGTTTGCATACAGATGAATGTAACATTTGAGGTGGCTGTGGAATTTCAGGTAACTAAGAAATATTGTTTACTTGACAGCAGACATCAAAAGCATTTTGGGTAGTTTCAATTATAGAATTTTGTATTAAAGAATTAAAATATGACTAGAAGAAAAGTTATTGATCCGAACATTCGTTCAATTATTATTCGTTTATATAAATCTGGCAGATCTAATGCAGAAAGTGGACAGTTATTGGGGTTGTCAAGATACAGTGTTTGCAACGTAGTGCAGTTATTCAAATCAAGCAATAATGCATAGCTTAAACAGAGGTATGTGAAAAAAAGTGCACGTACTGATACTGATCGGAGGGCGTTGAAACGAATAATTAAACAGACCAGGAAGGCAAACTACGGTCAACTAAGCACACTTCGGAGTGATGCTGTAGGAAGACATGATTCAAGATCCACCTGTCAGCGGGGAACACAAAGATTGAGTTTTGGTACTTACAAGGTAAAATCTTTTGTTTTTAACTTTTGAAATGTTTTCAACAAAAATGTGTTTTTATTGTCTAGGCCAAGGAAAAGCCACTGTTATCAACGCAACAAAAGAAAAATCGGTTGAAGTGGGCAAAAGAACATAGAACTTGGAGTCCTGAACAATGGAACAGTGCACATTGGAGCGAAGAGTCTAGATTTGAAATTTGTGTATGCGACAGTCGCAGCAGAGTTATTTGGTAAGAAAATGAAATTTATCATCCAAATTGCCTGAAGAGAAAAGTTAATCAATGTCTGCAAGAGGAGTAGGAACATTACATTTCATTGATGGAATTGTAAACACCGAAAAATATCTTAATATCTTAAGTGAATCTTTGCTACTCACTAGAAAAAGATCTTTACAGTGGTTCACTGACGACAGTATTCCACTTTTAAAATGGGTATCCAGTAATGCTGACCTTTCTCCTATATAAACCCTTTGGCACATTATGAAAAAACAACTGCGCGCAACACCTGCCAGATCGATTCCCGAATTAAGGCATTAACTTCAATTTATATGGGATAAGTTCACACCACAAGATTGCCAGAATTTAGTAAATACAATGCCAAGAAGAATAACCGCTGTCATAAAAAGTAAAGGTGATGTTACTCAATGGTAGCCTTTGAAGAAATAGATTAAGTCAGTTGTTTGTAACTCCGGTGTCTCATGATTTGCTTCAACCTGGTAGTTAAGTGGAAATAAAATGTTTGAATTAGACAAATGAATAATTGATTAAGTAAATTAAAAAAATTGCAACTGGGCCAATTGAAATGGGACTGGGCTCGTATTCTGTGTCACAACTATGTGGGTGAATTTTCCACAAATTATGGTTGCTGAATGACCTCAAACGAAATAAAATTATGTGAAATGCACTCCTTCATCGCTGCAGCGAGATGCAATTTCAGGGTAGTGCAGGCACAGTCCATTTAGTGTATGCCTTTGAGGCATTTACAATTAGCAGAAAATTCAATTACCCAGAACCGAAAGCTCGCGCTTGATCTGATAAACAAAATTTCTTATGAGGTCGCATACTATACAGGCAAAACTTGATACATTCGAGTTTGGACAAGTTGTCCATTTTATTAATTTTACGAAAATGTTAAGTCTCTAGAAATTCATGAAACCAGTTTATGCATCTGAATATGGCATACGAAATTAGTAAATCACATAAAAAAAATCACAAAGCATCTATTTTGTTTGAATTTGTAAGCATGTAAGCGTTTTCAACGCTATTAAATTTCTGAAGTCATAGAACACTAACAGCTTAGCAAAGTGATTACAAAATTAATCTATAAAGTGATGTTTGGAGACATTTTAGAAATTATTAATCCACAAAATAGGAAATTATAAAGTTCATCTAGTGATTAAGTCTTTTTATAACGAATTTTATTAAGGAGGCAGTTTCCTTAATAATTTGTTTGAACTTTGTGTAAGGCAAATTTTGCAACCGAAACTTTGATAAAGAGAACACGGTGTAGGCGAAACGTCCGACGGCGTTTTAAAAAGAACACGGAGCTACCGACAAAGCGTAACTATAAACCCAGAATTGAGTTTACCCAAAGTTTAAAACTGCTGTTTGCAGATGCAGCAACTTTTTCCGCTTTTGATGAGCACAATAAAGCATTATGCTCAAATGAGCACCCTCTAATATTAATTCTGGGGGAAAGTGGTACATATTCGACTTTTATGTTCAGTTTTACGTAAAATTCGCCAGATTGACCATGGTTGTCCTGGTTCCTTAAGGGATGATTTTAATTAAGACAGATATTTTATATAGTGTTCATTATCAGTATGAAGAATCAAATATGGCAGATGGGAATGTTTTGCAGAAGTGAGGTTCGCAAAATTAATAATCTGGTTTGTAATCAAACTATAATGCAAAAGGTTCAGTTCATAATGGGTATTTCCTTCAGAAGATACAGCACAAAAACGGATTGTAGATGCAACACTTTGTCTTTACCAAGTACTTTAGAACATAAATTTATCGAAATTCCCTTTGGGCTTATCAAAGGATTAGAACGCATCCTTTTTGCTTAAATACTATCAAAAATCCTTTAAAAAATCCGAAGGATAAAGTAAATGAAAAAGGCAAAACAGCAGGCATATATCAAATACAATGTAGTAGTTGTAATGTATTGGGCAGACCAGGAGTTCCATAGGAGTTAGATTTGTAGAGCATTTAGCTCATTTTCAGGTAGGTTTGATAGGTTAAGTGTCGTCCAACATATTAAAGACACATCTCCCCCCATAACTTGTAAAAACTTAAAACTAGTTCAACAAATTTCTAACAACACGGAACTGAACGCGTTTGAAGCATCTTTATGCAAAGGAACAAAGATACTGCTAGGAATTTAGATTTAGCATTCACTCATGCGTGAAATTCAAATAGTGTGATGTAGTATGATATAGTAGTGGTGTTTTGTTGTCCTGATCCCACTTCCACTGACAACCTGGTGAGGAGAATATCTTCTGGCCTAAGCATTAAAGAAATCCTTCACTCCACTGGAGATGACAGCTTAGCTACCGAAATACCTATTAAGACTCTCTAAAACCATTGTGCTTGGGGTTATAAAGTGCCGTAACATTTTTGCCCCTGAATGTATCTACTTTTTGGACGATATATTTTGCGGAAGTCGCTACTGTTAACCATGTGCATGTCAATCCAACATCTGAAGTAGTAATTCCAAAAAAAAAGAAGAACCCGATTGCTATCAATAGACAGAAATTTGTCACCTGTAGATTCTGAATTCTTTCAGTTTCTCTGAAATCTAGAGATGATAACTTTCTGTTTAATGATACCAGTCAACGTTTAGTTATTTTTAAAAACTGTCTTCGTTAATTCAAAACATTCAACAAGTGCTTACTGCAGTCGGAAGGAACATAAAGTACCAGCAGGTTTAACCACGTAACTCTCTTAAGTTATCTGCTTCAGCATATTAAAAAAAAACAATTTTGAAACCAAGGTAGAATCTTGATTTAGAAACGACATACTCCCCCCTTACTAACATTGTCGTCAGAATCATAGCATAACGGCTACACCGAGGCAACCTAGCGTTCAATAATTAAAATATACGTGTTTAATGTACTATGCCAAGGAACTTTCGGACCTTATTTTGCATCAAACACACATCAATTAGCATCGAAGCAAAAGGAACCGTTAAGTCTTCCCTATTAGAATAATCCGCTTATTCATAACAATTAAACATCAACCTGTTGATCCGGTGCCATAAACACACACCTAACAAGTGTGCATAACCAACAGTCCATCTCCGGGTCAATGATTTTTCAGTTCTGCACCCAGCAGACGAAATAGAACCACGGTTTTATTTATAACGCGCCGATTTCCCTAATTTGTGCTAATATTATACGAAAGATAGTTTATTAGTGTCGTGGTGCTAACCTTTTCGCGGCGACGAGGAAAATTCTGCAATTGTTTTGATGAACGCGAAAACTATCAGTGCGTATACATGCGTGGCTTTCTTAAAAATTATTACCACGTAATACTCCTTGCTTATTCACTCGAAACCGGCAGGAGAAACTTGAAATTTACCGATGTATTTTCATTCTATGTTTACCTTCAGCACGCAGCTCCGGCGTGCTTTCATTATACCAATCACGAAAATCAACGATGTGATGGGCACCTGATACGGATGGTATTTAATTAATACATTGCGTGGAATTTTACAATAAATAGCCTTGCCAAATGCGCTGACGTAACGGGATTTAGGTTCGCGAGGATAAAGAGCTGCCAAATTGGACGATAAACCACAAAACTTAGATATAAAAATGTGTAATTACCAGTAAATTTTCTAGAGTTACCGTAATAATTAGACTTAACTTACAAGCAATAAATCAACTCTAAAGGCGTTTTGTACATATGAGCTCATTTCCATGGTTCGCCAAACCGTGTTCCTGCAACGGTGTGTAGTTTACATTAACATGACGTGCTTCACTAAAAAAGATGCTTACAAKTGTTGCCTTACGATTAGCCGGTGCCATCATGACAAACTTGATCCCGCAAAAAGTGGGATACTTACAATTTTCTTTAGTAATACTGATCCAAGTACGAAATATCCAACACAGGTTTTGGTTTTGGTTTATTGGGAAATTTCTGGGCAAATATACCTGTCATAGATTATAAATAAATGAAAAAATCAAATTAAGCCTTAATAAATCATGAAGTAGCATACATCGTCATTAATGTTATCGATAGCAATTGCTTTGATACTAAAATTTATTTAAAACCTAAACTTGCGAATTAATTTTATTAAATTTGAAGAGGTGCGGTTATTAAAATAAGAGCGAAAGAAACGAAGTGATTATCATCAAATCCATAAAACTGAAGTTTAGATAAAGGATGCAATAATCCCAGTATCAAATGATTTTGACAAATTAAGACCGAACACCGAATGTTATCTATAGCTTGAGTCAGCATAAAGAACATGTACTGTGGTTTTTTCTAAACCCATGCTGATGTTTAGGCAAACAACCATTTTGAACGAAAAAAGCCATATATTTAAGTATAAATATTTTTTCTAGATTTTTTTGAGAGCGTTGGCAGTAAATCAAAATATGTAGATGGATCTTTGACATTTTTTTAAAGAATAACTGTTTTATTGATATTACCAGGATGTTTTAGTGAAATAGGAATGTATGACATTAAGTTAAGCAATGCCTTTCAAAGGGTTGCTTGTCGGTGCGTCTTTCATGGTACTTAATTTAGGCCTTTTTTTTCTCGTCATATAGCAGAATGGACTACATTTTTTAGGTTTTTGTAGAACATCCAATTTCGGGAATCGCTGGTTTGATTATACTTTATTAGGGCTTTGTCTCTCTCTCAGTCATTTATAGTAATGCAAGGAGCATACGGTTTACTTATGTAAGCTGATCTGATTGGTGCGTTTGTCAAATAATGCCAATATGTTATCGGACAAGAATTTAACTTTACCATCAATAGCAATGAAATAGTAGTATCACAATGTACCCCAATTAGGTCATTATCCTCCAAAGAGATCTGTTTAAAATCCCGGTAGGTAATGATTTTGTTTACTTTCTTTACAACAAACTGTAATTCACAAGTTTTTGATCAAAGTGTGATCGACATACTCTGAATATTGAAGATACACATAAATTAACATTTACTATATCACATCAGATAATACATAAATTTTTAAGCAACTTTTATTATAAATATGTTCAATTTCCTTCCATGAAAAAAATATTCACGCTCCATCACTGGCCTCTACCAATATATGATATTCTTCATTTGATTGAGAACAAGCATCTTTCATTTTTTATTTTATTGTTTATAAATGAGTTATCTATTTTACATGTAAAGCCTTTTCTGTCCGCTACAAAACGCAAGAACAACAGTTTCAGTAGCAGTAAATTACTGGTATTTTAGCTATGGCGAACTTAATCCAAAAGTTGAAATTGGGATTCTTGAATATTCACAAGAAAATTACTGAATATGGCGAATAATATTACGAGTCCAATTTTAATCTGCCTTTTAAAGGACATTCGGTACGTTACACTTAATTGGATTTTGGCCCTGATACCTTGTATCTTGCTTAATAGTATCAACTGTAGGAATAAGGTGTCAAGTTAGCTACTTTATAACTTTTTGAGGACTGAATTTCGCCGTAGTTTGCAAATGAGTAGCAAATATTTTTTTCCGTTTTGAAAGCTGTGTTGTTTAAACTGATTAACTGAGCTCATTTGGATGTAGATTGTGTACTAAGAGAGAAAATTGCCATATGGCTAACCCGATCCTATTTAGTTGTACGTATAGAAAGTCACACGTTACAGTAACTGCTTTACTTATAATTTCTACGCGATTTGAAATAAATATAAACAGATATATATTCTCGTGTCTATATATTTAAGACTATTGTTAATAAAGACTGGTACACTAAATGGAATTAAAAACAGTTGTAACAGGAAATTTATTAATTAACTTTCAAAATCGCTCACCCTCAGCCTAAAAATATGATAAGGTTTATATAATATAAAATATCATTTAGCTTAAAAAAAAAACGTGAGTTAATACACAAAACTCTGCTTCAGATAGTTGCAAATCTATAGTATGTAATAAAAATATTAAGGGACCGAACACGGTATCTTGTGGCACTCCTAACGTTAAGGTATGAAATTCAATTTACGATTGGATACTAACCATAATTAATTTTACTGTAGCTGCACTGAATACAAAACATTTTGTGTAATGGTTTGGGTGTTCCACAAGGAAGGAGATATATGTTTAATCAGTTTGTTTTCAAGCTACCTAATTGATTTAAGAATTCCTTCACTGTACTGAAGATGTCAGCGTAGCTGCCGAAATGCGTGTTAGGCTCTCTAAATCTTTGTGGTTAGTTTTTCATTATAGTTTGATTACAATAGAGACCCACACTCAGCTTTTATTTGATTTATATTTAAAGGTGACAAGATGACACGGCGGTAAGCTAAGAACTAATTAATACTCCCCCGTACATGTGCAGCTATCGTAGCGCTCCCGTTATGAAAAGTGTGGCACATTAAGCAAAGCATGGGCGTCGTCACGGCAGGTTGAACGCACGTAACTGTTTTTAGATTCGTGAATTGTGCTTAGTAGGGTAAGGTCGACAAATTTCCGGTCATTTGGCGAATACCCTACCCGAAGTCATTAAACAATTATCAATGTTTGCTTTGGTCGAATGGAACAATGACGTCAGGGTGGCTTTGCCAACCAAAGTGCAATAAACAAAGATGAAAGACGTCGCAAATTGTTTTATTTATTCTGGAAGCGCAGGTGGTAAATGGACCCACTTAGGCGAATGAGACTTTAAAAGAGCTATTTAGGGAATATGTAGCTGACAGTTAATTATAACTTCTTACGGAACAGCGGGCTAAAATATGCCGGGAATGTCACAAAGGATTTCATTTCAAACAACAAAATCCTGAATATATCGATAAGTACGATAATGCTGATAGAGTGATACACTCGATTTCACCAGCCAGTGTGGTTTTCGTTTATATGCAATTATATTATTGCGTAATACAGCTATCAGTTTATCAATAAAATGTCCCCTAGTTAGCAAATGCGCTAGCATGTAATTATGTGTGTTGCTATATTGGAAATTCCACCACAAATATGCCCTGTATCGATGCGTAGTGAGCTCATGATTCCGTTAATATTATGAACTACAACGGTAAAAATATTCGCGAGTACTTCACAGGCCAAATATTCTCTGCGTTTCTATACGTAGTGCGTGTAAAAGCTGAACAGCCTAACCAATGGAAATTTCCTGGATAATGCCAGTTACCATACCTTTAGTTATTGCCACACACGACATAAATTTGCCACAATCGTGTACACAATAAAATGAGTCTAACTAGCAATCTTGACTAAAAATGAAAAGCAACACAAAAATTTGGTTTAGGATGGGACAACCGAAATTACAAGAATCGTTTAGAATCACTTAGAAAAGTTCCAAATCGTTTAATTTGTTACAAAAATAATAAGTGATTCGCTTACCAAGAATTTTAAGTTACAATGTTTGTACTTTTATAATGAATAAATTGTTTGTCCAATACAAACGGAATTAAACTAATTACATGAAAAATTAATATTCCTGAATTATTTAAAAATGAAATTTTATCTTTATTATGGACAAAACTGGAACAGACAGGCAAGCATAATTTAGAAAGATAAACTTTTGCTTCATCAGTAAAAATAAGCGTGCCAAATTTCTACTTTTTTACAAGTAATGATGTTAAAAGAAGTACAATTTGCCTATTATGTAATGCATAAAACTGTTATTGGTAAATTACACCCTGGCATTTAAAGAAAGATGAATTTTAAAGTCTGTTAAAAACAGAATGAAAAACAGTAGGAGGGTGTACAGAAAAATGAGGGACATACTGTCCCTACATGTTGGTTTGCTGAAATTGCTGACAGGTAAAGAAGTATATTACACATTTTACGAATAATTCTATTATATCAATATCGGCATTTGTATAACAGTATTCCATTATTATCATTGTTCTTGGTTGCAAGGTAGCGATGGTTACGACACCTTTGGCATAATTTATCAAAACCTTTCAGTTATTTTAATGCAATTTTTGAGGTAACTTTTTCTTCTAAACTCATAAAAAACAGGGGATACTCATGTTCTATACATGCAAATGAAATGAAACAATTCTTTCGTTGAGGTATGATTTTCGTTAGTACATCAAATTTGAGGAATACTGTACTATATAAAAACGCAATAAAACAGCGATATATTAAGAAATAAAATTAAAGCAAACATAATTATAGTTTTCTCGGTAGTGTACAGAAGATGTTACTTGTATGGAAAAAACTTTTGTTGAAATCTGACCAAACGCATCCCAATTATTTTTTAATCTGAAATGCGTTGTGCTCTAACAAATAAAATGTGTTGTTTTGTGAAATCTATTGCTCTGCCAAAATCCAATTCTTAACTTAGATTATAACAGTTTTCGTACTTTTTTCCGTCATTACAACCAATACGAGTAAATATTATTCATTTTAAATATACACTATTCTTAATAAGAATGCAAATACATATACTGAAAACTTTAAAATCAACGGACTTATTTCACTTATAAATAGTGTTCTTTTGTAAAAGAGTGGTAAAATATGTTAACGTCTTACTACAGGTGTTTATTTCGTGTAATCGTTATCCTCACAATTATTTTGCTTTTAAATTTGGATATCAGAGTGGTGACTGTACTAGTGATTGGAAATCGAACTGTTTATACCATCTGGCTGCGTGGAAATACTTCACATAGTTAAAATAAAATTTTATGATAATGATGAATGTAAAGGCAAAGWATTAACAAACATCTGTCGTAGATATAACAACATTCGATAAAATGTTTTCTGGAAAAACAAACATACATCAAAATTTAATCTACAAACGTATTTTTGGTGGCAAACTATAAATGTTTTAGTGACTATTAATATTTAGAGCTGGTATTGTAATCGAAACTTGATTAATAATGACTGTGTTGCTGCTGCAAAATCGTAATCAATTCAAGTATACAATGACTCAATTAAAAATTAAACAGTAAGTTAGCATGTAATATATCTAATAACCGCGAATAGATAAATGACAGAGAAAGAAACAAATGATTTTTCTTATCTATGGAGGATTTCGAAACAAATTGAGCAAGCTGAATCTTACTTACCTACCAGAAAACAGATAATGCCGCGCGATGAATATTTACCTATGCATTTATCAGAGGTAACATGTATTTATCTTTTATACATCCTGTGTTCGTTGTTAATGAGTCACACGATATTTAATCTTCTTTTGACGATTTTAGAGAAGTTGTAAAATATATACAGATCAACTGTGATTTGTTCTAGATTTTCTAGTGGTTTTTGTCGATGACATGTTGTTTTCCGGGCTGGTTTCAGTTTCAGAGCTACTTCTGAGGAAGACACCAACATGAGTGTCCAACCAACGTGGGAACAAGCCCGGAAAACAACATGTCAAATTAGAATCTGTCAGGTTCATGTCTCAGAAACAAATAAACTTTTTATTTGTTCATCTAATTTGTCAAATTCAATATAAAATTACCGAGAAAATACAAATATTCTGGACACCCTGTACAAATTACAACAAGTACAAGCCTTCAGTCCTCTCGATCAGCATTGGTTTCTACGCAATGATGCTAAAAGTTCATATTTTTGCCAACTGATATTGGGTATTGTAAGCTACAGCTTTTAAGTCCTGTTGTACCAAACCAGGCACTGCTTATACCTACACTTTCTGCAAAGAACATAGTGGGTGATCTTTTCGACGATATTTCTTTGAAAGAAAGGCAACAAAATGCAGTTTCAGCGGGCGGACCTGTATTATGGTCTGTAAAATCTAGATTTTTTTAATATATTTGTAAACATTACCTCACGCAATATTTGTTTGTTTTATAGATATAATTTAAAAATCGATTTGGCACTGTCAAGGATATAGATAAAAAGAGCTGAGCGTGGTTTGAATCTAATCGAAACAGTAAAAAAAATAACCCTAATCACGATAACCTTTAAACGTATTTCAGCAGCAAAGCTGCCATCTTCAATAGATAAAAATAAGTGGAAGTGAGAACATCTTCCGGTTAATCCGGGCAAATTTCAAGAAGCCATATAGATATGTGGTTAGGGTTATTTTTTACTGTTTCGATTAGCTGTCAAAGGATATTTAAACAGACGGGGTATCTTTTAAATCTAAATCAGGCGAAGTTTTTTATTAGTCACATTATCAGCAAAGGACGTAATCTATTTACTCGACCTCGACCTAGCGAACTGGTCGTTATATAGGTACGTGGAGGCCAAAATGCGAAAATAACTCCTCTTAAATCATCGCTACAGCTGAATCTTAAAAATAACCGGCGAGGCAAGGCATGCAACAATTAAACCGTATATTTTTCCAAATATCCAGCGTTTGTGTCCGTAAGGGAACAACTTATAGATAGCCGAAGGCGCATTTTGTTGCAATTCTCCCGAACGGTGAGTCATTCTGCTCAGGTAGTCCAGCCAACTGCTAATAATCACCACTCCGGTCAGAAAAATGCTAATGTGAAGTAAATGGCTTTAAACGTGTATCATTCACTTCACATCGTTGCCAAATACAATGTAACGATCGTTACACTTTCTCCTTTTCGCTGAATGCCTACATATCGCAGCATAAAAATGATACCGCCTTAGCATGCGTCAATTGATAAAAATAATCGCGTTGCATTAACTTTTGGATACCTTTTTGTCGCCGTGAGTGAAAACCGCGGAAAATCCTTGTGGGCCTCGTAAAGTTGCCGCGAAACTCTTGTTTTTCCCAACAAGGTCGAGTGCTACATTTTTACGTTGATATTAAAGTCTTATAATAGCGGCACGTGATAATCCACGGAACATCAGATATATTCGTTGCGTCACAGTAGAAAACACAGGTGTCTAAAACAAAGAAACGGGTCTGTCCCACGTAAATCGCGGAGTAAATTTTTGCCCAACACACCCGGGCGAGTTTTTTGAGAAAGTCTGCGCGCGGCATATTTTGAAATCGGTACGACCTATCATCACACTGTGGGGTTGTTTTCGAAAGAAAACCAAAAGGGCCAGTTATTTTTTTATTATAATACGTATATATCACAAATGATTTTTTTGGCTCTCAGGGCACACGCGCTACGACCTTATTTACTTACAAAAACATTAAATTGCATTACCTATACAATCATTCCCATCATTCAGCGCATCACTTTGATTTTATACAAAACAAAGATAAGGAAAACACAGACTTGTCATAAAATTCATGTTAGACCTATATATACATACTATGAGCTCTTTACACTGTTACGTTATTACCACAAACGTGACGTTATATAAAAAGGCCCTACAGTCTGAACCTCACAGTGTACAAAATTCAGATTTTAGGCCGCACCTAAACAGACCAGTTACAAATGCAATAATATACAGTCGCGATTATGTTTTTCAGGCACTATCAACAATAGATCTTCCCCATCATGGTATAAGATATGATTTTTTTGGTTTTTAAAAATCTATTAAATAAAATACTTTTATGCAACACGTTTGCGTTGAATTTGTTCAATGTATAAAAATATAGATACTGTGCAGTTCTAAGCCATTATTTCTCTTATATCAAACAAGGTAAACTTTGAGAATGAGCATCATATAATAAGCCCTCTTGCAATCGTAAAACATGAGTTCACACAAAAAAAAAACAGTCTGTTGTAACCGCATTGTTCCCATCAATTTACAGAAATGAGGCCGCTATTATAGCACTGTACAACAACAGTAGCTTTTTTTCTCCTTCTCTGGACTAAAGTTCATCTCGCGTACTATCTCCGCGAACACTTCGTTAACATTGGTTCGGTTCTTGGCGCTAGCCTCTATGAATGGGCAGCCCCACTGGAGGGCCAAGTTGCTACCATCCGCGGTGGTAACTTCCCTTTGGTGTTCCAAATCGATTTTATTCGCTACTAAAAGTATCGGCACCCTCTCGGTCCCTTTGACACGTGTTATCAGCTCCTTCATGGTCCGTATGTCCTGGAAGGTCTGGTGGTTGGTCAGGCTGTACACCACCACGAAGCCCTGGCCGTTCTTGATGTACAGGTCACGCATGCTGGCGAACTGCTCCGTGCCCGCGGTGTCCAGGATCTCCAGGACGCAGGGGGAATTGTCCACCTCTATCTCCTTGCGGTAGAAGTCCTCTATCGTGGGATCGTATTTTTCCATAAAACATCCGGAAACAAACTGTACCGTCAATGCACTTTTGCCAACCCCACCCGAACCGAGGACGACAACTTTGAACTCACGCATTGTTCTCGTTCGCTAGCACAGCAACAATTTTTTATTATGACACGAAAGAAACGTACCACGAAAACACTAGGTGCTCGTACGGACCCACTGCGGCACACGATGTACTACTAGACTCACTGTAATCCATTGCAGATTAAAAAAAAGTCAAGTCGCCATCTTCGTATGTTCCAAGAGTACGATTTATCAAAGCACCACTGAAATTCACCGTGCACTGACTGTGTTGCAGTTGCAGTACACTGTGTAAACTACAGGGGGGACAGACGATTCAAGCGCTAGTGCTGATCCACGGAACTACACAGTCGAACTGATGGAACACTCTCGCTCGGTACCCATAAAGTAACATGCTCGCACCACCTAGCGGTGATCCTGAAACTACTCGAGTGGATTCTGCGATGATGCCGCCTCTAATCTTTTCTCAGTGTATGTAAAGGTTTCAAACTTCATTATATTATCCTAGGAATACAAACAACAACTTGACGTGGCTACTAAGTATGCATACTTATTCCCCAAACTCTCTCAAAACTAAAGATGGAAGAAAAAATTCTACAGAATGCAATTGTCTTGGGCACTAAGTAAATGCATGCTAACTATAAAGACTACATAAGTTCTTGGCATTCCCTATCTCTATAGGCAATAGCGTAAACCATGTTGAAGAAACAATAACTACAAAGTATTTGGGCATAACAGCAGACAATAAACTGAAATGAATTCAACACGCCTCTAATATCTCTAACAAAACAAGGAAAATAGTCATATTTATAGAATGAGAAAATGGATCTGAAACAACAAAAGGAATATGGCCAAATTTAACTACATAAAAACAATAGTAAAATTAAAATTCTTAAAAACAATAGTGTTGGACATGAAGTATTTAAATCTGAAAATCTATTTTACACAAATAGCATTTAAACGTGATGGTATTTATATTTTAACAACTATTTTTTATTACTCAATATTACAACATCTTTCCAAAGGTACTATAGGCTTCGATTAAAGCAACAACACGGCCTTATATGTTTGTCGATTTGTCTTAAAATGAA
Organism: Rhyzopertha dominica; assembly: GCA_025024175.1. Lineage (NCBI taxonomy): Eukaryota > Metazoa > Arthropoda > Insecta > Coleoptera > Bostrichidae > Rhyzopertha > Rhyzopertha dominica. The sequence continues at coordinate 2,415,163 of QCXZ01000086.1, read as the reverse complement.
CAAATATACTCCTAGAAAAAAACAAGTGATTATGAATGTTTATAGGTAAGTAGGTAATAATATTATAGTTTATTTGAACAAAGAAAGTATTACAGTACCAATAAAGATGAATAAATCAGCGCCATAAAGTAGTTAGAAGTGATAGAAAACAACAAAATAATTAAAGTTATTCCTAACTCACATGCATGGACGTACCCAGCTTTTGGTCTAGGGGGGGGGCAAAGCAGGAACATCATGTAGAGTATAATTCAACATAAATAGAAATAATAAATGTTTATAATATATWGGTACTTAAGTAATTAATGAAATATTTATTCCATGAATAATCTTCGTGGATTTTCTGCAAGGTMACTTAAAACATCTTCTGTGAAATAAAGACCCAAATTATTTATATGTTTTCTATGTACACTGATCAAACAAAACCCCTTTTTAGTATTTTTCTGTTTTTTTTGTATTAATTGTTAAAATGTAATGTGAATTTAGAAATTTGGTACACCGAATATATGACAGATTCTGATGTGATTCCATATAACAGTAATTAGTTGAACAATCTTTATAGAAAATGTAGAAGAGCTAAGCAGAAATCGTGTTATGACTCATCCTGACCAAGATAGTTTTTTAAAGCTATATCCCCCCCTAAAACAACGATTCGTAACAATAAGGATGTTGCAGTTACAGCTTCAAAACGCACATGGCCTATAAATTTTACTGTATTTACAATTTTGTAAATAAGACAATTTTTAAGTGTACACACATAATTAACCAGCTAAATGTATGGGAAATTGGAAGGGCCCAGAGTTGGCAACCCAAGTCCAGGGAAGGGCAGCTGCCCCCCATTGCCCCCCCTTCGGTACGCCCATGCTCACATGGGTTGTAAAAGAAAGTGTACAAAGGAAAAAATTAAAGACATTGGGACTATTTACATAAAGTAAAATATCAACGCAACGCCACTATCAACCACAATAATTATAATATAAGGTTCAACAAATAAACGTCAATAATATAATATAAATTTTCCCATATAGGACATAAAAAATTATAGAGTTTTTAAGATCATGAGTAACTTCACATGATTAGTACCTATATTAGATATCAATTTAATGAAATTTACCTTTGTTTTATATAATCTCAACATTAACACTTAAGTACTGGTCATACTATGTTAAAACAGGATTAGAATAGACTTTGTGTAGATATTCAAAGCTACAAATACGAATAATGATAGAATATTGATTAAAAAATTGTGTTATACACTATACATATTTGTTATCTTATTTTAATTTTTCTATTAATCTATTATTGCCTATATAATAAGTATATTACGATTATATAGTATTTAGAAAACTTAGATCAAGTATTAGTATTATAAACTAAAATAAAAATGTAGTGCAAAACAATTTTATTCAACCAACGTAGAACGAATCATCATTTGTACATATTTTATAATAAATATTCCTATTCAAAATGAAATTGAAAAATTTAAAATTCTCATGAGAAAAATAAAACTGCAGGACTTACAGAAATTAACCTGCAAAAAATTATAAACATAAAAAAAAGAAATATTACAGATATGACCCTAACACTAGAAAACCTGTATACCTTACTTGGAGAAGCAACCAACGAACTAAACGATAAAAAAATCGTGCAGACGACTTATATATTAAACAAAATATTAACCTATGTTTTATGTATGGAAAACTGTACTAGGTATTCAGATTCTATTCGGCCAAACAAAATGATTTCAAGCCAATTTAACATAATTAACTTATGTACAAAATTGCTTTTTAGGGGGTTTGCAGCACTTTGAAGATGCATTTTAAGTTTTTGATGGAATCTCACTTCTTTTTGTAGGTAATTTCGGGTAATATTTTTTGTATGTCAGCTACGTATTTTCTTAAAGTCCACTCGCTGTCTTTATTGGTTTTTCTCAAAGGCTTTAATGCAACAGTTTGACTATGATTAGCAAAATGTAAGTGATGTTTTTTTTGTTACGAGAATGTTGTTTTCTTATTACTTGGAATGCGTTTTTGTACTAATCCTAGCTACGACTATGTATTCATATTCATCTACTTTCACTATCGATCGCCCTATATACTGAATATTGTTGACACGATCGTGGCAACGTCGAAAGGAGGTCTTCCGTTTTCAGGGCCAGGGGTCAGTTTGAGAGGTATTTAATGTTCTTGTTTATTAAAAATAAATAGCGTGTTGCTTTGAGACGTTTGGGATTCGGTAGAGGGACAAGTTTAGAAGCTTACGTAATATCGCTCGCACAACTGATGATAATAAGTTGCATGCTTGCATGTTGTGAGTACCAGAAACGCCTTAAACCCGTACGTATTTATACACCAGCACCAACCCATCCGTCCTTATTWTCGTTTGCGMCAATAAAAAAATATAATTGCGCAGGCAAGGCCACTACCTGTAGAACGCTCTTGTAATACTGATTAATCAGTCTGTTTTTMKAACATAAMAATAAATACCTCATTAAATCACAGTTAAAAATAACGCTGGTCAAATTCTTTTCAGATAAACTCGAAGAATGTCGTATCCACCACCTCAGGGACCGCCAGCTATTTACCCCAACCCCTACAACAGTTAGTACCCCCCATAAAACATGTAAAATGGGTATCTTATGACTGGATTTCTTCTAGCACCCAATCCACCACCGCCACAAGGGTATCAACCACCTCCAGGACAGTATCCTCCTCCAGGTCCATATGGGCCACCTCCACAGGGCTTTGCACCAGGACCATACCCACCCCCGGGGGGTTACCCACCGCCACCCATTACAAACCAGCCCATGGGGCAACCGGGAATGCCCAATCCAAACAGTAAGTGATTGCACTGTGTGGAACTAGTTTGCCCAGTTTGCTAGTACAATTACCGGCAAGATAATTTTAAGATAACAACTTAATAGACCTAAATTCGAAAGGATAGGAGGGGGTCAAGGAGCCTTTGATAACAAACATAAGTGGTTTTGTTCAGTGCACAACTTGTTTTTGTAACAGCCATTATAATGTAGCCAAAAATTCAAAATGCCGGGTGAGATAAAGAGTGTAAGCTTTAAAAAGACAGCTTCCTATCTGATGAAAAAGTTAAGAAAGATATTTAAGCCTAAAAGAGGTCCTAGACAGAGTGGTTACCACAGACTGATAAGTGATGAAGAACAGAGGTTAGGAAATGGTTTTGTTGGTGCCTTGAAGAAAGGGGTTCTAGTGTTGCTTTCTTTTTTAAGGTGGCTGGATGAATATGCCGCAAGGACCAGTCAATTGCCCGCCAGGATTGGAATACCTTACTATGATTGATCAACTGCTTGTACACCAAAAAGTTGAACTCTTGGAAGGTAAGTTACATATTAACTGAAACGGCACACTCATCACACAGCACATCTGATACTTTAAAGCCTATTTATAGTGATAAGAGATTATAAATAATCACATCAACTTGTTATGACCGCACTCGCAAATAAACAAGTGAATAAGCCAACACAAAAGGGGACTTAATKAGCTGATTGGTACACKAATATATTTAACATACTACGATTAGTTAATTTTAAGAAACTATGATTTTATAAAATAAATTTGAATTTCAGTTGTGATTTTATCAGTTAAAAAATCAAGTCTTGTTTTGTTATTTAAATAATTTTCACTTTCTAATAAATACAAGCTTTGCCCAACTACTATCATCACTCTGAAATCATTCCACCACACAGTAAATACTTTGGAGACATACCACTTAAAAAAAATAAAAAGATAAACTTTTAAAGTTTTTTTTTCAATTCATTTTTAGCTAGTTAAGAAATATTTTATACAAAATTAACAACTGTCAATTTTTAGAACCGTTTGCCACTATACTTATTTAAGTACTGAAATAAGTTCTTAAAATTATTATACTGAAAATTAGATGCGCGAGCCGTTTCAATACAAGAAATAAGCGTAGGGCTTTGTTCTCAATTTGTAATTACAAATTCTTTTCAGTAAGTATTTCAATACATGCGCGTGTGCCCTTTTGTAGTTCTAATCGTGATTTTCTCAACCTAAAGTTAATCTAACCGTAATCTATTAAATTCTGTCTTTATACAATAGCAAATGCAATGTAAAGTCTATTCTACTGCTAGAGAAAAGTAGACCTTAGATGTAACCCACTCATAAACAATTACTTTTACTGTTGTTTGTGTTTGTGGTCACCCTGAATTACCACAATTTGTAGTTAAAAGTAAAAAAAAATTCCTGTTGACTGAAAAAAATTATTAAAAGCATCAGCGTTGATACAAACAATATGATATTACAAGGAGAATGAATGTTCATGGCTCATTAAATGTGCTGAAAGAAGAACTGCTAATAGAAGATCCAGCAGCATATAAAAATTTTCTACAAATCAGCAATGCTTCATTTGAAAAACTGTTTGAACTTGTACATAACAAAATAGGGAAACAAGGTACACAATTCCGTGAAAGCATTCCTTCCGTTTCATTTACACAAGCACGACAACACATCACGTTCCCGGGGTTGTCAAAAGTTTATTCACACCAATATACATATTTTAAGAGGCCTAAAACTGCATTTCATGTTGATGTATTAATTAGCTGGTAGTAGGTAGTCAGCCCAAAATAACAAATAGCCCCTATTCAAAAGTTTATTTCAGCGATATCAGTACAAAAGCTACCTAATCTCACAACCCTGCTTATTGCGTACCTTCGAAAAGTAGGTTCTATGAACATTTTGTTTACGGTAAAACAGGTTAGTGGGCATCGATCTGCGCAGTTTTAATACAAAGTATGGAAATTCAGTACAAGAAAATAGAACGTGGGATAATTTATTGTACTGAAACGGCGCGCGCATCCAGTTTCCGTATAATCATTTTAAGAACTTATTTCAATACTCAAATAAGTATAGTGGCAAACGGCTCTTAATTGCCATTACACAATACATATGACATCCATCATTTACATGTTTAAGCTCAATGCAGTAAGTAATTTCATTTTACATGAAATGCTCAGATTCAAATGTGCAATTTATTGTACGAGATTGTTAATAATGGTTTTGATATAATTATTTTATTATATACAGAATCATGTTAGCCATGATTCCTGGTGTTTGTTTGATAAAGAGTATGCTGTCTAAATTAAAAAAATGAGTTCAAAATTAGCATAAGTTGGTATTCATAAATTGTATTTAAATTAAAAAGGATTTATCAATGTAATACCTATATTATTTCAGGAAATGAAAGTGAAAACTGTGTCTTTCTAACTATTTTAGTTTCACAGATATTCAAAATGGCACAACACTGTAGGCATCCAACTGAGGCCTAATATAATATTAATGAACTAACATTTAGTTTTCAGTAGTGCTCACAAATTATTTTTAGAATAAGGAATCATGGAATGGAATACTTGAAAATACGTTATATTTGTTTTAATTGGTGTGCACTGCAACAATGATTTAACTGTAGTAATTGAATAACTACCGAAAAACTTTATTCTTGCAGCTTTTACTGGTTTTGAGTCGAAGAACAAATTCACAGTGAAAAACAGTTTGGGCCAAAAAGTTTACTATGCCGTAGAAGACAATGATTGCATAACTCGCAACTGCTGTGGACCATTAAGACCTTTCGATATGAAAATCTTGGACAACTACCGCCATGAGGTTATACATCTGCATCGACCTTTAGCGTGTGATTCTTGCTGTTTTCCATGTTGCTTACAGGTGATGTATTCAATATTTAACATGTTTGCTCATAAAAGATATATTCTAAACGGACGGGTACTGAAAAACTAACTTTTAAATAATTTTATGATTATTGTACTTATACGGAGTGCAGTAAAAGTACTGGACTATCTCCTTTATAGCAAATTTTAGATAAGCATTAGCAGAATTGATTGGACCTGCATTCACACTGAGTGGTCACTTTCCTTCCACGTTTTTGGTTTTCTTCTTATTGCCATATCCTTAGGATTAATTTTTAGGAATCAGGTGCTAAAGTATGGAGGAGATACTTTGTACTATGGCCGCTATTCCATTTTGTACCGGGACCTTTAATGTTCTTTAGCAGATTTATTGTTTTTTCCACTTTATTTTCTGTTGGTTCAGGAATGTTTTTATCTGGTCCTTTTCCTTATATTCATCCTCCTTTTAATTTTAGTCCTCCTCATTGTTATATCCATTTAAGATTTAAAGTCCTCTTCTGTATTCACAACCATTATTCTTTAATCCGTGAGAGGATTATAAATAAAAGTAAATATAATGAACAAATTTTCCCATGTGGACCTGTTTTAGCATTCTATAATGTAGATCGGTAATTTATTCTATTAACCATGAACATGTTCAGCACTGGGGAGGTAACCCATTAAATAAATAGTTTGTCTTTTAGACTATGGAAGTTTCCACACCACCAGGTACAGTTGTTGGAACAATAGAGCAAGAGTGGAGCATATGTATCCCGACGTTCGCCATAAAAAATCCAAGCGGTGAAACTGTGTTACGCATAGAAGGACCCATGTGCACATTGAACCTCTGTGGTGACATCGAGTTCCAGATTATGACGGCTGATGGTAAGACCCAAGTTGGGAAAATTTCCAAACAATGGTCAGGTCTGATGAGGGAGATGTTCACCGATTCCGATTACTTTGGTATCACCTTCCCGATGGATTTAGATGTTCGAATGAAGGCAGTTATGTTGGGCGCCTGCTTCCTAATTGTAAGCTATTTATTTCTCAGGTTACATGTTGAAAAATGGTAAAGGATTTTTTTTTAGGATGCCATGTTCTTCGAGAAGTCTTCAAACAATTAAGGTGACCGTCCAGGCATGTTTCAAAATACTCTTCTTCCTGCGGAACTGTAACGCTGCTGGTCATTTTATTAGTCTTGAGAAGATGCCAGAATTTGCCACGTATATACTTTTATAACAGTTTTTTCATGATGTGATTGTATGCTAACCTCTATACTGCAACTATTTATTGTATGTTGTTTTTTAAAAATGTGCATAGTCTATCCAAGAGCTTTTACAAATATTATATGTATAGATCTGTTACCAAATGTGTTTTTCAGGTACACAACTTTGATTATGAGCAACAATTTTTGTATAAAGATTATTTTTTAATATAAATAAAAGTTTTGCACTGCATGAAGAAATACTGGTTGTTTATATAATATGTAGTGTGTCTGGGATAGATGAGATTTCATATTTAAGCCAGGAGTTCCTCGGGGATCCAATTTGGGCATACTATTACTTAATACTGTAAGATTGCGGCAGATAATAATGGGGCTCAATCAAATTCCATCAGAAATGTTGATATACATAAGAAAGAAACGCAAATGATTGTGGGAATTATAGAGGAATTACATCGTTAAGTATTCTTTTGATGGGCTGAGACTGCATATATTAGTTGTCATTTAGTCATTTTCCAAAGATTTGACATCTGTGTATAGCTTTATATGTAAATAATATAGCAGCTCTGCTTGTATTTTATAATTTTAATTCATAAAATGTTTATTTAAAGTGTAGCATTTCTTGTCGTGAATCAACTTTTGATTTGATAAATCCATAGAAGCATCACCACTGCTTAAGCTTTTCTATTTAAATGCTGAACATATAACCTAAAAGTTGCTATACTGCTGTAGAAATATTATGAATTTGTGTAATGGTGGTTACATACCCAACACATGCATGCTTCAACATATTACAACACTGATATAAGTTAATTGAAACTGTAAACAAGGACGCTATTAAATATATAGGATACATAGATTTATAATAGATAGATCTTAAGTTATATGATGAAATGTTTGAAAATTTTATTTATACAAGTACTAGCCATATAAATCAAAGTAGCATCCGCAAAAAGTTTCAATGAACATAGTTGCTTTACATTAGTAGTACAATGCAAGTTCATAATATTAAAAAGAAGTGGTCTGAGTACAATTTCCGGTAGTATTTTCTCTCACTTAAATAATATTTAAATCATTTCAATACAATCCCCAAACCATTTTTTCTTGTCGGGTCGACACTTTATATTAATTAAACAGTCAAGGATTCATTTTTAAAACTTCAATTAGTAGATTTAGATAGATTTTCATCTTCTACAATAAAAAATAGTGCATAATTATCCAATGAGAAGACATCCAGATTTTTCGGCATTACAAAGTTTAAAATTGGGGTCTGAAGAAAGTGGAATGAAAGAAGTCATAGATACATATGATTTATTTTTTATAAATGTAATAAAGTTATGTATTAAACTTACAAAACATCATCTTCACTAATTATTTTAGGTGTAAATAATGTTTACACATGTAGTAACTATTTCGCATAAGATATGATTAATTACGCCTACAAAATGCAGTACACAGGGGAATCATCATCATCGCGACGTTGTAAATCCCCATATAGTTCATTTACTACACTGAAATTAGCAAATGATGGGTTTACGTTAGAACTGGTAGATGGTCCTGCCTGAGCTCCTTCTTGATAATAAGTTATCTCAGATTTAACAGAGATTGCGATACCTTCTTGATATTGACTTCCAGACTGCTGAGGAAGTTCATTTACTGTAGAGGAATACCTTGTTACGTCTTCATAAAACATCTGAGGGTTGTCTTGTATGTATTCTGTTCCCGTAGAGAAATAAGGTTCAGGTTTTACAGTAAATTCCTGCTGCTCAAACTGAACACCACCTATGGGCAACGAAAATTGATGACATATGGGCGAACAGGATAATGAATACAGCATACTTGTGCTTGGCTCGTTCAACGGAACAAACGTGCTCGCTGGACAATTAATGCAACAGGCACAGGGCACCCTGTTTTGGATTTCAGCTTCATTGTTAACCTGCGTTTGATTCACTGTTGGTTCCAGTATATCGGGGCCTTCTTCGATAGCCAAGTTAGGAGGGTGAAACAACGGCAGGGGTACGATAATCTGGTCGTTGTCTAGCATATATGTATAGTTTGGCATGGCATAAAGAACTCGAGTTGCCATGCCAAACATCCCTCGCAGGATTGTGGGTAACATTTGCCCATATGTAGGGATACACTTTGGACTGGGGTTAAAAATTACTGCAGGGGTCTCACTAATGTACAGTTGAGGGGTAAAAACATACCTGTAGATATAATATATTTTATTGCTATAGCGGTAAGTTATGGAAGCTGTCAATTAATGCTTAAACAGTAAGAAGAGAGAAGTGGTGGTCTGTCTTTGAAAAATTTGACGTTTTATTTTTCATTTCAAAATAAACAGACTGACAATAAACCAGCGAGAGTATATTACAAAATAAAAAGTGCTATATATGGTTGATAAATGAAGGTGTAATTATATTTAATTAACTATACACAAAAGTCTAAATATTATGTGTTTTGTAGGCTAAGCTGACACCTTCAGTAGAAATTAAATTGAACCCTCTGGCTAGATTTAACCAAGGGATATCCTCCTCACCAGATTTTTAATGGAAGTAGACTATGTGAATTTTAATTTGACTGAATCCCTAATCAAACTAGTAAATGCGAATTCATTAAAGTATCTTTGTTCCTTTAGATAAAGATGCTTTCAGACGCATTGCGTTCAGAAAACAGTTTCACTAATTTTAGGTTTGGAAGTTATGGGATATTTTTTCGTTTTAGGCGACACATGCGCTTATTAAATAGTTGAGTTAATGCTTGAAACAATAGGTCTCGCCGATTTACCCGTTTTATGCAATTTACCTGCACGCAAAGCAGATATGTCGGATCTCACAACCTGCAACACCGTGATCCACATGAAGAACGAACCGCACCAGTATGTTGTAATACTGATGGGTTTTCGCCACCTCCGAGTAAAAGTTCTGAAAAAAGGTCCGTGTTTACTCATGCTTTCAAAACTGGATAGGTGATCAATTATAGCTATATGGACTGAGCAGTATCTCCGTTTTTATTTACTACGATTCAGGATCAGCTTTTATAGCGTAAAATTGTCTTGTACAGATCTTTGCAATATGTATTTTTTTCTTATTACATGTGCTGCATCAGTACCTACTACAAAATGAAACAGCATTTAACGTTCATTATTTGAACTATATTATAGTATTCAAACGAAATAAGGTTATATTGCTTGGGAAAGGAACAAATAGATATAATAGGGTCAAATTCTCGGAAAAGGAGACGCGAAGTAACTGATCTTTAATTTTCATTAATCACTTATCAGAAAAGGATGCTCTGACACCATTAAGGAAGCAAGTGGCCTGCTACAGTTATTTTATACTTATGTTTCAGTAAAACACACTGCTATTGAAAGGAAAAATGTGAAAACAAGATCTCTAGTAGAATCGATGAAAATTTCGGTAAGCAAGTTACGATAAGTAGCATAAATATTGATATTCCGGCAAAAGTAACAAAAAACAGTTGCTGGATGTTATTAAAGAGATTAATCTTCCAATAACCTATACAGGATTGATAAAATCACAAAGCAACATATTACTATTGTGTGTTCAATTAGAATGAATTACTATGGAGCAACCTGTAATAGATTTCGTACGAAACGAAGTGAAGAAAATCGGCCAGCAGTTGTGGAAGAACTACGTAAAACACGTTAAAGAAGTGGAAGATTTTTGTTTCGCTAATATTCCCAGATTGGATAGGAGAAAGTTTTGGTGTTTAAACGAAGCAAACGAAGTAAAAATTCTCAATTTCCTTAAGAGGACATTTGTATACCGTGTGTTTCTCAACTCAACCCTAATATAAAAAGACATCAGCAACGATTCTGCTTAGTCTCAATGAAATGAAAATTGTCGATAGCAAATCTTACACTTATGCGCAAGTATGACTGTGGTGACCAAAACGACACCACAGTTGTTTCGTCCACTTCCGCTACTGGGGCCATATTAAGCCAGTGTCCCCAATTTCTTTCGTGGCGGCAACGAATTCCAAATCTATGGCATATGCAGGGACTGTAACCTTGTCCAGAGGTATAAAATACCCAATATGCTGTGTTCATTACGAATGCAGTGGGAAATATTTGATCAAAGATATCCAGTATCTGCAAGGAAACAAAAAAAAATGATGATAATAAGATAATTTCTTAAGCTTTCTAAAAAATTTTTCGATTTGATCTTGTTTCTTCGAAAATCAATAACTCGGACATTTATTTTCCTTTGGTGTACTTAAAATTTGAAAACTATTTAACAAAATCGCAAAATTTTTGGATTCTAGTTACCCGCTACTCAATATTCAGTATCAAATTTTGAAGAATTATTTCTTCATCAATCTATGTACCCAAGTTTGATACTTTATGTTGACAGTATGAAAATTTTATAGCTGTATGCAGACCTTTTCATAGAAATGAAAAATAGTATTATTTCCTAGGCACGATGATGGGGTTTTTAATATTATTGTTTTGGTTTCGAACAGGACCTCGTGCTTTTTGATGGAATGTTGTGCAGATCTTACAGTACAGCAACTAACTTAACTCCAGTAAAAATAAGGAACGTGAACAAAATATGCACATCCAACTTCAGTAAAGCTTTTTTGATGCTCTGAAAATCATCGGCAAGAATTGAAAAAAGTTTTGTTGGCTAGCACTATGAAACATGGGACAATCTAAACTACAGGAATTATTTAGCAAGGTTCAGAACAATCTCAACAACCTGATAGGTTATATTAAAATAAATACGATTCCCATGACAAATGTTCTAAGCCAAGGTTCGAAGCGGTGTTTCAAGATACCTATTTCTAAAAAAATAGGTAAATAAATTAGCAACTATTTAAGTAAAATGAATTTTTTACAGATAGAAACCTCAGAGATGGACTATTCGAACTAGTCAATATTACTTTAACCACTGCAAAACCCTCTGGATAAATATAGCAGTTCTGGAATAAACCTGATTTTGTGAAGTTAGTAACTATGTTCTACGACCTTATCACAAGGCCCTATTGGTCCAGATTATTTATGCATTAAGAACAGCAATTAACTTCAGCGTAATAGAAAATAGCTTCTCGCTTACGTAATACTTTTTTTGGACACCTTAGCCTAAAAGAGCCTATTCTAAATTAATTTAGATAGTAGTAGTCGAAGTGCTGACGTGCTATCCAGAATGCCAAATATAAACACGAATGAAACTTAATCACCATTGTTTGAATACGTCAATAGTTTGCCAAAACATTGGATAAAGGTGTGGCTCAGGTAATATGGCGAAGACCCTCCAAAATTCATACTACATACATTTCATTATTACAAGACGAACTTTCAACACTCATAAATGAATCAGAAATACTTAAGAAGCTTCAAATATTTAAGAAAACGAAACAAATTTAGTTGATGAACATTATTAACCAACCAGGTGCAAACTTGAACAGTCAAAATATTCAAAATTGAATCAATGCACATCACAAAAAAAGATCACTTCAATATATACGTTTCACGAAATATATTTCAATATAAGTAATAACGTATATATTATGAGCCAAAGTGGTTCCGAATTTGCTTACAAATTGTACCTTAGACTTCCCGAATGGTGCCTTCAAGTCATTGAACAACCCAATGGCTATCTCCATCGCTTCCGCCACCAGAAGCTTTATCCTCATGACTTCCATCAAAAGAACCATGTCATTATCAATGGGTGACAGACTCATCTTTGCAAAACGTTCGCACTTGCAAAACGACTATCAGTGACTGATGATGATATACTTGCGAATAAGGTGTCTATATACCAGAAGCAATTGTTTACAAAACAATTGTTTATCGGACGGAGAAATATTGGAAATGTGAGCCTTTAAGAAGCGACACGAGTTTTCAATAGCTGAAGTTGGTATAGAATACTATCGTCACCTTTGGTGTTAGGGATCTGTAATTACTTAATAAATGTGCGATTCAGTCTGGGTCCAGCAACACTATGATTAATTTGCAAACAAAAAATAATTATTATTATTATTATGACGCAGCGAAAGGATAGCTGACATTATCCTCTAAGAAATTTTGCTGCTTCATTTTACCCAAATTGCCCATATTCTTAACCCACCCTCTATTATTGCACTCAAACATATCAGAATTAGATTCTTTTATAAAACGTGTACCTACGTTGTATAATATTTTTTTCTTATGCTATTTTCCCTTGATAGTAAAGCATTAATAGTGAATTTATTACTATTATTGTCCAGAATGTTATATAAAACTTCCATAAAATTTTGGAGTGATATGCAAAACAAAAAATTGTACAAAATGTGGTCTATTTTTTCTTCCTTAAAAATATTAAGTTTCTCCACTACCCAATACTATTGTGGAGTGATCCACATCCTTCTAAGCACTTATCACTATCGGAAGTTACACGAACTACTACCCAAAGAGTTCTTTAAAATCACAAATCTCATTCATAAAAATCTCTCCTGAATATAGATGACGAATGACGTTTAGAATTTTTTTAGTTAATAAGCGAACAAATAATAATGCGTTGACTTATTTCAAAGGTGCACTCACTTTTAAAGCATTCTAAATTACTTAGATAGTTTGGAATGTTTCTTTTTGATGAGATCAAAAAAATCTGTACAACTATCAAACAGAAAATAGAATCTACACTCACTTTTCCTTATGACGTAAAATGTCTAATATTGTACAGGGTGTCCATAATTCGTGTGCGAATAATGAATAATTTCATTATTTGGAAAGATGCGAAAAAAGTGTAAAGGCATTTTCTTTAATTTGACAGATTAAATAAACAAATAAAAAGTTCGTTTGTTTCTGAGATATGACACAAGGTTATGTTTTTTGTAAATAGCAGTCATAGGCTCATGGATGGCTTTGACAAATTCTGATTTGCTTCAAATTAACTGATTAGCCATGATTAGCAAGAAATAATGTAAACGCTCTAACATCTTTTGTGCCAACTAAAGGCAGTGTTTGCTAAACACGTCATTAATTACATTCTACAGTTTAGTTTAGGATGGAATTCACCATACAAGAGAAGTATGGCTTATTGAAAACAAGAAAAACCTAGAAGCTACAAGAAACATATATGTCGATAATTTTTTTTTGATAAACTGATTTTTTGTTGATGTGATGCACTGAAAAACCAGCTTCTTTCACTGTTCATTTTCGGATGTAAACCGATATTTCTATACGAAGACACGTAGCACTGTTAACAATTTATTAAGTACTACTCGCAAGAGGCGTGTTTTTCGAATATTTTAGTGCTTGAAATATTTATAAGCTTTCCAGGCATTATTGAAATAAGGGTTTGGATTTTTTCTAGCCCTTTACTATTGTAACTGTCCGAATGTCATTAAAGTAAGCGGTTTAAGCCGGACGACCGCTATAAAAGAAAGGTAGGCAGGATTATGGGAAGTTCCCAAATTCCGTACGCTATCGGCAAATTGTGAATATAAATATTTACGCTATTTACGAAAAAAATTAAATATACATTAAAGCATATAACCGGAACCCAGAATGTTTCCGATAACAATTTGACAATTTTTGAGCCAACTACAAAACAATATTTAAAGCCAAACCCTGAAGTAAATGAAGCTGTGATTTTMGCTTCAGTAGGTACAAATTGCCCTATTAAATCCCTGCTAGATCTCCGGACTTGACTCCCTTAATTTTTTTATCGAAATATTTGAAGAATGAATTGTATAAAACACCTTCAAACACAGTACGAATATAAAAAATATAAATCGGAATTGGGAACACGTAAACCAAATTTTATAATAAAATATTGTTTTTTTTGTATAAGAAATAATTTAGATGATCCAGATGGCTTCAATTGTTACTGTGCACCATGTAAATTATAAAGCAAAACTTAATAAACTATTACATTTGTTTCTTGTATCCCTTTTGTGAGTTACTTATAAAAAAATTGTAAATTCAGAGTAGAGCTGTATGCTGTTACTAAAAAATTTTGAAAAAAAAATTAGGTAAAAGTTTAATTGTAAAGAAACTACTAAATAGCACTTAACACCGCAAATTCTAGTTAAAAATGGCACAAACATGATTTTTGTTGTTTGAAGATGCTCTTACGAACTTGAAAATAATTCCAAGCAAAAAAACTATGACATCTGGTTAAAGCATGAGTCTTAATCTCCACTGAGCATCCAAGACAAACACTATTTTTTAACGAACATTCAGCACCCACACACAACGTTTACCTTTGACTTTCCGAATGTCATCTTTGAATCGTTACATAATGTAATGGCCACTTCTATCGCTTCGGCCATCAGACGTTTTACCCTGACCATTTCGAGAAAATTCATCATTTGGTAATGAGCAGGTGCCGGATTCATCTTTGCAAAACGACCGTCAGTAACTAACTAACATAAGTACTMGCGAATAAGGTGTATGAATTCTCACGCTGATCGTTTATATAAAAGAGTTGCTTATCGGGCGGAGAAAAATTAGAAACATGGTTCTGTAAGAAGCGATATGAGTTTACGGTAGCTGCTGCTGCTATCGGATATTATTGTTTTCTTTTGTGTTAAGTATCTGGCAAGCATTCGATAAATACGTATCTGCAGTTATAATAAATAAAGATTAAGCTATGGGATGTTCTTTCTGACAGAGCAATCTCTATCTCAAATCAAGTTTTGATTAAACGGAAAAGGTTTTTCAAGATTATTCAACGATGTTTTGGAGTTCACTCTGAAATGGAAAGAAGCGTTAAGCAACCTTTCCACAGAGTGAGATTGATAAATTATACTTCATTTATAAAAAAAATCTGAGTAAAACGATGTATCACAATAAGTGCAAAAATTAATTAAAACTGACGAATTGGTTAAGGCTTTCGCGGCCAGGTGATCAGCTGTTGTTCTGATTCGGGTCTAAAGTCCGTCGTCGGTTGAAATTGCTTCCTAACGTTTCGCTAGCACGAGTGGCAAGCTTCTTCAGAGGTCCTTCCTTCTTCGGTGATGGATGTAGGCCATTCGTGCTAGCGAAACGTTAGGAAGCAATTCTAACCGACGAATCAGGACTCTCAACCTCTTAATTAAAACTGTAAAAGTACAAAAAAAATAATCGCCTAAAAATGACAATAATGTCCAATTAGCTAGCCAGAGGTATTTTGAGCTGTATCCAGAAAGGATGCGGTCTCACAAAACCCTTTCTTTGAAATTCGACAGAAGTTTAACTTTGTATGGAAGGTTCACAAAATGGCACCGAAAAGTAGGATGTTTTCAGAGATGTACAAATGACCAACTGAAAGAAACGCATGCGATTGTGTGTCCGGGTAATTGGTGATTTATTTCAAAATCTTATTTAAAATTTAGCGTTCTCTGGTGTCTCTGCGTATTATTCTATTCAATATTGACAAGAATCCATTTATTTATAGTGTTCCCCCGTATGCTCCAAAAGAGGTGACCTTTGGTACTCTAGAAGTGGAGGTCAGGAACTACTTACAGTGCTTTTATACAGCCACATGCAGCTATGATCATTCTATCACTCATCGGTTTTGGTATCATCTTTCTCACATACCAACTAATAAGGTACATATTTACAAATTACTATTGGTGATAGCACAGTTTTAGCTTGGTTTTTCTTCCATTGTTTTTTACGTCTGATCAACAAAAACCAGCAGCAGTTCTTGAGAGGCAGCTTTGTGTAGTTGATTTTAGCAGTGCATGTGATTGTTAAGTGTTCATGAATCATCTAGTTTTTAAAGGTTTGTGTTAGGTTTTAGATATTACTAATAATTGCAAGTCATTTTATATTCTTTAATTTATCATGTTTTATGCTAAACATGATAATGGGTATCTTCTTTTTTTTATTATTATCATGCCTTACACACCAGTAGCTATATGAGTGTATGTTATTCATTGGTAAAATAGCCGTGTTTTGATAAACTACCAGTTATATAAAATAATACTTAGGTAATGCACACAGTAGAAAAACCAAGCTGAAAATATTAAATATCTACAAATACTTGTCAACATTTACAAAATTCACGTTATAAAGTGTGATCAGTTTAAAGTTTTTCTAATCATCTGCAATAGTTTTCGATTAAATTATAATAAACAATGTGAGTTCTGTATAATAAAACAATATTCGTTAGGAAATTAAAAATATAGGTATTTTTTAATTACAGGTTAACCATGGCATCCTTTTTTCCTGGATTTTTTCAAGCGTAAGTTTTGTTTGTAATCAGATTAACCAAGCATGCATTTGTTATTTTTTTAGTTTAGTTTTTGTCTTTTTAGTGTTTAATACATGAGTTAGTGCTGGGTATAAAAGTACTGATATTACTTGTAATCGATACAATCATTTCAAGTATCAATATTTTTGTCTGTCAACATGCGACGCCATAATATTAAGTGGTATTAAATTTTTTTTAATGTCAGTATCGTAAAAGGAACATTTGTTAAACCGTTTAATTAGGTAGTCTGAATTGGGTATTTCAGTGAAGTAAAAATTACGGAATTCAATATAGCTAATATTTAGTGTTTGTTGCCCAATGCGATACCTATCTAAAAAAAATTTGCATTACTCCTTTTTGTGTACTTTTACAGTTTTAATTCGTTTTTAGCATTTATTTATGAATAGAACACTTGTTATTCTGATATTTCACACCTCTTTAAAGAGCAAGCTTTCTTTAAGACAAGCAGAAAAAATATGGTATACCAAAAAATACACCTAGAAAAGTAAACTCAAAGTAGATGAGAAAAATGGTCGACCACCCGTGATATCTCCCAAAGAAGAAGCTCACGTATCAGATTGTTTGTCTATGGTCGCAAAACTAAGCTAGACCTTAAAGAAGTGGTTGTTTCAAAGAGGATAAATGAAAAGCGATTTGTAAATAATAAACCAAGAAAGAAATGGCCAGGAAAATTATTTGAAAACACGATTAAGTCACAATATCTTACGTGTTCGAGCTGGTGTCAGTACCGAAGTAGTAAAAGAATATTTTACCGAATTGGAAAAATCCGTTAAAGATATTCCGTCAGAAGCTATAATTAATTACGATGAAACCAGTTTACAGGACGATCCGGGTAAAAGAAGATTTATAGTTCATCGGCAAGGTAAGCATCCAGAACAAATAAAAGACTCATCAAAAGCGGGTTTTTCTGTAATTTTTGCTGGATGTGCTAGTGGTTACACTCTTCCTGTGTATGTAGTGTATAAATCTACAACAAATTCGTGGATGGAAGGTTGCCCTAAAAACGCCAGACACAATCATCCAAAATCTGGATGGTTTGAGGGGCTTTATTAACATGCTGGTTCAAAGTTATAAGAACAAATACCGTGGTTCGATTCCCAAAGACGTTTATCCTCGAACATTAAAACAAGTTTTGGAAATTATAGCACCAAATCCAGAAAAAATTAAAAGCTGTTTTTGCAGCCAGTGCAATTTATCCACTAGATTTCCAACAAGTCTTGAAACGTCTAATTCAAAAAGAAAAAAGTACATAAAGTGTTGATGTTTGGACTATTTTTTCTAAATCTACACGACAAACCGAAACTCAAAAGTACAACGAAACGAAGAAAAAGTTGCTACTGTTCCAGAAAAAAGGCTATATGTGCCAGATATATTGGCAGATATAGAAAAAAGGAAGGAGCAAAAGGGAAATAACAAAGGGGTGATTCTGCAGGACCGTAAAATATGTCCAACAAAAAAAAACGAAGATGTGGACGAGGAAGATTTTTCTGAAAAAGAAACACCCGAGATCAGTAGAGAAAATATGAATTATACTTCTAATGAAACTGGGCAAAAGACTGAACATAATTTGCAATTAAAATTAGAAATGGGAGATTTTATACGCTTGTACCTGAAATACAATGGAGGAACAAAAAAAAATACTAAAAATTTTGTGGTAAATTGACTATTTGTAAAGAAACGCCAAACGCAATGAAAATTATAAGTTCAAAGATTATTGTTATTTTAACCCAGAATGTTTGCTTTATTTGTTTATTAAAAGATTTGTTTTACTTTTGTAACATAATATTTTGTAAAATATTTGTGTTCATTTGAAATAAAATAGTTATCTCTGTTGTTTATTTTTTCCTGAAATATTTTTATAGTTATTTTTCTGAAACGATTAGTTGTCCCAAGTAAAAGTAGTAATGCCATAATTGGGACAACAGATGACAATGACATAAAAAATTGAAAAATATATTTACGGTTAGATTTTCAATAAATAAATAAGGGAATACATACTACAGGCACTCACACAACTTTTGACACAAATATTGCTGTTTAACCGAAACTCTAAAGAAATACGTGCAATTAAAGCAAAAATTGCCCCATGGGGACTTGGCTATAATTTAAATTCTGATTCGGGCAGTAAAGGTGAATTTCTTGAAAACATTAGTAATAGTGATTTAGAATAAATAAGATTAAAGCTAATAAATGTATTGCAAAAGTATTTTACTGTGGCTACGAGAACTATAGAGACCTATACCTTATCTCTAGTTTTATGTTTGACTAACAATTCACTATAGCCTTTTCTACATTTCTACAATTCTGAATCAGTTTCTTTCATTACAAACACTTTCTAATGCTTACACCATATAAAAGTGAATTTTTAATTTGCGCGTTGCAGTTGTTTCTGATTATATTCTTTCTCTGTAGCCCCGTTTGATGTACAAAAAGACATTTCATATGTTACTTCTTGGAGTTATTTTTTTAACGAATAATTGTAAGTAATAAAGAATTTTGATCCGAACGTGACTTTCAGAACGGTCATTGGCTATTTGTTAATAACAAATACTGCTATCTTACACGTTCCCTCTCTCTTGCCTTGCGCGATACGCAATGTTACAATGTTAGTATACCATCGGAACTCGTCTGACTAGCGCGTAGTGCTTTTCATGTGCTTGTTTTTATTGAATTTTGTAATTTGCAAATGAAATAATTGAAAAAATAATCGTCAATTCAGTTCGATTAATATTATCCGCCAACAAACACAGTCTAATCTGGTTTATCGCCATCAAACGTTTGATAGATAAACGGTTGATTCCGAGAATCCCAACGTTCTTCGAATGCAAAATAATGTGACCCAGCTGGCAATCAGGACGAATCTGTTGAGATGCTGACGAGGAGTTAATTAATTTAGTGGTAAGTAAACAACAAAAAATAGATATAAATCGTACCAAATTAAAGGAAAAACTGCACGTCAGAATAGCCAAGCTGATACCGTATACAACGCACAAGATTCAGTTTGCCATGACCTTATCAAATCAACTATTTCACGCGAAACTTTTTTTGTGGTCTAATACCTGAAATAGGTTCAAAGTCTTCGAGAAAACAGAATGAACCCAACGCAACTACCTGCTATTATTATTTTCAAACTGGATAGAAAACACGTAGAAATACGCTCTGGACGTTAGCTATTAAGGAATTAAATTTTGTTTTCTACAGACAGTAACTTCAATAAATTCAAAAAGATGTGAAGATACGTTAAATGATGACAGTTTGTGATTTTTGGTGACGTTTAAGAAATACCCACTATTTATAAACAATATTATTAATTATAAAGTACAAAGGAGATCTTATGTCAGTTATCAAAAACATCATTTCGATACTCATTTTGTTTTTCTAGAGTTCGTAAACTTCACTGCTCATAAATACAGATGTTTATATTTTTTTAATGACAACCCGCAATACTCAAAACAGTATATTATTTACTCATAGCTTAAGTAAACTGAAAATATTTAACCCTCCCACTTTAAAAATAAATTGTTCAATTTTTAACGATAATCGGTTGGTGACTTCATGCAAACTGCGCAACTTGCACACAAAAATAGTTGTTTTCATTTTTTGACATTCTATCAATATATAATCATTGCTTCCAATAGTTTACATTTTTTTAAATTAATACGCAGCACTGAAGATGGCCGAAATAGCTTCACCACATTCACATTTTTAAATACAGCGAAGACTTATTTATTATTGCATAATTTACTTAAATGAATTAGTTAACAAGAATTATGAAGACGAAAGTATGGTGTATACAGTACTTGCATTAAATTAGACTTTCGTTGCTGTCAAAATTTGTTCAAGAAGTGTAACTGCTCAAGTAGTGTTACAAACAATACAGAAAACGTCTTAAATTTCTCAAAATCTAGTTTTTCCGTTAGACAGTTAAAAATCTGCGGTTGATTGTGATGTTATACTTGAAAATTTATATCGCGAAATTAAAAACACTTCAATAATACGTATAAATTCAGTTTTAAATAAAAATTCTCGCCTCCATTCGGCTAAATCTAAAATTACTTTTGGAAATTAATTACAAGAGAGTTAAAGAAAACTTTTCTAAAGCTGGTGAAAGAAATTGCCTCGTCATTTTAGACAAAAATGAGTACACTAATAATGTTTCCAAATTTCTAAATGATGGAGATTCTGTTTTAATTTAATTTAATTCAAAATTAAAGGGTTGAAACAACTTTTAAGTTTATTAATCTCGAAAAGTAGCAAATATTTTATAAATACTTTACAACACCTAGACTAATCTTTCTACAAATTAACAGAATGGTTAAATTTAGTTTTCCTCGAGCTTCAAATTTTGATCATTTGTTTGTCATTAAAAACAGTTTGGACTTGAGTGAAAACTCGGTAGTTTTGATATTCCTAAATAGTCAGTCATTTCTAGTTTCTTTCAATGTGAACAATTTATTTCCTTACATTGCGCCAAATTAAACATAATCTACAAATCTTGTTTKTGTTATGGACACATCAAAGAAATGAGAAGCGAGATTTCTTACATTCAACTACGCCACACCTCACATTCGCTTTCTGGGAATGTTGGGTGTGATATTTCATCAAATAAGTCTTGTCTATTGACATGGCTTGTCAAACAAATAGGTACTTAATGTCTTATCTGCCTAAATCACAGAATTTCAATTCTTTACCGTTCTGTTCATTTAATTACTTTTTGTGTGATGGCAACGGTGCTACTTCTTAACCAAAAATATGAGAAATAACGTTAAAGACTATTTGTAAATGTAAAATAATATCGATGACGTCATACCTTCTTAGTCGAAAAAATACGCAAATATATTAAAATTTCAGGTGTCTCTATAATGGTTTATAAATGGCAGAGTATATAACTACCTGTGCACTGGAGGAAGGCCAAATAACAACCATATACGAGAATTCTTATCTCTTCCAAGAAAGGGTACTATTCAGGTAAGTTCCCAGAGAAAAGATATTGGTAGTGGGGTTATTCTCCATCGATAAGCTCCTGAACTAGCCAGGGTAGTAAGGTTATTATTATTCGCGTAGTCTTCGAACAAGTAAAGTCTTACAAAAAGTGTTTTGTCTCTCCTAAGTAAACTACATCTACGATATAAGAACCTCAGGTACGTTCTAGTATTGAAGTCGTTGACTTCAATGATATTAAATTAGGAGATTGTTTAGATTATAGTGTGTCATTGTTGTTAAGAGAAGGCGTTATCAGTACGTAAACTGATCAGTTGCAGTACCAACCGCAGATAAAATTTTCTTTTTTAGAACGCGTGCTCTACACGTATTAGTATAAATTATTTTTTATTTCATTAAATGAAAAATGATTAATATTTGTCTTAATAAAAATAAATATTCAAGTATTACCATCTTTAGGAATACCGTTGCGAAAAAAATCTTTTTCATTTTATTTATCGTGACACGATACTTTAAAAACAGGTCAGATTATTATTAGCCCTGCGTTTTAGCAATATGGGATGCTGTATCATCTTATTACGTAACATCTCCGTATATCAATTCTGCTGACATAATCATCGCCTGTCCTTTTGGTATATGTTAGTTTGGGATTTCCTCTGTGTTTTAATTTGCCCATTTCACCTCAACAATTAATGTGATTTTTCATCTAAGAGCTAATTTGATGTTATACATCTATCTTTTCCTGTTGTTCGAAAGAGTATAACCTTTCTTCTACCTCATTTGCGTCCGGGTTTTTCCATAAAAGCAACCAATTTTACCACATTAGTGACAGCAGCCTATAATAACATCATTAACGCGGTTGTTTTACGATTTATATAATTAGTATGTGAGTTTTAAACGCCTTTCTTAAATACATCAGTTTCATAGAACAATATGTATTATTTGATCGCTGCATATCAATTGATATAGGTGTTTATGGTATATAAGACTCTAATTGGTGAACCATGTAAATAAAATGTTGTTTTCACGCCTCCTGTAAACTTGAGGTTAACAGAACGCGATAGAACTAAATTTGCATAACCAACCAACACTGGTTTTTCCGGACATCCATTCACATTAAAGACTACAACCATGACGTATAGCTGTACAGATACCTCATATCACAGAATTAAAGAAAGATTCCTTATTTGCGTCATTGGGCACCACCACACGTTAGTTTATTCCAGATTCGTAGCACTCGATTTGAAAAAAGAAGAAAATATATTGTTTACATTTAGGGACTTTGTATACTGGCATAACGATTCACTTTGCTGCACACAAGCTTTCGTGTTTTGGCTATATTCAAAACTACTAGTATTATTACTTTTATGAAACAGATGTATAGCTCTCGAATCAAATACAGAAATTCAACAAACAATATCAACGGAGAAGCTAGTGTATTTTTGTATATCTATACCAAATCTTTTTTTTAATTTTCAAATCTCTCACTTATAAAGCTGTTACTAGAGATGAAGGGTTAAAAATTCAGAAATCCTTATTTGAATGATTCTAAAAATTTGGTATACATGAGTATTTGCATCTAAACGTTTTAACTCAAAATTATTATTAAATTGAGAATCATTGAAAATTTAGTGTTAAATCACTCAATTGTGCAATGGTAGTAATTCAGTTTAACTTGGACAAACTGATATTTTTTTTTGATGAGAGGCAATGAAGATTTGAAAGAATTTGATAAATATGAAAATACGGACGCTGTTACAATAAATTCTTCATTTAAAATGTTTTCAGCATTCGTAGTATGAAACCAAATCTGTTTGGAAGAAACACTGGCAAAAATTATTAATCTGACATTAGGATTACTTGTGTATATTTGTCAAAAGACAACCTTTAAAGATTCAAACATATTTAAAAAATCTACTAGAGAGCATGAGAGCAACTTATCGTTAAGGAATTTTAGCTAGTAAATGGATAAAAATTAATGTCACATGTATTCCTAATGGTACTGCAACTACGCTACCTTTAACTCAGTGATGATAACTTAACTTGAAATTTTCCCTCTTTTTTCTCTACAATGCAATTTTACTTGTATTTTAAATGTTTTTCATTGTACATGTTTAAGCTTTTTACTATGTATTAATTAAAACATTCTAAAATAAATAAATGACAAAGCCCTCAAACATTTTGCTTAACGTTAATCCACCCCCAAACTGTGATTGGGTATCTAAGTAAAATATAAATACCTAAGCAATTTTTATGTCATTTAACACTATATTTAACTTTTTTTAAATATCATCATGCGGCATTCTAAAAATTTAACACATAAACTAGAATTTTCCAATAGCCAGCAACAATGTTAAATTTAAAACTTAATATTAAACAGTCTGTCAACCTTGATTGCAAATTGCATATCTTGTTCTTGTCTAGTGTAATACTGTTCCTCAATCTAGGGACTTAACATATTTCAAGCTTCAAACGCTATGTAACAGCATCTGTCAAGTTACAGTTAAACAACTGCTATTCGCGCATTGGCAATAAATTCAAGTTTTAAACAAATGTAATGCCATGTATCAAAAAATGTTAAATTCAGAATTTCCCTACATTATACAGTTTTTTAAATTTCCCTCTCGTTTCCCTCACAGTTTAAAATCAGCAAGATTTTTCCCTACATGTAGTGAAATTTCCCTCAAGTTATCATCACTGATACGTATACGTAATTGCATATTGCTAAATGCTGAAAACACCACCGTCAAGGGGTTTTTAAACCAGCCTGAAAAGTAAAATAAGATAACTATGTTTTGTTTGGCATATGTGGCCCGACATAAGTCTAGCCTTTACAAAAATTGGCGTAAGTTCAATTATACGTACATGTAAAAATATATCGTAGCTATTCCAGTACTGTTAGAAAATTTGTTAGTGTCTCTTGTCAGAAATCAACAATAACTTGTACGGGAGCGTCAAACTCATATGCGCCATCTGTGAGAAGGTGTTCGTGTCTTAAACGATGTTGGACTTAAATTTTACATATGGCGACTGGTAAACGCCTATGGTAGTCTGACAAAATAGTAGTTTCCTGTAGTCAAATGTTATTTAGTAAATCACTGATACAAATTAAAAATATTAAATTTCCAGCATAATAATGACACATATTAATTAATTATTAAATACTTAAAATAAAATGTGTTTACACAGAATTTTATTTTGCTAAGCACCATACTGACACGAATGCTAAGATTAAAACTATAGAAGAAGTGACGCTAGTTGTTTTTTTTTGGTACAGGAAACAGGAAGACAGGCTTATCATTACTGTTATTAGTAGTCACCTTTTCCGTATACTACAATGACCAAGAACTGCTTTAAACAACATGATAACGCACCTTCAACCTTTAAGTATCCAATAATTAATCAATCTCCCGATTTTTGCACTTGACTTTAACCAATAAACATCCTTACTCATTAGGCTGTTTATATTATTGTTGCAGTAATTTCAAAGTTTCTTAATCCAAACTTTATGGAGTGAAAATTTACTTAATTGAATTCATCCTGCAAAAATAGTGGTAATATTTTTGTATAAATGACATTGCCAGGAGGAAAGAGCAGTCAAGCTTCGTGAAGCATTAGCATTGTTCTAGAACTATTTTTGTTGCTTTTAATGTATGGTTATTTGCATTAATTTTTCCATTTGCGTTTATACTACTGAAGTAGTTTTTTTAATGCCAAACTCTAAAGTGAAAACACTTGATATAATGTAAAAATTATAAAATTTGAGTCAACCTATCATTTTAAATTATAAAAATAAATATTTCATGGCCTCTTACAGCTTTAACCATTTTTGAAATTATTTAGTTTCATAATATTAATATACAAATAATTGGTAAATTGTCCACGAGATGTCGCGTTCGCAGAACTACCGACTACCGGCAATATGGAGATTTTGGCGTACAACTTTTAGGTTACGTCAGACGTCAGTATCTCGCAATAATTTAAAATGTTTTCATTGATATATTCTTCATTTAAGTAATAATACATAAAATAAGTATTGGATTTTTCTAAAAGGACATAAGCACTTGAAGTACAGAACACTTAATTAATTACATTAAGGTTGGTACTACCTATACAGTTGATATTATTTATAAATGCACATAATATTTTACGATCAAACACAGTCTGCTACTGTAACAAAGTATGACGTTAGCAAATAGAACCATATGCATTAATTTTGTTTTATTCGAGCTCTTAGCATCTAAGGAATCAAATAAGAAAAACAATTAAAATGGGTATAATTTGACTTGACACAACTAGTTGATCCATGTAATTTGGGTGTTTAGCTAAATATGTGAAACAAGATTAACAGTCTGTTAAATTAGCTGATTATGAAGATTCCCAAGGTGAAAATGAGTTAGTGTAGTAATGCCCTTTTTTTGTTTCAGATGACAATGCTGCTACTCATATGTATGATCTCAATATGCATACTGCCTGCAACCTCTTTTAGCTGTCCAGGCACCTGCCTATGCAGTCGCAATCCCAAAGGTTTCGAGTACGTCTGTCCTAAATTTGTTGAACATCCAGATATCATCCAGGTGGGAGAAAACTTCATAGAGATTTCCTGTGATAGCGACGGAAATGTGGAACCCCCGAAAGAACTGAACGTGGGAAAAAAAGAGAAATTCACTGCACTGTATTGCCCAGTGCCAGCTAAGTTCTACGAATATGTCCATAGTTTTGGTGCGACTGCTACAAGCATGCTGTCATTTTCCTATACAGATTTTGGAAGTACTGGGTTGTCACAAAAGTTGCTCGTTGGTTTGGAGTCACTGACTCATTTGATAATTGAAAGCAGCCATTTAACACGTCTTGATGAGGATGTTTTTAAAGACACGTCTGGTTTAATCCAGATTAGCTTGCGTGAAAATGATATCTCGGATCTTCCTTCTGGTATATTTTCTTATACACCGAACTTGGAAGCACTGGATTTGTCGATGAATAAAATAACAACACTTGACAAAAATATTTTCAAGGGACTTGAAAGTCTGGAGGTGCTTTCATTATTCAAAAATCAGTTGTTGTCATTACCTGATGACATATTTGAAGACCTGGTAAATTTAACATCTTTGGAGCTCTCTTTCAATACGCTGAGTAGTCTACCAGAAAATGTGTTTCGTCCTTTAAATAATTTGAGACAGCTGAATTTAGATGGCAACGATTTAAAGACACTTCCTGGAGAAATTTTTAAAGAAAATTTTAATTTACATGTTGTTCGGTTGAGTGGAAATCCAGGGCTAACTCTTCCCAATGGATTGTTTGCCAATTCAAGTGTTACAGAGATACACTTGACCCACAATAAATTAACTTTCATACCTGAAAGCCTGTTTTCGAACATGACTAATATACAGGGGATATGGATGCAAAATAATGAGTTGCAGAGCTTGCCCAAAAGCTTGTTTTCAAATCTTGCAAGCTTAAAAATTCTACACCTACAGTCGAACAAACTGGAAAATGTCGACGGGCTTTTTAATACACTAAAGGACCTGAAGGAGCTTATCATAGCAAAGAATCAAATTTCACATATAGAGTATAACACATTCAATGACTTGACGAACCTTGAAAAATTGGACTTCAGCGAAAATAAAATTACAGATTTACCATTGTTAACATTCATATCTAACCAGAATTTGAAATACATTGATGCTGCTTCTAACGAACTATCGTTTAAAGAAGAGGAAGAGGCTCTACCATTCAACTATTGCTTGGGTCTGGAAACACTAAAACTGCACCACAACCGTATCGAGGTATTGCACACTGATTTCATCCGAAATAAGGTTAATTTGACTCTCGTCGATTTGAGTTACAACCGGATAAGGACACTGCCGGTATGTGTTAATTATTTTTTTTTTAATAATATTTTATAAATAAAGATTTACAAAGTAGCACATTTGACAAAGAAAAACTTTAGCTAGAAGATTCTTTAGAACAAACGCATCGATGTCTTACTAATGTTTATAATGCTGCCTATGTCCATTGATCTCAAAATTAAAATTAACCTGTCATTGTTTACTTATAAAACGTTACTCTGAATAGACTTTTATAGTGTACTGTATGTAATTTCTGTTTCAGGTTTCCGCACTTGCAGATATTTTTCAAAGGAAAACAGTGATAAATCTGTCGTATAA
Organism: Rhyzopertha dominica; assembly: GCA_025024175.1. Lineage (NCBI taxonomy): Eukaryota > Metazoa > Arthropoda > Insecta > Coleoptera > Bostrichidae > Rhyzopertha > Rhyzopertha dominica. The sequence goes on along the minus strand of QCXZ01000086.1, from coordinate 2,386,957 downwards.
TAACATAAGTTCTGTTGACTTTTTTGGCGCTGAGATTTTAGCACAGAAGAATGTGCATGAAGATGAAGACAATGAAAAAACCCATGTGATAATATCAAACAATCCCATAAACTGCGGTTGCAGTGCATATGATCTGATGAGATACAAGAGCCGTTTAATGGAAAGACAAATTTACACGGCGATAGAATTTACGATGGAGAATTTACAATGCTCTTCACCGAGCACACGTCAAGGGATTCCACTTTCGAGCCTTCAAATACAGACTTGGACATGTCCGCTATTTGAATCATGTGCAGAAACATGTTCTTGTGAATATCGTCCTTATGATACGGCAATCGTAGTAGACTGCAGCAACCGGAACCTCTCTTTCCAACCTACTTTGCAATTACCAGATGCCAGCAAAATTGTTTACAACCATACGGAAATGCACTTGGAGTATAACAATCTAACTTCTTTCACCAACTTTAATATGAATAATTACACGAATATCACCAAACTGTACTTGTCTCATAATCGAATCAAAAATGTTGTATGGGTCCCCCCACAACTTAATGTAAGTTTTTGTCAGTATGTTGTTTTTGTTACTGCAACTATTTTGATATTTCAGGTTCTTAAGCTGGACAACAATTACATCACCGAATTTCACGATAGGTTTCTAAGTACTTTGAATGCTACTTCTTTAATTCATCTGACGCTTCACAACAATCCTTGGATCTGTAACTGCTCGACTATGAGTCTAACGCGATTCCTTAGGAAGAAGGTCAAGCAAGAGAAACATTTTATGGTGAGTCCCCTATTTATTAACTAAATCTTCCTTAGAGTATAAGGGCTCAAATGAAATAAAAAGATTGATATGGTTCAATTAAAAACAAACATTTATGCCATCATATCTCCTTCAAAGTAATAGACTTCTCTCTTCCAATAATTTTAAAATATAGCTGTTTTTAAATTTTTCACATTTTTACAAATAATCCTTACTTGAATTTTATGCGTTACTTTATTGACACTTTTAGTTAGTTAGCTGAAAATGTTAACGATGCAATTAGTATGTAATTTTATAGTACAACTAGCGACTAGGGCATTATTTTAATAATGTGCAAGAAATGCTTAAGGTAACTAGGGTATTTAAGTTGATAAGGATTAATACTGTATTTCGAATTACCGCATTGTACCATTTATTTAGAAGATAGAATGGGTATAAGCTATCCTTAAAAGATATACGTAGATGAATAAAGTATAAAAGGGGAATATCCCACCAGGCATTGGATTGTTATATTATCGTGCACTATTACAGTTTCAAAAATGACTGGTACAAATAGTGTAATAATAATACAGATGGCAACACTAACTGGTGCGTAAAACGATACAAACGAATACGAGCACCAACTCGGTATTTATCATTTTGATATCACGTAATTTTAGCATCAATGAAAAGTTGTTGTAACGGCTCCTCAAGTAGCATCGGTATTTGTATATCATATATCGTTATGAGATGAACAGAACGTCAACCGAGTAAACAATAATTGTAAACCAAAGAATAAGTGCGTAAAAATTAGCTGACAGTTTTTAAAATGTTAGGTACCTGTAATTATCATTTATTCCCGAATGATTTGATGAATAAATAATAAATCTGAACGAATGCTATGCAATTTTTGACTTGTTTTTTAAAGTTCATTATTACTACATGCAAAAATTAACGATACGAGCAGGTATTCAGTTCCAGTACATACTAAAAGTATCGATACGGCACGGTTTTACCACAAGGATCCACGAATATCTATTACTGAACAATTGGACATTGAACTGTGCGCCATTTTAGTTTTGCAGTTGATTCGTTGTGGTGGCTAAGCCATAAGCTGTTATAGTTATTCATCAGTGGGAAAGTCAAGGTAGGTTTTTTTAGAATACTCGCGAAGAATGATTTCAAACGTTACACAAACACTAAACTAATTATCTCTTGCAATAAGGTAACTTCAAAAATGTCTACTGGTCCTCAAAATAAAAGAAAGTCCCCAATGCCTGATAACGACGACTTCAATCCCAAAAAGAGAAAATTCGATGTTGGGGTAGAAGATGTAGACAGGGCTGCAAGAATTAAACAAAAGCTGGAGGAAAAGAGAATGAATTATCTGAACAAGATGAAAACGATTGAAACTATACGGGAGGAAAATATGGAGATAGATGAATTTAATGCCAATTAAAATTGACCATTGTACTCCTGCCCCAGATTATGTAGAAGAGGTGAATAGTGAATAGTTGGTGCACAATTGAAAACACGGCCCAAACGCGTCGGTAAAAAAACACCTAAAATCGCCTCGCGTAGGACAACCGAATGTAACGAGTATGCAACGCTTGTGTAGCATAGGGAAAACACTCCGCGTCGTGAAGCAGTTCAAAATTGAAACGCGTATTTTTCTAAAACAACAAGAAACAGATTCCAGATTCGCTACTCGTTTACGTTACACGTTTTTGCAAAAATCATATGCTACTTTCAGTATCAGTTTTTTCGCAACTTTGGTGATTGAATTTCAAATGAACCAAGCTCTGTTGAGGTTAAAAACGTTCAACTCCTAACTATATCTGATAGTTGATAGTTTTCGTACAGTTCTATTCACAAATTTTAGGCATGGAAAAATCTTATAAATCAGCAATCTTTTACATTTTTGAAATCATCAGCATATAAAATATACCTGTACCGGTTGATTTACTTCACAATAGTCAGTTAAATTATTTAAAAATATAATAAAAATTAGAGGTCCTAGATTTGAGCCATGGGCAGCAATACTTGCAGATATCTCTAAAACCCTGCATGATCAATTGATCAGCAATGCTTGTTTCGTCACAACTTTCCATAATGAGCCGGAATACACGGAAAGTAGGTACTATTTGACGACAAGAGTTTATGAAAAAAAATTGATGTGATTTAGGATGATTATTAGGAATTACATGTATTTACAATTGTTTGTTCTAACATTATTATTTTGAAAGAAATCTGTGAACATATCTGATATAATGTGTACTTTACCCAATTTCAAAACTATTTGGAGATTAATATTATTTTCTTGAGTACGTTTCACATATTATAGTAATTTTAGTGACATTTAGTGGCGTTTTTACTGGATATTATCGGTAAATAAAAATTATTATTCCATTTTCAGATTGATGCCTCAAACATAAAATGTAAAGATACTGGGAAGGCACTCATCAATCTAAACGAGAAGGATGTGTGCCGCACCTATACAGTAGCAGTTCTGGTTTATGCTATAACCGCCACCAGCTTCCTTTTGCTGGTGACGGTGGCAGCAGCACTCTTCTACAAGTATAAACAAGAAATCAAAGTCTGGCTGTTTGCCCACAAAATGTTAATGTGGTGGGTAACGGAAGAGGACATGGACAAAGACAAACTTTACGATGCTTTCATATGTTTCTCTCACAAAGATGACGATTTCGTAATACAAGAACTTGTGCCAGTTCTAGAAAGACAGTCATACAAATTGTGCATGCATTACAGAGACTGGATGGCAGGAGAATTAATCGTTAAACAGATTGTGGACTCCGTAATAAATTCAAAAAGGACGATAATAGTACTTTCGCGTAACTTTTTAGACAGCGTATGGGGTAAAGTTGAATTTAGAATTGCACACAAGCAGTCCATTGCAGAAGGACGCGCTAGAGTCATTCTGATACTACATGGAGATATTGATACAGATAAAGATTTGGACGACGAACTTCGAGCTTACATCACAACCAACACTTATGTAAAATGGGGAGACCCCTATTTCTGGAATAAACTGAAGTATGCACTTCCTCATTCCCAAAATCATTTGACTTGTAAAACTCCGAAGCACCAGAAACATGCTAACATTATGAAAACTTTAGAGGATAAGTTCTGTTTAAACCAAGCATCACCGGAAGTTTGCAGTATAAACCTTGCAATTTCTAAAGATACTTCCACCAAGACTGATACATCAGATACGAATTCTAGTAGTCTTACACAATCATCAGAAGTTGGTTTATTAACTTAATAACAGTTTTCCTCTTGGTCGAGAGCTGTCATTTGACAACACAAAGTGCATTAATCTGTTTGTGATATATGATATTAAAAATTTAGTGACTTTCATGAACTATCATGGGCAGAAGTTTTGCAACGAATAAGTATCTGAAAATAGAAAACCGTATGTACTCTAAATTTCAACAACCGCTACTTTTTTATTATTTCATTTAATAAAATCAAAAATTAAACATGGGGACAACATACCCGGCTTTTGAATTTCTGTTTAAAATTAATGTGTTTGACGCACAACTTTTGCCTATGATAGTACAAGTTCTCTTTAGGGGTGAAAGAAGATTTGACATCTAATATTACTTGGAAAACTTGTGCCAATATTTTGTACACTTTGTTAAACTATTTCTGTTGTTTACATATCACTAATTAATATATTTTGCTCATGCCTAATGTATACCGGCCTAGTCATGAAGATTTTGAAACTGTTGAAATATAAACTGCTGTGTGGAATTCAACAAATTTTAACTGTGATAGACATTGCAATTTTATTCTGTTAATGATAATTGTGTAGCTTATATCTATGTATTTTATAAAGTTCTTGTTATGCTGAATCTAGTTAGTTTTATAGAAAATAACACATAATTTGTTATGTTTCAAATTTTTACATTTGTAGCTTCAATAAAAGTTTAAAACTGTTGTGCCTTTGTTTGCTTTAAAATTATGGTTACACTAAATAAAAATACACTAAATCTTAAAATTAAATTTTCAATTCAAAACTAATATCGTCAAAGCTGAGATACCTGTATACTATTTTTAAGTAATAGTTTTATTACAGGCTGCAGGTAATAAAATGCTGGTTAATTAAACCCTGTTTTTTTAAGGAAATTATTAATTATATTCCTTTGCTTTGAAACTTAGGTACCACAGGGTAAATAGATCTTAAAATCTAATTTGCCTTTATAAGCAACAATTTATGTATACATAATTTCAGTTCAAACACGTATTCTTTAAAAGTGTATTGTATATAACTTCCCTTTGGGGTTCAAATTTTGGGCAAATGTTCTTTAAACTCAGACAACTGTACTATCAAATACCTTTCTGTTAGTAATAGAAAAAGATCTATGAAACCGACTTATGCAGAAATCTATTGATATCGAATCCCTTTACATCACGCCTCGCAGTAAACTGGTATAATACACACCGATATTGTCAACTACACCCAACAAAATGAAACGTTTCAAGTTGGACCGGACTTCAAATATTTAAGTTAAAGTGGAATAATTGAAATAAAAACACAAACACACAAAGTCGACTTCGTAATAAAAAATAAAATGACATAGCTATATTGATGTACATATATTATACTATCGATATCATAGTCACTATCATTTTCTAGGTATTTAACAATATTCTTCCGATATTCATCTTCTATCTATATTACGTGCTGTACAGATTTTTTCCAAGCGTTTGCACATGTGAAGAGGGTCGGTCTGCGGCCCCAACCACGCCGCAGACGGTAGCTCCCAACCCAACAAAAGTGGAGCTTCCCAAAATGGTGACCCAAACTCTAATCTTTAAAACTGTGATCCCTGAGGGATTTCACATCTTGTTGAAGCCAAAGGATGTTATTACAAAATTGGGAAGAAGGCTTGTTCAGTAGCCTATCATCAAAATGGAAAACCCACGGTAACTTGGTTACTGCTTCAATATAATCTCCATTCAAGGTGATTGTCCCTTCCATATCTCTCTGGAGTGTTTTCTTCTAGATTTTAACAATATTCTTCCGATATTCATCTTCTATCTTTACTACGTGCTGTACAGATTTTTTTCAAGCGTTTGCACATGTGAAGAGGGTCAGTCTGCGGCCCCAACCACGCCGCAGACGGTAGCRCCCAACCCAACAAAAGTGGAGCTTCCCAAAATGGTGACCCAAACTCTAATCTTGAAAATTGTGATCCCTGAACGATTTCACATCTTGTTGAAGCCAAAGGATGTTAGTACAAAATTGGAAAGAAGGCTTGTTCAGTAGCCTGTCATCAAAATGGAAAACCCACGGTAACTTGGTTACTGCTTCAATATAATCTCCATTCAAGGTGATTGTCCCTTCCATATCTCTCTGGAGTGTTTTCTTCTAGATTTTAACAATATGCTTCTGATATTRATCTTCTATCTTAATTACGTGCTGTACAGATTTTTTCCAAGCGTTTGCACATGCGAAGATGGTCAGTCTGCGGCCCCAACCACGCCGCAGACGGTAGCTCCCAATCCAAAAAAAGTGGAGCTTCCCAAAATGGTGACCAAATTCTAATCTTTAAAATTGTGATTCCTGAACGATTTCATTTCATAAATTGGTTACTGATGCTTCAATATAATCTCCATGTAAGATGATTGTCCCTTTTGTCCCTTTCATATCTCTCTGGAGTGTTTTCTTCTATTTAAATAATTCCACTGTACCACTAGTTAACACCGAAGAGCACTTTGCACATACACTTGCACTCACTACATATTTTTTTAAACAATCATATACAAAATATAATTATGCCGTTAACATGCCTCATCCTCTTCCTGTTAAGGGTGTAGTCGGCGCCTCTGGCTAACCGAACAAGTGACCCTTGAGAATTTTCCATCCTTCAGCGGGAACTGCAGAACTATCTGGAACAAAATTGATTTAAATTACAAAATAGTCTAATTATTGGTTATTTACACCTACATACCTTATATAAAATGCTAAGAAATTGCTGGAAACCTAACTCACTTCACTATTCACTGTCCCACCCAAAAAAAAACTCCAAATGTGCAAAGTCAACTAAAGCTACAAACAAAAAGGAACCATAAGAAAAGCACTCACCCGACCAAATACTGCATCATGCAGTCTTACCCCCCACGATAAGACTTCCTGTAACAAAAGAGAACGGCTGTTAAAAAAATTAAATATAGGACGTCACTTTTTCTTGTGAAATTTCAGAAATGATCCAGAATATAACTCAAAACAAATTTTGATTGAAACTTACAGTATTTGGCCATACAGTGTAGCTCTAAACGTCTTGTCCCTCGGTGCACCAGGAATTATGTCCATCACTATTTATTGTAATCGAATTTAATAGTTAAAATTAGAAGCACACGCGATACTTGAGAGTCACCAGTGTTTACGAACTACAAAAAAGATCCCGCACTAACGGTAACGAACGAGAGCTGAACTTCTAATTTTTAAAAACGTACAGCATCTGCTGATGACACTACCGACTAGCAACGCGAACAGACCCCGTAGTCTGCTACCGATACCGATTATGCTGGAAGAAAGACATTTAAGTTACACATGAAAATATTATTAATAAGGTAGTTGATACTTGCCTGAATATTAAATTAACCAACCCTATAAAATGAAATTCCGCGTTTATTTCTATGATTTGGAAAACGAGAAATACTTTGCACATTTGGAATGCCCTGATAGAAATAGAAAATTATAACTAACACTCACCTGACCAAATACTGCATCATGCAGTCTTACCCCCCACGATAAGACTTCCTGCAACAAATAGAAAAGAAAATTAGATATTTCAATATGAAAATCTGACAAAACTGCTAGCATTAATAATTTTCAGTTTACATTTTTAGGTATGAATGGCATTATGCAAATTAGAATAAGAATTTATATTTTTAACTGTTCATGAACATTAGGACCTCGAACATTCAAAATGAGTTACAGAGAACTGATTACTTAAGACAAACACAATATGCAACATATTGTGTTACTTACAGTATTTGGCCATTAATGCTGCATCATCCTCTTCGGTCTCCTAGGATCCACTTCCACTAAGGGCTAAAATAAGTTCACGAATCTGTAACAGAAAAATGCATTTAACACATATAATCTGCTACCTTGAATGCCTGGTCCAGGTCACCTAAAGCTGTAAAAAATACATGTAATAAAAGAGACAGGTCTAAAGAGTTCACCAGAGCCTAATTATACTGTAAAAGAAAAAAGATTAAGGAAACGTAACACTTAAATTAACAATCAAATCAAACATAAATGGAAAAAGTTTTACCTGGAATAAATAAAAAAAATGTGTAAAGGTTGTAGTCTGCGATTCAGGCTAACCGACCCTTGCGAATTTTCTATCCTTTAGCGTTCGCATATGTGAAGAGGGCCTGTCTGCGGCCCCAACCACGCCGCAGACGGTAGCTCCCAACTCAACCAAGTGGAGCTTCCCAAAAAATGTGACTAAATCTAATCTTTAAAATTGCGATCCTTGCCAGATTCCTTATCTTGTTGAAACCAAAGAATGGGTTACGTTAGATGAGATGTAGTGTATATTGCCATCACAAAATTAGGAACAAATCTTGTCTAGTAGTCTGCCACCCAAATGGAATACCTCAGTAACTTGTTGACTGCTTCGGCCCTCCCTGGGAGCAGTCTCTTCTATAATTTCTACGACTTCCTTCTTGTAGTGAATTATTCCTATTGCCGCCATGAGTATTTACGACATTATCTTGTTCTATCGCTCCTATGCGGTCTCGATTAATTGTTTGCCTAAAACTTTGCGATCCTTCCTTCTAATTGTTATTAAGCGCTCTGACGTAACTTCGTTTTCGAGCGTCCCATAGGTACTTTCAGCACTCCCCTTCACTGACCTCCAGGCATGTGAAGGGGAACTGTCTGCGGCCCCAACCACGCCGCAGACAGTAGCTCCCAATCCAAACCAAAATGGAGCTTCCCTAAAATGTAACTAAACTCTATTCTTTAAAATTGCGATCCTTGGCATATTTCATATCCTGCTGAAGCCAAAAGATGGGTTGAGTTAGATAAGATGTAGTGTATATCGTCACCACCTAATTGGGAACAATGCTTGTCCAGTAGTCTGCCATCCAAATGGAATACCTCAGTAAGTTGTTGACTGCTTTAGCATAATCTCCATCTAATGCTTGTCCCCTCCTCGGGAACAGTCTCTTCTATAATTTCTACGACTTCCTTCTTGTAGTGAATTATTCCTATTACCGCCATGAGTATTTACGACATTATCTTGTCCTGTCGCTCCTATACGGTCTCGATTAATTGTTTGCCTAAAACTGTGCGATCCTTTCTTCTAATTGTTGTTAAGCGTTCTGCTGGTAACTTCGTTTTCGTGCGTCCGATAGGTACTTTCAGCACTCCCCTTCACTAGCCTCCACGCATGTGAAGGGGAACTGTCTGCGGCCCCAACCACGCCGCAGACGGTAGCTCCCAGCCCAAACCAAAATGGAGCTTCCTAAAAAAATGAGGATAAACTCTAATCTTTAAAGTACGATCCTGCAGTAGCCTGCCATCCTAACGTTATTCCTCAGTAACCTCTTGACTGCTTCAGCATAACCTCCATGAAGATGCTTGTCCTCTCCATACCTCCCTGGGAGCAGTCTCTTCTGTTTTAAATAATGTCACTTCTTCGCAGGATAACACTAAATCACAAAAGAGCACCTTGCACATTCACTTGCACTACCTACCCATACGCACTAAGTCACATATTAACACAAAAACAATCACTACAGAGCACTAAATATTTTTAAGAGCACATTAAGTATTTTCTTTCTTACCGGTTGGCCACAAGGGATGTGTTCAAATTAACTGCTCCAGCATAATCTCCTTGTATAATCTCCATGTAGGTAGTCTTTCAGCACTCCCCTTCACTGACATCCACGCATGTGAAGGGGAACTGTCTGCGGCCCCAACCACGCCGCAGACGGTAGCTCCCAATCCAAACCAAAATGGAGCTTCCCAAAAAATGTGGATAAACTTTGATCTTTTAAAGTGCGATCCTTGACAGATTTCATAGCCTGCTGAAGCCAAATAATGGATTAAATTAGGAACAAAGCTTTTCCAGTAGCCTGCCATCCAAACGTAATACCTCAGTAACTTGTTGACTGCTTCAGCATAACCTCCATGCAGATGCTCCTCCGTTCCTCCCTGGGAACAGTCTCTTCTGTTTTACATAATGTCACTTCTTCGCCGGATAACACTAAATCACAAAATAGCACCTTGCACATTCACTCGCACTCACTAGCATATGCACTAAATCACATATTAACACAAAAACAATCACTACACAGCACTAAATATTTTTAAGAACACATTAATTATCTTCTTTCTTGCCGGTTGGCCCCAAGCGATGTGTCAAATTAAATGCTTCAGCATACTCTACATGTAGGTACTTCCAGCGCTCCTCTTCCGTCATCACAGAAGTGCACGTGTGCGAAGACTCTCGATCCGAACCAAAATGGAGCTTCCCAAAAAATATGACTAAAAATAACTAAAATATGACTAGTATCAATTTAATCTTTAAAGGCTAAAAAAGTACATGAATCTGTAATAAAAAAAAAACATTTAAAGCATAAGGAATGTGTCACTTTGAATGCCTGGTCCAGGTCACCCAAAGCTGTAAAAATACATATAGTAACACTAATTCACGGAACTGCACTTTGCACATTCACTTGCACTCACTACGCATACAAACGCACTAAATCAGCTATTAACACAAAAACAATAACTACACAGCACTAAATAATTTTTAAAAACGCACTAAGTATCTTCTTTCTTGCCCGTTGACCCCAAGGGATGTGTTCAAATTAAATGCTTCAGCATAATATCCATGTAGGTACTTTCAGCCCTCTTCAGTCTTCACTGACCTCCACGTATGTGAAGAACTGTCGGCGGCCCCAACCACGCCGCAGACGGTAGCTCCCAATCCGAACCAAAATGGAGCTTCCCAAAAAATGTGGATAAACTCTAATCTTTAAAGCGCGCTCCAGCAGTAGCCTGCCATCCTAACGTAATTCCTCAGTAACCTCTTGATTGCTTCAGCATAACCTCCATGAAGATGCTTGTCCTCTCCATACCTCCCTGGGAGCAGTCTCTTCTGTTTAAATAATGTCACTTCTTCGCTAGATATCACTAATTCACAAAAGAGCACCTTGCACATTCACTTGCACTCACTACACATACGCACTAAGTATTTTTTAAGAGCACTACACTATAAGTATCTTCTTTCTTGCTAAATAAAATAACTCCGTAGCAGGAAATTTAAATTGGATGAAGCGGAAATTTAATGTTGTATCAAATCGTTTGTTACTGGAGTCTTGTGCAAATTATTAATAAATATCGTATCAGCTGTTTCTGTTATCAAAAGCATCTTGATTGAAAGATGCAATGAATCGATCGGATTGAGAGGCACGAGCCATGATATTCCAATTTTGGGTGAAGCTGATTTGGGTGTAGGAATAATAAGAGTTTGTTATCGCCAGTCAAAAATTTGTAGTTTGTGAAGATGAATTACCGCTACMGTGTGATGGAATTTTAWGTAGACATTTCTTAGGATAAAACTTAATAAAAATTTATTCTAGAAAAAATGTTTTGGAGGTATGGGCTAATGAAATACCTATGCTAATGATAGGCGAAGGTTTTGGTATTGGTGTTACACACACAAGAAGTGATAATAATGGGGTAAAGAGCGACACAGCGCGGAGATATGATAGTAGCATGGACTATAGGTGGTTAAAAGCGTTTTACAAAGAAACGACGCGGTAGTTAGCGATAGCAGGGAAATTAACTACGAACGATATCAGAAGTTATGATAAGAAGATTAAACGCGRTGCGAGAAAGGATGGCRTAATAGTTGGTGAAAGTGATAGTATACGAGGGGAATTCGGAAGTTATCGTGAAGTTTTAAATCAAGGAACTCTGATATAACGCTATAAMAATGGAKACGCGAAGCCCGTGAGGGATGTTAAGTTTTCCAAAGTTCAGGACCGCATTTCCTTGAATTTTATGGAGAATTATGTGAAACTGAAGTTAATGATTTATGTTACTAGAATACCGAACTTAGTAAGGGAAAAGCGACCCGAGAATTTAGAGAAAAGCTTTCGATGCCTGTAAGGGAAGCCAAAGAGTTCAAAATTCACTCGCAATTTTCTGAAAGGTAATGAGGCAGGGAAGCCTAATTATTATGACGAAATAGAAGAGTGTCAAGAAAAGGCGATCAAACCACTTAAGAAAGAATTCTCGAAGACTACAGAAGGATCGGAATTCTGAGGTGCAGGAACGTATTGCTCTAAAATCGGCGGGGCAGAAAAGGAAAGATATGATAGTTGGTTAGTATAAAATAAAAGTATGTGGTGTTAGTGAAGATATCAGTGAGGATATCGAGATATATGAAGAAGCTGTGGGTAATAATGAGATAATAAATGTTGCGGATCACAGTGGTGATGAAATAATATAATAATGGAGTGAATAATAAAGATTTAATTAATAGAAGAATTAATAAATAATATAAAAAAATAAAAATATGAAGTTGATGGTTGTACTTAGGAGGAAGACAATTTATCGGGTAATAAATCGTGTAACGTGAATAGTACTGAAATCGATATACAAGGATAGAATTACGGAGGAATCGGTGAAGACGAAGGGTATACCTTAGATGAAATAGATTGGTCTAATGAAGTTGGTAGATTGAAACCGGATGTTAAGAAAAATAATACGGAGGGTGATCACAAAAGCGATTTTAAAGTTATTGGCAACTGGACTGGACCTCTAGCACGTCAAAAGCTTCACTTGTCACTTCATCACTGGAACAGCACCTTGCACATTCACTTGCACTCACTACGCACACAAACACTATAAATCACCTATAAACACAAAAACTACCACTACGGAGCACAAACATTTTATAAGGACCTGTAAGTATCTTCTTTCTTGCCGCCCGTTGACTCCAGAGGTGTGTGCATAATCTCCATGTAGGTACTTCCTGCGCTCCTCTTCAGTCTTCACTGCCCTCCACGTATGTGGAGAACTGTCTGCGGCCCCAACCACGCCGCAGACGGTAGCTCCCAATCCAAACCAAAATGGAGCTTCCCAAAAAAATTTGATTAAACTGCAGTCTTTAAAATTGCGATCCTTGGCAGATTTCATAACTTGTGTAGTGTATATCGTCATCACAAAATTGGGAACAAAGCTTGCCCAGTATTCTGTCATCCAAGCGGAATACCTCAGTAACTTGTTGACTACTTCAGCATAATATTAATGTAGATTGCTTGTTCACTCTGCACCTCCCTAAGAGCAGCCTCTTCTGTTTAAATAATGTCACTTCTTCACTGAATAACAATAATTCACCTTACACTTTCACTTGCACTCACTACGCATACAAACACACAAACACTAAACACAAAAAAACCACTACGGAGCACTAAATGTATTATTTATAAGAGCACTTTAGGTTTCTTCTTTGTTGTCGATTGGATCTCTAGCACATCAAACACGGTACTGTACTTTAGACAGTAAGTTTCAAAACTGTTAAGTGTAGTGATAAACGCGTATTGGACGTATATGAATATTAGCACTAAAAAAAAGCTTAGTTATGGCGGGACCAGTGGAAATTAGTATCGCTTCCAAGTCTTCTTCAAGCAGCTCTCGGTTTAGTGGATTGTAGACTGATATATTGCGGATATAGCCTACATCTGTCACATCGATCTCGCTAGCAGTAGCCTACATTGGCTGCATCGGATTGACGTTGACGGCATGGTGCTTGAAGCCCCTCTTGACGTAGATGGCGGTGCCACTTCCGGTGCGATTCAGACGGTCGGTGTGGTGGAGGACGTAGTTCGGAATGCTCGGGCTGTCGCATGATATCAGATGCGTCTCGTTGACAAGGACTACATTGACTCCATGTCGTGTCATGAAGTCTTGGAACTCGAATCGTTGGCGTTTGATCCCGCTGGCATTCCATTAAGCAATCTGCAGGGAGGACGGTGCGTGAATCTCCCTAGCCATTTTTTTCTAGTTGAACAAGCAGGCAATATCTTGKGCGCAAGATATGACGGCAGTCAGTACTTCTGGCATGGTGCTTTTGCCGGCTAGATCTGCAGACACCTTCTGGATGACGTGTACCAGACGGTCAAAATTGATATTCTGGAGCAGTTTGAGGATTTGTTCCACCGGACTGTCTTCCTTATAGTCGAGGTTGGGGGATTCATGCCATCCAGGTGGATCGTCCCGCATACCTCTGGAACGGCGGGTGCAGTAGTTCGAGCGTGTGATAAGCCGGATCTCACGGTGGAAGGGACGACCGGGCTGGCTGTCGGTCTTGGTGAGGCCGGAAAGGATGTCGGCTTTGGTTCCGACTCGGGAAACTGTGGGCTCCTCGGGCACCTCCTGTAGCTGCTAGCAGGATGTGAGCCTTCACAGTTGGCATGCGTGGCGGCAGCACCTCTGGGAATGGTGAAATCTATGGTAGCGAAAACACGGCCCGACGGTCTTTCTTCTTGTTCGGCAACTCAACTTGGATGTTGAGGTCGCAACAGGTCCTGATGCCGAAGATGTCCTTGGTTTTCGGCGCGCGTCTAAGATTGACAAAGACGAGAGGCGTCTTGCTCCCGTCCTTCTTCTTCATTCGTCGTGCTCCCTCCACGTCGAATACTTGGTGGCGTAACAGTATCTCCAGCTAGTCATCGGTGATGGAGGTCGACAGGCCCCTAATGACCAACTTTAGGGACTTCTCTTCCTAGAGAGCGTAGGTATTACATGGTAAACCCATGTCATCCGGCATCTTCGTCATGTCACGGTGCGAGTCGGGGATGATGGGCTGGATCAGGATGCCAGAAGTTATTGTCTTAGCTTTAGCAAAAGCCAGACGTTTATCTGACATCCGGGCGGCTACAGTTGTCCACTTCTCCGGGGCTCGGAGAATCACGTGTGGCGACGCCTTGGGCTTGTCGGACGTGGGAGCGGTACCTGGGGTTTCTACTTCTATTTCGTTTAACGCGGCGAAAGGTTATTAGTCGTAGGTTATTAAAGTCGTCTTCGGAGGATGTGTGTACTAGGTCGGTGGATGGTCCTGGGGTGGTGGATGGGAGTGAGGCAGTAGAAGGTAATGAATGGCAGTGYGATGGTGGACGGGAGTGGGGCGGTGTTTGATTCCGGGGGCGGGCGATGGTCTTGGAATAGCGATGMGGTTATTGGCCTTGGTCGCTGGGCAAATAGCAATTTTTACAGCGGCTGACACCTGGTACGGTAACCATGACGGGGGCAGAAACGGTCGCATTCTGGTTGACGACGTGATACAAGGGCTGGGCGTCGGTGGAAACCACTAGATGCCGACAAAACAGCACAATGCTGTTCTCCAGCAGACCAGCGACTCTCATCTGCTGAATGATGAACGGATCCATCACCAGCAGCATCGATGTTCTTAACAGAACGGTTGTTCTAAACAGAGCAGTTTGCTTTATCGCTATATGAGTGCTGAGGAAATTCGACTGCACTACTCCAGAGCTCGTGTTCGAACTCTGAATGAAAGCGATGCTGGAATCGGCTTGTGAATTTATACTCTCCCCGGTGGTTAGGGCCGTCTGGCCTGCGTCGGATGATTATCTGGTCTTATGGGGACAGTCTATTTTGCACTGGTAGACGATGTTTTATCGTCCTGATGGAAAAGGCTATATGGTCTTAGGCGGCGTCTCGTTACAAACGTGTGCGGGAGTGAAGAGGTCTGTACTAAAATAAACGTACCTAATAACATTGGCTCGGAACTCGAACTGATAATTTATTTAATACTAAGTGAAATGTCGTCTGTCTACAGCATATGCTAACGATGATTATATGTATAACCAACTAGAGTGTGTAAAATGTTAATGTATGATCGTGTATGTTTAAAACAGTTTTGGTTAGCTTGCGTAACCAAAGTAAGATGCGTCATAGAGAGCAAGATAGTTTAAATGCATATTTTAGGGTTTCGTGGTTTGTAAACTGATAGGTAGGTTAGGATGACCTACCTGACAACCTAAGTTTCCAAACTGATATGACTAAACAAACGTATTTTCTTAAGATATAGAAGACMGCCCTTCTTTTTCAACTGGGTGAGTAATGTTGTAAACCACCCCGTATACTTAAAAGTATTATCAGTGCCGTAAAAGCAAGTGGGTTCAGATTCTTCACTCTACATTTTATGTTATTGTTAGAATTCCTCAACGTTATTTTCTTTCGATTTTAGTTTAAACGGTTGTATTAGTTTTACTCTTCTGATAACCTTATTAATATAATGAAGTATAGTCATCTACTGTTACATTGGTGACATCGGGTGAGATTTTAAATTAGTCCTACTAAT
Organism: Rhyzopertha dominica; assembly: GCA_025024175.1. Lineage (NCBI taxonomy): Eukaryota > Metazoa > Arthropoda > Insecta > Coleoptera > Bostrichidae > Rhyzopertha > Rhyzopertha dominica. The sequence continues at coordinate 2,370,829 of QCXZ01000086.1, read as the reverse complement.
GTGTCCTTTATTACAACTCCAGCATCATTAAATTAAGAAAGTATGTCAATATTATTATATTACAGTAGATTCACCAAATGCAGATATTGCTTATAAATTATTTACAGGCTTTGGGGCCTCAAAACATAGTTTGCTGTGTTTTGAAAACTTCAGCAATACGACACCACTCCAACATCATTAAGTAAAAGAGAGATATTAATATTCTTTCTGCTTGGGAGTGGTTACGAGGTACATAGATTGTTTTGAGTAGCTTTTACAAATAAAAAATTTTTTATAAACTATTTATATGCCCTGAAGCCACATAATATAATTTGTTGCATTTTAAAAACTTCAATTAATACGAGACAACAGCAACATCGTTAAATAAAAAAGAATATTAATATCTTTTTGTTCAGGATGGTTGGGAGGTAAAATGAATTGTCGGAGTAGTTTTAATATGTGAAAAAAATGCTCATAAATTATTTGTGAAGCTTTGACAGTTTTTAATGTTTGGAAACCTCAACTAGTACGATAGAACATCATTCAATAAAAAAAGAATATTAATATTCTTTCTGCCCAAGGATGGTTGAAGGGTAAAATGAATGTTTAAAGTGGCTTTTGCAAATGAAAAAATTGCTTATAAATTATTTAGTTGCTTTGAGGCCTCAAAACATAGTTTGCAGTGTTTTAAAAATTTCAGCTAATAAGACACTACTCCATCATTAAAAACAACTAATACGCGAATACTATCCCAACACCATAAAGTCAAAAAGAATATTAATAGTCTTTCTCTCGGGGGTGGTTGGAAGACAAAATGAATGTTTGGAGTAGATTTAACGAATGCAAATATTGGTTATAAATGATTTATATGCTTTGAGGCCACAAAACGTAGTTTCTTATGTTTTAAAACCTACAACTAATACGCGAATACTATCCCAACACCATAAAGTCTAAAAGAATATTAATATTCTTTCTCTCGGGGGTGGTTGGAAGACAAAATGAATGTTTGGAGTAGATTTAACGAATGCAAATATTGGTTATAAATGATTTATATGCTTTGAGGCCACAAAACGTAGTTTCTTATGTTTTAAAACCTACAACTAATACGCGAATACTATCCCAACACCATAAAGTCAAAAAGAATATTAATATTCTTTCTCTCGGGGGTGGTTGGAAGACAAAATGAATGTTTGGAGTAGATTTAACGAATGCAAATATTGGTTATAAATGATTTATATGCTTTGAGGCCACAAAACGTAGTTTCTTATGTTTTAAAACCTACAACTAATACGCGAATACTATCCCAACACCATAAAGTCAAAAAGAATATTAATATTCTTTCTCTCGGGGGTGGTTGGAAGACAAAATGAATGTTTGGAGTAGATTTAACGAAGGCAAATATTGGTTATAAATGATTTATATGCTTTGAGGCCACAAAACGTAGTTTCTTATGTTTTAAAACCTACAACTAATACGCGAATACTATCCCAACACCATAAAGTCAAAAAGAATATTAATATTCWTTCTCTCGGGGGTGGTTGGAAGACAAAATGAATGTTTGGAGTAGATTTAACGAATGCAAATATTGGTTATAAATGGTTTATATGCTTTGAGGCCACAAAACGTAGTTTCTTATGTTTTAAAACCTACAACTAATACGCGAATACTATCCCAACACCATAAAGTCAAAAAGAATATTAATATTCTTTCTCTCGGGGGTGGTTGGAAGACAAAATGAATGTTTGGAGTTGATTTAACGAATGCAAATATTGGTTATAAATGATTTATATGCTTTGAGGCCACAAAACGTAGTTTCTTATGTTTTAAAACCWACAACTAATACGCGAATACTAWCCCAACACCATAAAGTCAAAAAGAATATTAATATTCTTTCTCTCGGGGGTGGTTGGAAGACAAAATGAATGTTTGGAGTTGATTTAACGAATGCAAATATTGGTTATAAATGATATATATGCTTTGAGGCCACAAAATGTAGTTTCTTATGTTTTAAAAACTTCAACAAATACGCAAGTACTATCTCAACACCATAAAGTCAAAAAGAATATTAATATTCTTTCTCTCGGGGGTGGTTGGAAGACAAAATGAATGTTTGGAGTTGATTTAACGAATGCAAATATTGGTTATAAATGATTTATGTGCTTTGAGGCCACAAAACGTAGTTTCTTATGTTTTAAAACCCACAACTAATACGCGAATACTATCCCAACACCATAAAGTCAAAAATAATATTAATATTCTTTCTCTCGGGGGTGGTTGGATGTTTGGAGTAGATTTAACGAGTGCAAATATTGCTTATAAATTATTTAGATGATTTGAGGCCACAAAAGATAGTTAGCTGTGTTTTAAAAGCTTCAGTTTAATACGACACCACTCCACCATCATCAAGTAAAAGAAGGATATTAATATTCTTTCTGCTTGGGAGTGGTTACGAGGTACATAGATTGTTTTGAGTAGCTTTTACAAATAACACATTTGTCTATAAACTATATATATGCCTTGAGGTCACATAATATAACTTGTTGCGTTATAAAGCTTCAATTAATACAACACTACTCCAACATCATTATATAAACGAAGAATATTAATACCTTTCTGTTCGGGGTGGTTGGGAGGTAAAATGAATTGTCGGAGTAGCTTTAACATATGAAAACGTTGCTCATAAATTATTTATGATGCTTTMAGGCCAAAAAACAGTTTGTAATGTTTTAAAAACTTCAACTAGTACGAGAGAACATCACTTAATAAAAAAAGAATATTAATATTCTTTCTTACCAAGGGTGGTTGGAGGGTAAAATGAATGTTTGAAGTGGCTTTTGCAAATGAAAAAATTGCTTATAAATTATTTAGTTGCTCTGAGGCCTCGAAACATAGTTTGCTGTGTTTTAAAAGCTGCAGCAAATTAGACGCTACTCCAACATCATTAAGAAAAAAAGAATATTAATATTATTTCTGCCCAAGGGTGGTTGGAGGGTAAAATGTGTGTTTGAAGTGGCTTATGCAAATGGAAAATTGCTTATAAATTATTTAGTTGCTCTGAGGCCTCAAAACATAGTTTGCTGTGTTTTAAAAGCTTCAGCAAATTAGATGCTACTCCAACATCATTAAAAAAAGAAGGATATTAATATTCTTTCTTACCAAGGGTGGTTGGAGGGTAAAATGAATGTTTGAAGTGGCTTTTGCAAATGAAAAAATTGCTTATAAATTATTTAGTTGCTCTGAGGCCTCAAAACATAGTTTGCTGTGTTTTAGAAGCTTCAGCAAATTAGATGCTATTCCAACATCATTAAAAAAAGAAGGATATTAATATTCTTTCTTACCAAGGGTGGTTGGAGGGTAAAATGAATGTTTGAAGTGGCTTTTGCAAATGAAAAAATTGCTTATAAATTATTTAGTTGCTCTGAGGCCTCAAAACATAGTTTGCTGTGTTTTAAAAGCTTCAGCAAATTAGACGCTACTCCAACATCATTAAGAAAAAGAAGGATATTAATATTCTTTCTGCCCGAGGATGGTTTGAAAATTTCAACTAGTACGATAGAACATCATTCAATAAAAAAAGAATATTAATATTCTTTCTGCCCAAGGGTGGTTTGAAAATTTCAACTAATACGATAGAACATCATTCAATAAAAAAAGAATATTAATATTATTTCTGCCKAAGGGWGGTTGGAGGGTAAAATGTGTGTTTGAAGTGGCTTATGCAAATGGAAAATTGCTTATAAATTATTTAGTTGCTCTGAGGCCTCAAAACATAGTTTGCTGTGTTTTAAAAGCTTCAGCAAATTAGATGCTACTCCAACATCATTAAAAAAAGAAGGATATTAATATTCTTTCTTACCAAGGGTGGTTGGAGGGTAAAATGAATGTTTGAAGTGGCTTTTGCAAATGAAAAAATTGCTTATAAATTAATTAGTTGCTCTGAGGCCTCAAAACATAGTTTGCTGTGTTTTAAAAGCTTCAGCAAATTAGATGCTACTCCAACATCATTAAAAAAAAGAAGGATATTAATATTCTTTCTTACCAAGGGTGGTTTGAAAATTTCAACTAGTACGATAGAACATCATTCAATAAGAAAAATATTAATATTGTTTCTGCCCGAGGGTGGTTTGAAAATTTCAACTAGTACGTTAGAACATCATTCAATAAAAAAAGAATATTAATATTATTTCTGCCCAAGMGTTGTTGGAGGGTCAAATGTGTGTTTGAAGTMGCTTTTGCAAATGAAAAAATTGCTTATAAATTATTTAGTTGCTCTGAGGCCTCGAAACATAGTTTGCTGTGTTTTAACAGCTTCAGCAAATGAGACGCTACTCCAACATCATTAAGAAAAAAGGATATTAATATTCTTTCTGCCCAAGGGTGGTTTGAAAATTTCAACTAGTACGATAGAACATCATTCAATAAAGAAAGAATATTAATATTATTTCTGCCCAAGGGTGGTTGGAGGGTAAAATGTGTGTTTGAAGTGGCTTATGCAAATGGTAAATTGCTTATAAATTATTTAGTTGCTTTGAGGCCTCAAAACATAGTTTGCTGTGTTTTAAAAACTTCTACTAATTAGACACTACTCCAACATCATTAAGAAAAGAAGGATATTAATATTATTTCTGTTCTGGGGTGGTTGCGAGGAACAATGATTGTTTCAAGTAGCTTTTGCAAATAAAAAATTGTTTATAAACTATTTATATGCCTTGAGACCACATAATATTATTTGTAGCGTTTTAAAAACTTAATACGAGGCTACTCCAACATCGTTAACTAAAGAAGAATATTAATATCTTTCTGTTCGCAGTAGTTGGGAGATAAAATGAATTGTCGGAGTAGCTTTAATATGTGAAAAATGCTCATAAATTATTAATGATGCCTCAACACAGTTTGTAATGTTTGCAAACTGATTATATGCCTTGGGGGCACATAATATAATCTACTAGTACGAGAGAACATCATTAAATAATTAAAAGAATATTAATATTCCTTCTCTCGGGGGTGGTTGGAAGACAAAATGAATGTTTGYAGTAGATTTAACGAATTCAAATATTGCTTATAAATTATTTAGATGCTTTGAGGCCACAAAACGCAGTTTCTTATGTTTTAAAAACTTCAACTCATACGCGAGTACTATCCCAACACCATAAAGTCTAAAAGAATATCAATATTCTTTCTCTCGMGGGTGGTTGGAAGARAAAATGAATGTTTGAAGTAGATTTAACGAATTCAAATATTGCTTATAAATTATTTAGATGCTTTGAGGCCACAAAACGCAGTTTCTTATGTTTTAAAAACTTCAACTCATACGCGAGTACTATCCCAACACCATAAAGTCTAAAAGAAWATCAATATTCTTTCTCMCGAGGGTGGTTGGAAGATAAAATGAAMGTTTGYAGTAGATTTAACGAATGCAAATGTTGCTTATGAATTATTTAGATGGTTTGAGGCCACAAAACGCATATAATTATGTTTTAAAAACTTCAACTAATACGCGAGTACTATCCCAACACCATATAGTCTAAAAGAATATCAATATTCTTTCTCTCGGGGGTGGTTGGAAGACAAAATGAATGTTTGAAGTAGATTTAACGAATTCAAATATTGCTTATAAATTATTTAGATGCTTTGAGGCCACAAAACGCAGTTTCTTATGTTTTAAAAACTTCAACTCATACGCGAGTACTATCCCAACACCATAAAGTCTAAAAGAATATCAATATTCTTTCTCTCGAGGGTGGTTGGAAGATAAAATGAATGTTTGGAGTAGATTTAACGAATGCAAATGTTGCTTATGAATTATTTAGATGGTTTGAGGCCACAAAACGCATATAATTATGTTTTAAAAACTTCAACTAATACGCGAGTACTATCCCAACACCATATAGTCTAAAAGAATATCAATATTCTTTCTCTCGGGGGTGGTTGGAAGACAAAATGAATGTTTGAAGTAGATTTAACGAATTCAAATATTGCTTATAAATTATTTAGATGCTTTGAGGCCACAAAACGCAGTTTCTTATGTTTTAAAAACTTCAACTCATACGCGAGTACTATCCCAACACCATAAAGTCTAAAAGAATATCAATATTCTTTCTCTCGAGGGTGGTTGGAAGATAAAATGAATGTTTGGAGTAGATTTAACGAATGCAAATGTTGCTTATGAATTATTTAGATGGTTTGAGGCCACAAAACGCATATAATTATGTTTTAAAAACTTCAACTAATACGCGAGTACTATCCCAACACCATAAACTCTAAAAGAATAGCAATATTCTTTCTCTCGGGGGTGGTTGGAAGACAAAATGAATGTTTGGAGTAGATTTAATGAATTCAAATATTGCTTATAAATTATTTAGATGCTTTGAGGCCACAAAACGCAGATAATTATGTTTTAAAAACTTCAACTAATACGCGAGTACTATCCCAACACCATAAAGTCTAAAAGAATATCAATATTCTTTCTCTCGGGGGTGGTTGGAAGACAAAATGAATGTTTGGAGTAGATTTAGCGAATTCAAATATTGCTTATAAATTATTTAGATGCTTTGAGGCCACAAAACGCAGATAATTATGTTTTAAAAACTTCAACTAATATGCGAGTACTATCCCAACACCATAAAGTCTAAAAGAATATCAATATTCTTTCTCTCGAGGGTGGTTGGAAGATAAAATGAATGTTTGAAGTAAATTTAACGAATGCAAATATTGCTTATAAATTATTTAGATGCTTTGAGGCCACAAAACGCAGATTATTATGTTTTAAAAACTTCAACTAATACGCGAGTACTATCCCAACACCATAAAGTCTAAAAGAATATCAATATTCTTTCTCTCGGGGGTGGCTGGAAGACAAAATGAATGTTTGGAGTAGATTTAACGAATGCAACTATTGGTTATAAATGATTTATGTGCTTTGAGGCCACAAAACGTAGWTTATTATGTTTTAAAAKCTACAACTAATACGCGAGTACTATCCCAACACCATAAAGTCTAAAAGAATATCAATATTCTTTCTCTCGGGGGTGGTTGGAAGACAAAATGAATGTTTGGAGTAGATTTAACGAATGCAAATATTGCTTATAAATTATTTAGATGCTTTGAGGCCACAAAACGCAGATTATTATGTTTTAAAAACTTCAACTAATACGCGAATACTATCCCAACACCATAAAGTCTAAAAGAATATCAATATTCTTTCTCTCGGGGGTGGTTGGAAGACAAAATGAATGTTTGAAGTAAATTTAACGAATGCAAATATTGCTTATAAATTATTTAGATGCTTTGAGGCCACAAAACGCAGATTATTATGTTTTAAAAACTTCAACTAATACGCGAGTACTATCCCAACACCATAAAGTCTAAAAGAATATCAATATTCTTTCTCTCGGGGGTGGTTGGAAGACAAAATGAATGTTTGGAGTAGATTTAACGAATGCAACTATTGGTTATAAATGATTTATGTGCTTTGAGGCCACAAAACGRAGTTTCTTATGMTTTAAAACCTACAACTAATACGCGAGTACTATCCCAACACCATAAAGTCTAAAAGAATATCAATATTCTTTCTCTCGAGGGTGGTTGGAAGATAAAATGAATGTTTGAAGTAAATTTAACGAATGCAAATATTGCTTATAAATTATTTAGATGCTTTGAGGCCACAAAACGCAGATAATTATGTTTTAAAAACTTCAACTAATACGCGAATACTATCCCAACACCATAAAGTCAAAAAGAATATTAATATTCTTTCTCTCGGGGGTGGTTGGAAGACAAAATGAATGTTTGGAGTAGATTTAACGAATGCAAATATTGCTTATAAATTATTTAGATGCTTTGAGGCCACAAAACGCAGATTAWTATGTTTTAAAAACTTCAACTAATACGCGAGTACTATCCCAACACCATAAAGTCTAAAAGAATATCAATATTCTTTCTCTCGGGGGTGGTTGGAAGACAAAATGAATGTTTGGAGTAGATTTAACGAATGCAACTATTGGTTATAAATGATTTATGTGCTTTGAGGCCACAAAACGTAGTTTCTTATGTTTTAAAACCTACAACTAATACGCGAGTACTATCCCAACACCATAAAGTCTAAAAGAATATCAATATTCTTTCTCTCGAGGGTGGTTGGAAGATAAAATGAATGTTTGAAGTAAATTTAACGAATGCAAATATTGCTTATAAATTATTTAGATGCTTTGAGGCCACAAAACGCAGATAATTATGTTTTAAAAACTTCAACTAATACGCGAATACTATCCCACCACCATAAAGTCAAAAAGAATATTAATATTCTTTCTCTCGGGGGTGGTTGGAAGACAAAATGAATGTTTGGAGTAGATTTAACGAATGCAAATATTGSTTATAAATTATTTAMYTGCTTTGAGGCCACAAAACGCAGATTATTATGTTTTAAAAACTTCAACTAATACGCGAGTACTATCCCAACACCATAAAGTCTAAAAGAATATCAATATTCTTTCTCTCGGGGGTGGTTGGAAGACAAAATGAATGTTTGGAGTAGATTTAACGAATGCAACTATTGGTTATAAATGATTTATGTGCTTTGAGGCCACAAAACGTAGTTTCTTATGTTTTAAAACCTACAACTAATACGCGAGTACTATCCCAACACCATAAAGTCTAAAAGAATATCAATATTCTTTCTCTCGAGGGTGGTTGGAAGATAAAATGAATGTTTGAAGTAAATTTAACGAATGCAAATATAGCTTATAAATTATTTAGATGCTTTGAGGCCACAAAACGCAGATTATTATGTTTTAAAAACTTCAACTAATACGCGAGTACTATCCCAACACCATAAAGTCTAAAAGAATATCAATATTCTTTCTCTCGGGGGTGGTTGGAAGACAAAATGAATGTTTGGAGTAGATTTAACGAATGCAACTATTGGTTATAAATGATTTATGTGCTTTGAGGCCACAAAACGTAGTTTCTTATGTTTTAAAACCTACAACTAATACGCGAGTACTATCCCAACACCATAAAGTCTAAAAGAATATCAATATTCTTTCTCTCGGGGGTGGTTGGAAGACAAAATGAATGTTTGGAGTAGATTTAACGAATGCAAATATTGTTTATAAATTATTTAGATGCTTTGAGGCCACAAAACGCAGATTATTATGTTTTAAAAACTTCAACTAATACGCGAGTACTATCCCAACACCATAAAGTCTAAAAGAATATCAATATTCTTTCTCTCGGGGGTGGTTGGAAGACAAAATGAATGTTTGGAGTAGATTTAACGAATGCAAATATTGATTATAAATTATTTAGATGCTTTGAGGCCACAAAACGCAGATTATTATGTTTTAAAAACTTCAACTAATACGCGAATACTATCCCAACACCATAAAGTCAAAAAGAATATTAATATTCTTTCTCTCGGGGGTGGTTGGAAGACAAAATGAATGTTTGGAGTAGATTTAACGAATGCAAATATTGTTTATAAATTATTTAGATGCTTTGAGGCCACAAAACGCAGATTATTATGTTTTAAAAACTTCAACTAATACGCGAATACTATCCCAACACCATAAAGTCAAAAAGAATATTAATATTCTTTCTCTCGGGGGTGGTTGGAAGACAAAATGAATGTTTGGAGTAGATTTAACGAATGCAAATATTGTTTATAAATTATTTAGATGCTTTGAGGCCACAAAACGCAGTTTCTTATGTTTTAAAAACTTCAACTAATACGCGAGTACTATCCCAACACCATAAAGTCTAAAAGAATATCAATATTCTTTCTCTCGAGGGTGGTTGGAAGATAAAATGAATGTTTGAAGTAAATTTAACGAATGCAAATATAGCTTATAAATTATTTAGATGCTTTGAGGCCACAAAACGCAGATTATTATGTTTTAAAAACTTCAACTAATACGCGAATACTATCCCAACACCATAAAGTCAAAAAGAATATTAATATTCTTTCTCTCGGGGGTGGTTGGAAGACAAAATGAATGTTTGGAGTAGATTTAACGAATGCAAATATTGTTTATAAATTATTTAGATGCTTTGAGGCCACAAAACGCAGTTTCTTATGTTTTAAAAACTTCAACTAATACGCGAGTACTATCCCAACACCATAAAGTCTAAAAGAATATCAATATTCTTTCTCTCGAGGGTGGTTGGAAGATAAAATGAATGTTTGAAGTAAATTTAACGAATGCAAATATTGCTTATAAATTATTTAGATGCTTTGAGGCCACAAAAGGCAGATTATTATGTTTTAAAAACTTCAACTAATACGCGAATACTATCCCAACACCATAAAGTCAAAAAGAATATTAATATTCTTTCTCTCGGGGGTGGTTGGAAGACAAAATGAATGTTTGGAGTAGATTTAACGAATGCAAATATTGTTTATAAATTATTTAGATGCTTTGAGGCCACAAAACGCAGATTTTTATGTTTTAAAAACTTCAACTAATACGCGAGTACTATCTCAACATCATAAAGTCAAAAAGAATATTAATATTCTTACTCTCGGGGTGGTTGGAAGACAAAACGAATGTTTGGAGTAGATTTAACGAAAGGAAAAATTCCTTATAAATTATTTGTATGCTTTGAGGCCCCAAAACTTACTTTGCTGTGTTTTAAAAGCTTCAGCAAATACGAAACTACCCCAACGTAATTAATGTATTAAAGCTCACGAGTATAGGACTAATTTGAAATCCCATCTTATGTCACCAATGTAAAGACTGACAACGCGATGTCCTTAAAAGCTGCTACCGAATGTATTACTTTTATTAAAAAACTACTACTGCTTAAGCTTAACTTAAGATCGACAAATGCAAAAATAGTAGCGTGGCCAAAGATTAAACGTACTGTAGGGTTATGCGAGGGTTTAATTGGCCTTATCTCCCACTGCACTTCTCAGTATCACAATGAAGAATCTGAACGCAAGAGTTTTCTTTTGCATTGTTCATATTTGATTACTAAGGTTACTTAGAATCATAATTTTTTTTGGTCTTTACGGCCCTGGCACTACTCTTACAATTCACTACTCTAACAGATTTATGGCAACTAAAGAAATGAAATTTCTATATTAGGAAATTGTTAATACAGATATGGCGCCACCAGTTCGAATTGAAGGATTCGAACATCCCTAAACTTAGAAAAGAGCAATGCAGGCAAAACTACCAATTCTCTTATCAAAGACCAAATAACAACGCCTGATAATATAAACAAGGTGTATACAAAAAAATTGCTAAGTTGTAGAACCCACGGTAAAAGCTGAAAAATTGTTTACATTACAACATTTGCACTGATCAGACTAACTCCAGCAACAATGTTATAATCAGAAATTCTTCCACCAACATGTACGTATGCTACTGATAATCGCTAACCACATACGTCTACGAACTTATTAAAATTAAACATCTCACGTATACAGGGTGGTTTACTGCAATACTCGCCCCTTTGAAAAAGAAGGGCAATCTTCTATATCTTAAGAAAATAAGTTTGTTCAGTCATATCAATTTGGAAACGTAGGTTGTCAGGTAGGTCATCCTAAACCTACCTATCAGTTGACAAACTACGAAACCCTAAAATATGCACATAAGCATTTATAAACTAACCATCGTTGCATTAAAACATTTAAACTATCTTGTTCTCTATGACGCATCTAACTTTGGTAACGCAAGTTAAGCAAAACTGTTTTAAACATACACGACCATACGTGAACATTTACACACTATAGTTGATTATACATATTAATCATCGTTAGCATATGCTGTAGACAGACGACACTTCACTTAGTAATTAGTAGATTATCGGTTTGAGTTCCGCGACAATTTTATTACGTACGGTTATTTTAGTACAGACCTCTTCACCCCGCACACGTTTGGAAACGAAACGCCGCCTAAGACCAGATGGTCTTTTCCATCAGGACGATCAAATATCGTCTGCCAGTGCAAAATAGACTGTCCCCATAAGACCAGAGAATCGCCCGATGCAGGCCAGACGGCCCTAACCACCATCCCGGAGAGTATAAATTCACAAGCCGATTCCAGCATCCCTTTCATTCAGAGTTAGAAGACGAGCTCTGGAGCAGTGCAGTCGAATTTCCTCAGCGCTCCGATAGCGAGAAATCAAACTGCTGTGTTTAGAACAACCGTTATGTTAAGAACATTGATGCTGCTGGTGATGGATCCGTTCATCATTCAGCAGAGTCGCTGGTCTGCTGGAGGACAGCAATGTGCTGTTCTGTCGGCATCTAGCGGTTTCCACCGACGCCCAGCCCATGTCTCATGTCACCAGCCAGGATGCGACCGTTTCTGCCCCCGCCAAGGTACCGCACCAGGTGTCAGCCGCTGCAAAGATTGCTATTCGCCCAGCGACCAAGGCCAAGAACCCTACCGCCATTCCAAGACCATCGCCCGCCCCATGATCATACACCGCCCCACTCCCGACCACCATCCCACTGTCACTCACTACCATCAACCGCCCCACTCCCATCCACCACCCCAGGACCATGCACCGCCGCAGTACCCACCGAAGACGACTTTCTCCCTTCCAAGACGAGGAAGCGCACCCGAGTAACAAACGGGTCTCCGAGGGAGGCTAAGAAGCTGCCGACGATTTAGAAGTAGAAACCCCAGCTACCGCTCCAACGTCCGACAGGCCCAAGGCGCCGCCACCGGTGATTCTCAGAGCCCCGGAGAAGTGGACAACTGTAGCGGCCCGGATGTCAGAGAAACGTCTGGCTTTTACTTAAAGCTAAGACAATATCCGCTGGCTTCGTGATCCATCCCATCACCCCCGACTCGCACCGTGGCATCACGAAGACGCTGGCGTACCTACGCCCTCCAGGAAAAGAAGCCCCTGAAGGTGGTCAGTAGGGGCCTGCCGACCTCCATCACTGATGACGAGCTGGAGAAACTGTTACGCTACCAAGCATTCGAAGTGGAGGGAGCATGTCGAATGAAGAAGAAGGATGGGAGCAAGATGCCTTTCGTCTTTGTCAATCTAAGACGCGCGCCCGAAGACCAAGGACATCTTCGACATCGGGACCCGTTGCGACTTCAGCATTTAAGTTGAGTCGCCGAACAAGAAGAGGTCCGTCGGACAGTGCTTTTCGCTGCCATAAATTTCACCATTGCCAAAGGTGATGCCGCGCCGAGATGAAATGCGCCGGAGACCACCGCGCCGCTGTCAGCGGTTCAAAGAGGAAGCCGCCACGTATGCCAGTTGTGAAGGCTGACATCCGCCAGCTACAGGGGTGCCCGAGGTTCCCGCAGCTTACCGAGTCGGAACCGAAGCCGACATCCGTTCCGGCCCCACAAAGACAGGCAGCCGGCCCGGTCGTCCCTACCACCGTGAAACCCGGCGTATCGCACGCCCGAATTACTACACCGGCCGTTCCAGAGGTATGCGGCCCTGCCCACCTGGGTGGCATGAACCCCGCAGCCTCGACTAAGGAGGACAGCCCGATGGAGCAAATCCTCAAACTGCTTGAGAAGATCAACTTTGTACCACGCCAAACCAGAAGGTCTCTGAAGCTCTAGCCGACAAAACCACCACGCCAGAAATACTGACTGCCGTCATATCTTGCGCTCGTGACATCGCCAGCCTGTTCAACTAGAGAAAAAAGTCTAGAGAGATTAACGCACCGTCCTCCCTGCAGATTGCTTAATGGAATGCCAGCGGGATCAAAACGCCAACGATTCGAGTTCCGAGACTTTCATGACACGGCATGGAGTCGATGTAGCCTTGGTCCACGAGACACATCTGAAACATTGTGACAGCCCGGCATTCCGAACTAGGCCCTACACCACACCGACCGTCTGAATCGCCACGGAGGTGGCATCGCCATCGGCATCAAGGGGGGCTCAAGCATCATGCCGTCAACGCAATCCGATGTCAGCCCGGCTGGGGGCTACTGCTAGAGTCTAGTCGATCTGGCGAACGCCTGATCCTCGTCGATCTCCTAGGTAGAGGACGATCTTCTGGTACTGGCGCTGCAAGAGGTTCCCTTTCTTCTCCTGACTCTGGAGCTCGTTGCCCCAACTGATGGGTTTGGGCTGCTGCTGTTTGGAGTCCCCAGGCTAGTGGCACTGTAACTTCAATATGGCATCAGTATCGGAATCCGTCCTTCAGCAATCTATTTATTTCTTTCCGTACTATTTCTCTTTGATGGAACGGTGTCTTGCTGGGCGATTTGCAATCGAATGTACTTTCTCTGTAGTAATTGTACGCTTGACCGTACTTGTACTTCGTTTTCTTTACAAAACAAGTCTCGCTATCGGTCCAGAAATTCTAAACCCAAATTTTACTCAATTCAAAAGAATTCTCTTCACGTTCTTCCATGAAAATATCCAATAGGTTAACAGTTTCCGTGTTTTCCCCACTGGGTATGTCAGCCGACGCTACTCCTAAAGTTCAGTTTTCCTTTAAAGTACCGGAAACGAATTTAAATCCAAAATTCGCATTGAACTCCATCCATTTTCACTTCATATGGTTCTACTATAATTTCTTGGTCCTCTAAAAATTCAGATAATTACCCAAAACACGCAGCTTCTCATTTCGCTGGTATCTCTAAGTCCTCAGTTATCCAAACGTGTACTTCTTTAAGTTTTTTCCTTGTCCAGATGTTTTCGTTCTTCCCATACTTTAACCTTCTTCACTTGTAGCGTTCAATTTTCTTCAATTCAAATATATTTAAAATCAAATTAAGTATCTTCGTTCTTGTCGGTTGACCACAAGGGATATGTTGAAATTAAATGCTCAGCGTAATCTCCATGTGGGTACTTTCAGCGCTCCTCTTTAGTTTTCACTGCCCTCCACGTATGTGGAGAACTGTCTGCGGCTCCAACCACGCCGCAGACGGTAGCTCCCAATCCAAACCAAAATGGAGCTCCCCAAAAAAATATGATCCTTTGCAGATTTCTTCTTCTTGAAGCCAAAGGATGCGTTGAATTATAAAGATGTAGTGTATATCGTCACCACATATTGGGAATAAAGCTTGTCCAGTATTCTGTCATCCAAACGGAATACCTCAGTGACTTGTTGACTACTTCGGCATAATCTCCATGCATATTATGCTTGTCCAGACGTTTTCGTTCTTCCCATGCTTGAACCTTCTTCGCTTGTAGTAGTTCAATCTTGTTCAATTCCTCTTCGCGCTGCCAATAAGCTTGAAATCTCTTTTGTGATCAGCCTCCGTATTCTTTCTCTTAACACCTGATTTCAATCTACCAACTTCACTAGACCAATCTATTTCATCTAAGGTATACCCTTCGTTTTCACTGATTCTTCCGCAATTCTATCCTTGTATATAGACTTCAGTACTATTCAGGTTACTCCATAAATTGTCTTCTTCCTAAGCTGAACCATCAATTGCTCTATTAATTCTTCTATTACTAAAATCTTTATTATTTACTTCATTAATACGTATTTCATCATCACTGTAATCC
This sequence comes from Rhyzopertha dominica, assembly GCA_025024175.1. Lineage (NCBI taxonomy): Eukaryota > Metazoa > Arthropoda > Insecta > Coleoptera > Bostrichidae > Rhyzopertha > Rhyzopertha dominica. The sequence goes on along the minus strand of QCXZ01000086.1, from coordinate 2,355,401 downwards.
GCATCATCTTCTTTACATATCTCGACATTCTCAGTGATATCTTCCCTAACACCACATACTTCTATTTATAATCAACTGTCATATTTTTCCTCTTCTGCCCCGCCGATTTTAGAGTAATATGGTCCTACACTTCAGAATTCCGATCCTTCTGTAGTCTTCGAGAATTCTTTCTAAAATGGTTTGTTCGCCTGTTCTTGGCACACTTCTATTTCATCATAATAGCAAGGCTTCCTTGCATTATTACCTTTCAGAAAATTGCGAGCCTGAATTTTGAACTCCTTAGCTTCTCCTCACGGCATCGAAAGCTTTTCTCTAAACATAAATCATTAACTTCAGCTTCATCATAATTCTCCATAGAATCCAAGGAAATGCGGTCCTGAACTTTGGAAACCTCAACATACCTCACGGGCTTCGCGTGTCCATTATTAAAGCCGGAGTTCCTTGATTTAAAACTATTAGGCTATCCTTTCTCACAACGCG